>OX451368.1:1812500-2128499 GCA_949629185.1 Apamea crenata | reverse complement strand
AAACTCTCTACTTATCTTATTCTATTCGGGAAACTCACAGCTAATATAAACAGTGTTCTTAAATAATAAGCATTTGAAGGCCATACTGTGCCTGAATTTGTTAAATCCTAAATTGTGTAAAATGCCATCATGCGTGACATTATGGCACAGTTTTGCGTGCAGAGTATTGCAGTAATAATGGCCACTACAACTTCTTCTTCAAGCAGAGCTCTGACAAGTGCAGAAAACATCGAGTGAGATAATCGGTTAATCCCTTACTACTTTACTGTTAAGTAGGTACCCAACTGTCTACTTGAATCGCGGGTGTGTCGAAACATGTACTTCTTAAGGAAAAATCTTGACCCCAAAACGAATAGGTACCACTTTTTGAAACCTTCCATTTTGACCCAAGTCAAGCCAAGCCATTTTTGCTCGTCTGTTTGCTCCCGCTAATTTCCGTAGCGGCTGGACCGATTTTGATAAAATTTGGCATGGGCATACTTTGAAAGGGAAAGGCAAAGGCTACTTCTTATCGACATACCATACGGGCGAAGCCGCGGGAACAGCTAGTTAATAATAAACCAACCAACAATCAGAGGGTTAAAAAAACAGAATTATATAAAACCTCTAAGGACCGAATAAGAAACACTCATCACTCTACATTGTTCTGTAAATAACTTATAAACCAAATTCTGAGAATAACTCACATTATTCTCGCAATTACTCTTATTGCTCTTTATTAGCACTTACTTTTATGGTGTTGCGAGGTTGTTGGTCTTATAATTCTTACAGGTACAGATACCAGCACATCAAGCTACCCGAAACTGTCAAATTTTCCCAATTAACCTTGAACCTAATGCTTTAGCGATAAAGTTGAAAATGGAAAATAATAAGCTTCCGAAAAACAAATTAACTTCCAGCGATCTGTGGTTGACTGTAATACTAACTAAGCTGTGTTAAAATGAATTACCGAAAAGTTAATACAAAATTAACCGACAAAAAATGTTGTATTTAACAAACAAACATGAAGCTTATTCAGATTATAATTCTACGAAAAATATTCTATACTTCCAAATAATAAACTTTTCCAAAAAATACTAAACTTCCGAAAAAATTACTAAGTTTCCGAAAAGTTATAGTTTAGTGAAATTTGCAACGCAACACGCATAATTAAGTCTTTTTTAAATCGAAAAAGCTAGGTTAGGTTAGGTGAGAACTGTGACCACATAACGCCAGAAACATATTTTTGAATGTAAAACCAAACCACACAGCCACAGCGCCACAGTTATAAAATGTGTAAGAATGATTCTAAAATAATATAAAATAGGTAAGTTACGATAAAAATGATGACCTGTAGATTTCGGTAAAACGCAATTTAAGCTGGTGGAAAAATATAGCGTCAGCAAATATTGTATAAATTTTTCGTAATTTTCAGCATTTTATTCGGTCGTTTCTTTATTTGTATTCGCTTCGCTTGGGACAAATGGTAGCACCATTTGTCCCAAGCGTGTGTGTGTGAAATGTCCAGGGATTTATTATTATTAAGTATTATAAGTTGTCGAAAAGTTAGTATTTAAAGCAGTAAATTTCATATTTTGAGTATGCTCATATTTTAATATCTTTTTCGGAGCTTTTGTTACTACCCGTTGAAAATCTATTAAAGAAATTTGACAGATTGCAGCAGCTTGATGTGCTGGCGTCTGTACTTAAAGGTGCGTCCAGACAGTGTGAGGCATGTGCTTCGAACAGTAAGCCACGCATGCGGCACACATATCTCAGGCTAAGGCATCTGACATATAAAAAAATGCAATAGCGGTACATGCGTCGCAGTGTTTGGACGCACCCTAATACCTGGATACATGCTCGCTCTAGACATTAGTGAATACCGTATGTTGGATACTCCTTTCGACCGAAAACGTGAACCTACTATTAATGTCAACCCCATCAGGCATGTTGCATGTTCTCATGTCTATGTGTGTGCCTTATTACAAGACAAGGTATTTAGACCCAGGTTTAAACTATCGAGAAATTTTAAAATTACAAAGCTAAAGATGTTGTTAGAAAAACTGACGTTAAACCCGAGTCTAATCGCCAATTTTTCACTGAGAATGGTCGTTTGTCGTTGGTACGGATTTCATAACTGTTGATTCATACGAGGTTTTGAGCAATATTCTTTACTGAGCAAACAAAGAAAAGGAGACATGTCACAACAGGCGATCTATTGAAAGGGTTCTCCAGCTAGGGAGTGATCGATCGGGACGGTGAAATTGAATTGAATAAAAATAACAATGTTATAAGAATATTTCAGTGGTAACAAGGATTTTTATTGTATTGTGTTTTGCAATTTTCCTCCAAGATGACAAAGACAACATAGGAATTTTGCTCTAGCAATAACATATTGTGATCACTTATCCGTTTTGTCACTTGATCTGGGGAGATAATCAAAATGTTTTTACCAAATGTAGACACCACGTCGAGCCCTGACACAGCTAGAAGGTGTCGTGGCATACCCTGTAGAAGACTAGGAAGGTGGTCAGGAATATTGTAGATTATCTATTTATATAAGTTATCAACCAAAAAAACAATAGCTCTTTAAGGCGAAATGTGTCCCAAAAGAAGATTTTGACGCATTTCGGCTGCACGCAAAATCAATTTTTGTCCTCAAAAACTACTAAATTTGCCGATTTTTTTTCATGATTATTAAAATTGAAGATTTTCTTTAGTGAATTATGAGGGCCAAAACACGATTGACATAATTTGGCTCGATACAAAAAAATCGCAAAGTTTCCTCAAAATTTGCATATTTTATGAGAAAAAACGGTTTTATTCGATTGTAATTCAAGCAATTTCAATAAAATTTCGTCTATATGTTCACCATTAAAGATATTAGGGGATTATGGGTTTAGAATTTTAAAAAGAAGTATATAAAAAAAGCGTGCAATATAATACTATAATATTGCGCGCAAGTCCGACATCCCACCGTTCGCGCAGTCCCGTCAGTCGGCCGCAGCGCCTCTTAGAGAGCACTCGTGTACAACTTTATTGCGTCCGTTGTCGCCGACTACTCAAGCGAACATTGAAGTCTAAAGTGATGAACAAACATAATAAAAAAAAAATATTCAGGACTGAAGCTCAAGAAGCTGAAAGTGATGAACCTGAATAGGTAAGTTTTTTATTTATTATCCCAAAAAATATCAATTTTGAGATTTGACATTGACGTACTAACTCGTATGTATTGTATAAGCACACAACTTTCATTTTGACAGGCCCTTTACACATCATGCCGTAGTTTTAGTAAGTTTCCCTTGGATTTGTATGAACCCTTGCACACGGCGGCGCGGCTGCGGCGAGTTTTGATAGGTCTTATCAAAACTTGCAGCCGCCGCGCCGCCGCGGCGCCCTGTGTGGGGGTTTTTACAAATCCAAGGGTGACTGATGCAGCGGTGCCGCTGCAGCCCCGGCATAATGTGTAAACGGCCCAATAGAGATAGATAATTATGGTCTAAAACTTTCATGTAGGTACCCCAATAGCTTTATTTATACATAATATGGTTTATTATGTTCTTACAGAACTCGTATCAACACTGAGTCTGACATTGCGGAGTTGCCAGCAGACTCACAAGGAATGAGTAAAGCCGTCACACCACCACAATTACCAGAAACATCTGATGGGGCACTAGTACAACTTCAATCTGTATTACCTAAGTTTTTTGAGTAAGCTCGCTTACATACCTACCTATTATTATTATATCCGTCACGGCTGCGTAGTTTCGCTAGCTAATTTAATTTGACCTTGTGTAGTTGTGTAGGTACTAGAGAAAGCTTTTGAACATACAACGTGTTTTTTTTATATCCCACTCTAGGGGTCAATGTACTCATAATTATGAACAACTTTTACTAAACCTAAAATCGCGAAATAAAAATCATCTATTATAAGTATTTTATTTTATATTCGCTTAGCTCTTCAAAATGTAGGGAACAGCTGATTTTTTTTCGCGATTTCGTGTTAGGTCCCATAGTAAAAGTACATTGACCCCTAGAGTGGGATATAAAAAAAAACACATTGTAAATATGTTCAAAAGCTTTCTCTAGTACCTACACAACTAAACAGGGTCAAATTAAATTAGCTAGCGAAACTACGCAGCCGTGACGGATATAATAATAATAGGTAGGTATGTAAGCGAGCTAAAAGAAATATAAGTAATAATAAAATACACATGACGTGTTAAGAACCGGTTTTTACCTGGTACCGGTTTTCTTGAAATCCCATTCCCAATATAGGTATAAAAATACCGAAAAAAACGGTTTTTGGTAAAAACTGGTTTTCAGTCATTTTCATTGAATAGTGTAGTGTAGCGTTTTTTTCGGTATTATTATATTGGGAATGGGATTTCAAGAAAACCGGTTCTTAACACGTCATGTGTATTTTTTTATTACTTATATTTCTTTTGGCACATTGAGGGTAGACTTTATTCTCATAGGTAGGTTACAAGTTACGCAGCATGTAGCGGAAATGCACCACCACTATGAAGTTAGTTGTTGAAGTGAATAGGTTAATTTTAAGGTACATTATGTTTATGTTGTATTTTTAAAAATATTTCCAATATTTCAGCACCCATGAAACACTGGACACTGACGGAGCAGGAACGGTCTCACCACAACAGCTACCTATATCTGATGCGGCACACGATGTTAACATTCAGTCCAATCACTTTGTTAATTGTGTACATAATTATTTTACTGTGTATCTGGTTGTATCGTGTACCTACAGTGTATGATTAAATTGTTCGTGAAATTACAATCTGATTTGAACTGCAAACCGTTTTTCTATTGCGCAATAACCAACACTATCCACAGTAATTGAAATATGGTTGATTATAACGAGACACACCCATACCTTCTCCGTCATATATCAAAGCTGTTATGCTTACCTGTTTATTTTTCATTTCTACAGGGCAATTTTTTTATCAATATCCAATTTTCACTGGTTGTTCTACCCATGAATATGAACAACTTTTACTATGGGACCAACTCTGAAACCACGAAAAAGAATCTGCTGTTGTTGTTGTTCATATTCATCGGTAGGACAACCCTATGAAAATTTGGGTAGTGATAAAAAAATATCCCGTGTAAGAACCGGGTTTTGGTAAAACCGGTTTTTGATAACACTGGTTTGGATTCTATCTCTAATACTAGTATCCATTCATTTTCAAACAGCGAGCTAATTGGGATTGTCATAGGAACCCATAATATATATTATTTTATTATAATTAGGCAAGTATTCGTAAGTAGATAGATATAATAATGAAAATACTAGTGTATGTGTTACTGTAAAAACCCGAACTGCGGTAAATCTTAGGATTTACCGGTAAATCCTAAGATTTACCGCATTTCGGGCTTTCACAGTAACATATGCAGTTATGCACCTAATTAAAATATGATTTTATATTTATTTATTGCACCATACATTAATAATAATAATAATAATAATATCCCTGGACATTTCACACAGCACCATTTGTCCCAAGCTAAGCAACCTAATGCTTGTGTTATGGTAACAAGATGGCTGATAAACTACTTATATACAATTTTTTTTTTTTTGTAAATACATACATATTATAGATAGAAAAACACCCAGACTCGGAACAAATACATGTAGGTCATACAAATATTTGTTCCGTGCGGGAATCGAACCCGCGACACGCAGCGCAGCAGTCAATCGCTTAACCACTGCGCCACCGAACATTATGTCCTCAGTATATACTTTGAGAAAATAAATACATTTTTTAAAATACCTACTGCGCAACTAGTACTAACTAAAACTGTTACTTGCCGCTACAGTCCGACCGCCGTATGCGCGACCCTCTGCAGAAGTATTTTGGTTCACGAGAGAGGGTCGCGCTTACAGCGGTCGGACTATAGCTTGCCGGCCGAGTGCGGCAGAGCGCGGGGCCCCGCGCGCCTCTTACCTGTCCGCGTCTGCTTCACCCCCTCGAAACCTACGTGACCACGATACCATTTCGCCTTAAATAATGAAGGATAAAAATAAGAAACAAACGAAAATTCTATAACATTTTAATGACATTTTCATTCTCTGAAAAAACAAAAGTCATTTATTCAAATTAGGCTGTGTATCAGCACTTTTCGAACGTCAAAATTATCGCCCGCCTTTCACCACTTCCTAGTGCTGGGAAGAGGTGACGCAACAAACTCCCCGGCAGCACAATCGTTCTCTGTCAAACTTTGTATCCAAATCACATACAAAATGAACATACCTCTCACACACTAGTCTACATTTCTTTTTCATTTCTCCTTTCGCAGGTCTGCTGAAAGAAATGTCTTAAGAAATAAGCAGTACCTTTGTACTCAACACTAATATATCGTATCTGTATTCATTTTACTGTGTCTACATAAATAATAAAAGAAATAAATAAAATAAAACCCTTAAAAAAAAACCTTTAAAAAAATATTAACGAAAGAAAAATACGCCCAAGTTTCCGTGAGCCAGCAAGCTATTTCCCCAATTATACTTACAACATACGCAGGGGTTGAACTCTGTTTTCATTTAATTCCAACATCTTTAAGGAAAGGTCCTGGGAAGGTAAATCCCTTACCATTTATTTTATAATAATACCCTCAGGTTACTTTTAATTAAATATGATAATATTGGGTAGGTATCTTATTAGCGTTTGTTATCAAAGACCACCTCAAGATTTTTTGGGTGGGCGTCTAAAGCTTTGATTTTCTAAGAGGTGAACGGTCACACGAGAACGGCTGTTCAAATACAGAGCGGTTTTTAACACCTTAATATCAGATAGCTAGTGGTGAAAATTACAGATTTTCATGATGGTCGTTATAATAAGATGGAAGCGCTTTCCTAGGAATCCAAAGTTTTAGGGATTATGGCTGGAGTGGGCTTTAAACTACCCCACGAATTTTTGGTTCTAGGCCAGGCCGGTTTCCCCACTATGTATGAGACTAAACAGAGGTAAGAACTAAATGCTGTAAATATTGACTTGCTTAGGTGATTGGAATCACGGCCAGTGGTGATGAAAATATGAAAAGCCTCATATTCAGCTTTAGAGGTATATAATAGGGTATTTGTGTGTCTTTTGTTGCACTAAATAAACGTTTTAATCTATCTATCTATTCAATGTACCCGTAAACGCGCTCGCTATTACACTAAACACGCTTCTCTTGAAATGTTGGTAGCTTTGAAATTCTATTTTACGTCAAAAACGAATGCTGTGTATGTGTTTAGTAGGTAAGCCTATACTTTGGTATATATAGGTAATATGTAAATAAATAAATAAATTGATAGAAAATTATTTACGGAATGCAGATTTTATTATAATGATATTAATTTTGGGCCAGGCTGCTATGAGGTCAAAATCCTCTTAATTAAATTAACTGTTATTCGGGGATTAAGGTTAAGACTGAAATAATTCTTAGGGCGGATTTTCCAATCGACTGATAATTTTTGTTCTTGGAATACATTTGACGTTTCACAGTTTTTGTATGAAAGAACTGTAAAAAATTCAAAATTATTCCTCGAATAAAGTTATCCGACGATTGAAAAACCAGCCCTTAATCAAATAAATACGAGTAATTTCAAACTCAAAAAACGTTGGTACTCAACTCTACCAACGTTCAGAATTATCCACTTCTTAAAGTAGGTATACCAGAACTCCAAAGACACTCTCCACCAACTCTGAAACCGCTTTGTTTTGCTAAACAGAACATTAATTTCCAAACCAAGTCACCTCTCATATAAATCATGTGACGTCACAATAATTTGAGGGTACTTAGAAGTTTGGAGGACGTTGGAAAGGCGACTCGCTTACCAAAGGGGGTAAAGAAGGTTGGCTCCATGCATCGAACGAGAGCACACACACACATAGACATGCTTTACGTACAGCGAGTATAAAGCCGATATCAAACTCTTTACTTTTTGTTCATTTTTATCTTTCACTGGAAGTGAAATATCTGAACACAAAATTAATCAAAAGTGAAAAATGAATTAATTAGTGAACGGATCCAACAATGCTGCATTTCGGCACTTGGCATTTGAAAAGATGCCGAATGCCGTGTGCGAGTTCTTTTTGAAAAAGAAAGATAAGGAGTGGATGAACGTTCATTCCTGTTTATTATTTTGTTGGTGTCGGTCGTTTGAACGTGATATGAAACAAAAATGAACCTTGACTTGAGTGAACCATTCACTCCGGTGAAACGTCAGATATCAGCAGACTTATTCTGTAAAAATCTCACCGTGAAAACTTAGGTGAAGTGAGCTGTCAATAATGTCAATCCCTAGCATCAGCTTCAGCTCACTTCAAGCTCACTTCATCCAAGCAATCACTACTGCGATCGCGATTGGCATTCATTTGAGATTTTTTTATATCACCGTAAGTGCGCGTCTATGTGTGCGTGCGCATGTTTTCGCTCGCTGTATGGAGCTGACCTTCTGTAATATTCTGTGTCAAAGGGTTGTAAGTTGTTATTCTTGTGGTTTGTTGATTTTAATATAGCTAATGGATTACTTAAACAACTGTTTTTGCTTTGATAAACTTAGATTGAGTTCTGTTTTCTGTTGTAAACTTTGGTTTGATATAGGTAAAGTGGCGAGAAATCGGCTGTTTTTTCGGTCACGGGAAAATATGGCTCTCTTTTTGTATCGATGTGTCAGTACTTTCTTAAAATTTAAGCTGTATCTGTACCATCAAATAAATTAATCGAAAATTATTTTAGTTATTGAAATTTAGGTTTTTTTTTTGTATTGAAATTTATTTTAGTTTATGTACACATAATATAAACAGACAAGAAGAAAAACAGAACAGAAAAATAGGTACAAAGGTAATGCTTATATATTTCATAAGAAATCTCTTTCAGCGCAGCGTGCCTTCGATAGGACAATAGATAGAGAGATGTAGACAGCGTGTGAAGGAGAAAAATTCACTTAATAAAACTAAACAAATATTATGAGAATATACCTACATACAAATAAACATACCTACACATACTTCTAAAATAAATGTTAAGAGTGTTAATTATTAAATCTCGAATTAGAATCCGACATTGATTAAAATATATAGTGGCTAAATAGTAATTGAAATCTTAATTATATATTTTTTTTTATTAGTGCTCGTTTATTTATAAGTTTAAAAATGACGTACCTATTAGGTATGTTGAACCGTACGCAAAATACGCGCATTGACGTGGAGTTGCGGTCAAAATAAAATATTTCAATCCAACACTCTAAATGTTACGAACTCGACACGAAGCACAAGAAAGCGCTAGTTAGGTAAACAAACTGCCGATGCCGTGTCTAGTTCAAAATGCAGCCGAGGGGACCGGGGGTTAGATAGAAAAGCGAAATCATGACGGTTTATTTTTGGTAAATGTAATAAGTTTTGTAAAAAGTCATAGATAAAAAAATGTTGTTGTTTATGATGTTAGTACTACAGTCCTAGATGGTAGTTAGTGTTTTACCAATAACTCTGCATAAAAAAAAGAAGAAAATACATTACTTGCGGCACATCCACGCAAAACGGCCATCGCTCAGCATAATGCTAAGATCCTATACGAGACAGAGCCCCAGCGCTGGTTTTCAGCGACAGCCGGCGTGGACGTGATGACGTCAACCGTCGTGACATAAATGATTTTCTTTCTTTCTTAATCTGTATATTTATCGGATAATGTTATCATTCTGCTACTGCTCAATACCTATAACATTTCAAAATAGTTTCCCCGAAGAATTAAACCGAAGTCTATAAAAAGGGATGTTTGGATACTTTACTTAACTGGAAACCACACAAGTTGGGTAGCCTTTAACTGCACTTTATATAAACTTTACACACGACTGCTTATCGTCTGGGAAAACAGTAACTTAGCAGAACTTCAGTTTTAAACTTTATCGTTTAGTACCTAACTTAGGTATGTAGGATCTTGGACTCTCGCGCAACAGTCTTTTCGTGGAGATCGGCTTTCGGGAAAGATCTTTCGCGCATGTGTAACAAATCGTTTAATTTCCGTTTGTTTGGTAGACGATTACTAGGAAATAGTAACCAAGATAAAACATATCAATTAAGAAATAAAGCGAAAAGAAACCCTTTTTATTAATTAACAAATATTATGTAATAAAAAAATATATTGTTATTCATGTGAAAAACATTTTTTTTTGGTCTATCTGTCTCAAATCTGGAATAAAGTTGGTGCAAGCTAAAACTCAACATGTTTAGATTAAGTTTTAGTTACTGTAGTAGGTACCTATAGTACTTAAAGTCCGCACAAAATAGGTCGTAGGCCGCCATTGCGTGACTCCTGCACTAGACAATATAATTAGTGCTTATAATGTGACAAATGTTAAATTTATAATCTACAGTGTAGGTATAGGTACAGTGCAATGTGTTTCTTCTTTTATGAAATAAATATTTTTATTATTATTATATTTTATTACATAGGGAGGCCTACGTCTTTCGGCTGAAATTATAATGATGATCGGAACTGATAGGGAATAGTGAACTGTGTATATAACTGAGTTACATAATCCTTATAACTATTTCTCAATATTTGAAATAACAATTTCTCAATAACTATTGGGTATCAATTAGTTTTACACCTACTGAGGGATAGGTGGGTTCTGTTTGCTGAAACTTGACCCGGACCTTTTAGTTTGGTGTCGGGTTTCAATACAATTAAGCCCTCCCTGACCGTCGTTATTAGAGTTTCACAATTGCTTATTATTATAGCTTCTGGAATGATTGTTGTGAACATTACTACAAGAAACATTTAAAAGTCAGTATTGTTTTAAACATGATGGGACTGGATTTTTCCTAGCATTACCTAGCATATCCGCCTAAAAGTTTTTCATCATATATGCCTAGCCTTTTCCCAACTATGTTGGGGTCGGCCCCCAGTCTTACCGGATGCAGCTGAGTACCAGTATTTTACATGGAGCGACTGCCTATCTGACCTACACAATCCAGTTACTGGGTAATACGAAACCCCTTGGTAAGACGTTGTCAGAGTTTCGGGCTTCTGACGACCCGTAACGACCGTCAAAGATCCACGTATGATAGCCGGGACCAACAGCTTAACGTGCTTTCCGAGACACGGAGGGGTCTTGGTATGTAAAGATGGTCACCCATCCACGGATCAACCTCGACAAGCGTAGCTTAACCTGATCGATCGACCCGTGCGTCATCCTAGTCATCCATCGAATCTAGCATAGACTATGAGGGAAAAAATAGAACAAAATTATGTTGATTTGTCAAAGTTATTAAGAATTGTTTTAAATTTTTTATTATGGATGCTTTTTGGTCATGGAGGAACGTTGAGAAAGACGTTCGTATAATTTCAACATGAATGATGTAACCAATATTTTGTAACAATTTTAAGATATAAAAGAGTGTCCGTGGAGCTTCTTGCCCGTTCTTCTCCATAGCATACTACGCTTTGGAATGGGCAACTAGTTTCATCTTTAGTACTGACAGACCCCTTGACAATTCAAAAGTGCCTCTAATTGGAGTTTGAGTTTGAGCGTTATAGAATTTGTCAATACATAATCACAACTACTAACAATATTAATACGTATTATAAATGCGCAAGTACGAGTAACCCTGCCCATCTATCTGCTAAGTGTTTACGCCCGTATTTCGAGGAACTTTGGCACGGAGGAAGACCATGATCTGAGTTTGATCACAGGATACTTTTCATCCCGATAATTTCGTACCTATGCGCTGGCGAAGCTGCGAGCATAAGCTAGTAAAGGCTTTAAATTCATATGCCTTTTGTTAGTCGAGGGGCAGTTTCCTGCCATCACGATCTACTCTACACAGTTCAAAAGGTCGAAAGTTCAAGTTTCATTTAAAAAACAAAGACCAACCTCGTGGCGGGTACATTAAGTTACTGCTTGTGATAGTTTGAACCATTTCTGTCAGGTCACGACCTTCAGCCGTGTAATTTTGAGGAATCATTCTCCGTGTGTAAGTTTTGTAGCAAATAATTTGAAATCGGTTGATGTCGTGCAGCCATCGCGTGACGCTCCGAGCCAGTCAGCGGCCGTATTGGGAACTTGTGAGAAGGTAATTTGTTACACGGCGACACGGGACACGGGAAGGGTACAGAAGGCGTAATCTAAAAAGAGAATGAAAGATCAAGAGAGAGCTGGCATTGTTTCTAAAACATTACATTCATAATATGCTTGCCAAAACTAATTATCTTTAAAAGAGTGACCGTGGAGTTTCTTTCCGGCTCTTTTATATTATATAGGAAACAAGCAATTGGAAACGAACACCTAGCTTCTGAGATTTCATAAGTGCCCATGTAGGTTTGTGTGAAATGACATTTTTAGACTAATGGCAGTCCCTGTGCAGAAGAGACAGACCCTTTTGCCTCATGATCTTGACTTTTCGTATTCAGCATTATAAGAGCTTTCACGAGAGTATGCTCTCGTCTACATGTACGAGTATGTCTGGCACACAGTTGGGCCGGTATGGTGTCGTGACTCGGGGTACACCAATCAAATGAATCTGTTCAGGACTACGTCAAAGCACTACGTGTTTTGATTGGCGAACACTGTGTCAGAAGGCGAAGAACACGACACAACACAGTAATATAAATCCAGCTTCGCTCTCTCAGAGTGCTACCAGAATCTGTTGGCGCCTAAATTGCCAGGGTGTTGGTAAACATTTGTTCAATTGTTTTAATGAAATGTCACATGGAATGTGTTCAAAAAACAAGATGGCGGCGATAGTTCCAATTTTGGCCACGCGCCACTATAACCTTGCAGCGCTATACCATCAGAGCAATGAAAGCACTGGTGGCCAAGTCGACTTACGAGTCGTAGGTCGTAGGGTCGAACCCAGGCAGATAGGGTCGACCCAGAGAGACTTTGTGAAAATTATCTTTTAGCCCGCGTGGTGGATTACGGCCCATTCCGAGAGGAGGTTTCTGTCCCAGCAATGGTAACATTATAGGCTGATTTATGTATTATGTGCTATACCATCTACGAGCTCGTAGCTGACTGTCTTTAGTTAGTTCCTAGAGAGAAGTAGAATTATTCTGTCAGTGTAGACTCGACCTTTTGTATCTAATTTATGATGTGTATATAAATTTTATTTCCGTGTGGAAGGGTTTGATTTTGGCACGCCATGCTTGTAACTGTTCGCTTCAATGTCACCAAGTTGACGGTAATGACTTTAATGAGTTTAGGATTGTGGAAAGTTTTGCTTTTATTTCTTTTTCGTTGATGACTTGGAAAGGTCGTGGAACAGTGAGTCACTGTCTTTTCATTGTTTTGTTTTTTTTTAACTTTATTTTCGAGTTAGGTCGGTAACAAAGTAAAACAGTAATAAAATATTGATTGTACCTACTTAAGAATTATGGTCAAAGTATGTATGTTGTTGTGTTATGTTTTTACAGTAATATTCTTATATATTTAATAGTAGTATTGACATAGTTAGTTTGTAGTTTTAAGGATAGGCTTTTTACTGGATTAAAAAAAAAGTATTACCTACTTAATTAACAAGCGCTTCTCGCCGTGGAACTAGGAGGTTAAAAGTAAAGTAAAATTGTAAAAACAAAATATTATGTATGTTTTTGAAAAACGTACCTATTATTGGCGCAATGTGTGGATTCTGACAGCCGGTGGATTCTGTTAAAATCCCACAGTGAAAATTGAAGTGATGTGAGCTTGAAGTGAGCTGTCATTCCACCTGAAACCAGGGATTAACACTACAGACAGGCTCACTTCAATCACCTAAGTTTTCACGGTAATTTTTTTACAGAATAGAACAGCTAATTGTGAATCCCGTTACCGTTAGCTTGCATCATTCCATAGCTGGACAAAGGCCCCTCCCTATGTCTTCTTCTCACACGGAGTAGGCACGAGCATAGATCAGCACGCTTGCTCAAGACGGGGTGGCGATTTCAGACTTAAATTTACTAAACATCCAGGTTTCCTCACGATAGTTTTCCTTCACCGAAGTCAGTAATGTCTAACATAAACTCAGAAAGTACATAATATGAATTGAAAAAGTCACATTAGAGCGGATTTGAACCCTCAATCTCGAGCATGAAAAAAAGTTTTTCATCATTTGCCTAGCCTTTTCCCAACTATGTTTGGGTTGGCTTCCAGTCTAACCGAATGTAGCTTAAAGTATTTTACATGGAGCAACTGCCTACCTAACCTCCACAACCCTAGTTACTGGGTAAAACAATACACCTTGGTAAGACTGGTTGTCAGACTTTCGGGCTTCTGACTACCCGTAACGACTGTCAAAGATCCACGAATGACAGCCGGGACCAACGGCTTAACGTGCTTTCCGAGGTTCGGAGGGGTCTTGGTATGTAAAGATGCTTAGGTACTCATCCACCGACCAACCGCGGCAAGCCTAGCTTGACCTAATCGATCGACCCGTGCGGCTGTTATTACTTAGCCACAAGGCCCCTTTTTTTTCTATGAAAAGAAGTTGTTATCGATCGAAAAAAAAAACTACAGAAACTGCCATTACCTTGTTCTACAAGCGCCTACGCAGATACAAAGGGTCGTTATACACTTGACAAACTTGAGTCAACCCAGTTCACTGCCCCGTCGAACAAGAATCCTTTTCAGAAGTTGACTCATTGACAATAAAACTTCAGCTCGCGGAGCGAAAAGGCGTGAAAACGAGACCAACCTTTCACGAAAAACAGATCGTTATAATTAGATTTACTTATCAAAAAAACTTTGTGAAAGTTGAGCCAAGTTCGGAGATCGATGGCGGAGGCAATCTGATTTAGGAGCCAAGGAACAAGTTACAATGCAATTTAAAGTATTGTTTGTTCTCGATCCCTTTGTTCAGATAGGAAACGCCGAGCTCATCTAGTTTTAAAATGTGATTGACGTGTAAAAGTGTTTGTACAAACCTACTTCCAAAATAAAATCATTTATCATTTATTTTATCATTTACAGCAAGTTGGTCTTAATTGCTGAATTAGTTTAGTCTGTTTTAGATTGGTTTTAGGCCGGGTTTCAAGTTAAGCAGAATATAATAGAATAAGTACTCTTTATTACGTACAGTCACGAGCACTAATATGTCAACACTTGTAAACTTTCAAAAGCTATTGTTGCGTGAAATAACGAAAACAACAATGAAATACGACACATTGCAAAAATATATGGGTTAGAAAATACTACGTTCGTAATTGTTCAACATAAAATTTTATTAAAACGGGGTAAAATCGCTTTTGAATAAAGCCAAGTGTACCACAGGCCTCCTCTCTTCGAGAGGGAGCGGCAAAAAACGTATAAATTACTATTGTCAAACACAGTTTTCAGGAAATCGAAGCTCGTAGCGGAGCTTTCTGGGCCATTATAAAGCCTAAAACATAAAAAATATACATACATGGCACAGCCTCCAACCTCTTTCAATAAAGATAGTTTATTTTACGAACTGGAAACTCGGAAAGCAATTAGGTTAAGAGCTCATCGGCGTCAGTTAGAAACCGAGCTCGATAGTACCGATAAAGTTTATTTACATAAGTTTATTACATAAGACTCGTTGACTTGTGAAGCCTTTCACCTTCTCTTGTTTCCTTGCAAAGAATTTTAGTGTGTAGTGAAACTTATAATTTATTGGGCTTTTATCGTGTGTCCTTGGGTTTAGGTTTAGGTTTTCTTTATGTACTTACGAGTATTTGTTCAGCCAATATTTGCCCACTGTTCTTATACCGGCTGATTTTTTTTACCGTCTTGACAAAAATTGTGTATAAAAGGCGAACGGAGTGGAAGCATATGGCACAGATTTTATTGATTTCAAAAACCTTAAATGAAATTAATCTAACAATAAATACTATTGCTAAGGGCGGATTTTTCGATGGACCGATAATTTTTATTCGTGGATCAAAATTGACGTCTGACAGTTTTGTGTGGAAGAACTGTCAAAAATTCAAAATTATTTCCTCGATAAAGTTATCTGGCGTTGGAAAAATCAGCCTAAAACAAAACAGGAATAACTCTTCAAATAATATAAAAAAAATTCAAACTTATAGGTACACTAGGTACTCTACGCGCGGAAATTATCATCGAATTCATAGCGACATTCAATCCTTTCATTAAAGCCAAAAAAAAAGAGTTTTTGTTTTTGTGAAAAAAAAGAGATTTCTGTGCCCATAGGCTTCTACTCCGTTCACCTTTTATACCCTGTTTTAGCCCAGACAGTAAACAAAATCAGCCGGTATACGACTAGTTCTGGAGGTCGGTATGATCCCGCGGGAACGTACTGTCGGGATAAAAAGTATCGTTCGCCCTTACTTACCTATGCCATGGTCTCTCTCTTTGTGCCTAATTTCATCAAAATCCGCTCGGCCGTTAAGTCGTGAAAATTTGTCAGACAGACCGAAAGTTACCTTCGGATTTACTGGGCCTTTTTGGCGCAGCCGTGAGACACTTTCCTGATATTTTCTTAAATCGGACATTACACTTTTTTATCTGATGTATGTAGTATTATAAGTATACCTTGTAGTTCATGCTAAATAAATGTAGTTTCTTTCTTTTCTGTATTTATGTATTTATATTTTACTAACTTTTGACGTCGGAAATTATAAGGAATTATCCCACGGGAACATATACTAGGTACCGCGACAAAAGTATTTTAAGTTTCAACTTAGGTCAAGGTAATACTTGTGTGCCAATCGTCATCGAAATCCGTTCTGCCTTTAACGAGTGAAAAGATAGACATGGCAAATTATAATTATAATTTAATTTAATGTTCTGTGTCTCGTAATGTAAATTAATTTGACGGCACGGTTGGTGCAGTGGTTAAGCGATTGACTGCTGCGCTGCGTGTCGCGGGTTCGATTCCCGCACGGAACAAATATTTGTATGATCTACAATTAGTTGTTCCGTGTCTGGCTGTTTGTGTATGTAAGTTTATATGTCTGCAAACGCACCCACGACGCAGGAGAAATTCCTAGTGTGGGGCAACGTTTTTTAAAGAAAAAAGAAAATATTTGCTACTGTAGTATAGAATCAAGTTTTCCTAACTGAACTGAACAGCTGTGTTGCTGGTGAGTTTGTTGCGCCATTTCTTCTTCCCAGCGAAAGCGCTAGTAGGTAGTATTGAAGGGAAAGTGCTGATTTTCAGAATTTTAATAAATGTCTTTTGATTGATTTGATTAAGACAAACAAAGTTCTAATAATATTAGTGTGGTATTGTTTATAGGAACAGATTTTCATTATTAAATAGTAGTTCCCGATTAGTTAAAGGATTTAACAACAGGAAGAGAATGCTGCTCGCATTCATTTGTGCAAAACACGAAAGAACTAATTTATTTCAATGAAAATTTTCTACCAAGCTACAAATTGGCTTATCTAAAGAAACTAAACCTGACACAGACTGCAAGATACTTTTATCTCAGATTATTTAACTGGCAACGTTCTCAACTTGAGCAGCAAGTTGTCTATCGGTAATGGGTTCTCTTCTTTCATTTATATTTATTACCGTTCGTTCCCTGGCGGCCGACGGGGAGCTAAGTCTTTGTCTCGAGTTAATGCTGGTGGAAGGCGCTATAATGTAACGTTTTAGGCGCGCTGTGATAACTTAGGGTTGGACAGTTATGGGTTGCTCTGCACTGAATTTTTGTAAATGTGTGTCGAGATTACGTCAAAATAATAAATGTTAAACCAAAGTTTTAATTATTTAAAGTTTTAAGTATTTTAATTCAAGTGTGTAATCTATGCATACAAATAATTAAAATTGAAGGATCTGTTTGCAATGTCAAAATAACAGCTTTTTACTAAATGCATATGAATAAACATTCATATGCATTTAGTAAAAAGCACGGTACTTATAACAAAAAAAACAAATATTTATTAAAAAAATAAGGCTCTCTGTTTGTTCCGGCTAATCTCCAAAATGGCTGGAGCGTTTTGGACAGGACTTTCACTGAGAGATAGCTGATGTTATAAGGAGTAACGCAGTTTTGCAAAAGAATAAGGGTTCCGTAAAAAAAATCAAACCCATGAAATCCTATTGATTTTCCGACATGCACACGAACGAAGTCGCGAGCACAGCTAGTTCATCATATAAATAAGGGGTGAGATAGAGGATTAAAATTTCTACGGTTTATAATATAATTCATAATACGACAAACTTTCTTCATCTTTTTGTCGTGTAGCCGATGGGGAGCCCCTTTGGGCACACCGCTTGTGAAGCCATAAATTTACCAAGTTTTTTGTAACCAATGTTTTATAAATACGCGTGTAGGAAAGTTATCTCAGGGTATGGTGTTGGGTCTATTTAAATTATTGGAACGCACGTTTAACAGTAAAAGTATATATGTATACCTCACTATAAAACCCAGTACCTATAAGGGCACAAACAGGAAAAATGGGTAAATATAAAAACAATCATAACTATTAAAAGCGGGTCGCGAGTGTGGCGTACTGGCGTTCTTTCGTCCACTGTCGGTTAGTGCGGGCGAGGGTGTATCCTGAAAGCCTATCCTGTATCCTAAATTTTTCGTCGGTATATTGCTGTTCCATACGTTTTGACCGCGTAGGTATTGCAACTTTTCTATGAAACAGAAGATTTTTTCGACGAAAAATTTCTACGCTATGGGGTCTCAACTCATGTGCTGAATTAATGGTTACAGTTTGCGTGTCGATGTCCCTGCCACCCTGTATAGAAGATATGGGTCTCGCTTAATGGCATCGCGGCAGGCTAGCCGGAGATGCGGGATGAGTGGAAGGAGTCCATCCTTTAATAAAGATTAGTCTTTGGCAGCTCTGGACAGAGAGAGGTGGAAAGAGAGCAGGGACGTCTTTGCCCAGCTGTGGGACATTAATGGCTAATAATTAAAGATAAAAGAAATATAACTTTTCCCAAAACGACACTAATTAACCCATTCCCTGTCCCATGAACCACATAATAGTTCAGGTTGATCGTTTAACTATTGTGTCTACTTTGTAGACAGTGAACGTGTTAAACAACAATTATTTTACTATGAAAATAGCATTAAAAATCTTCCAACAAATTATTCAGCTCATTTTGTGAAATCCTTATCTCTAGCTATCAAAACCGATTTAAATAATTGATGTCGTTACTGTGGATAACAGCTTCGTACAGATGACTGATATTACCGCTAGGTTTACAGGGTCAAATTAAATTAGCTAGCGAAACTCTGCTGACGTGACAGGTTTATCATAACACAATAAAATAAAAGTAAAAAAGATTTGATGTTTTTTTTTTTGGGAGTTGTTACTAGCATTATGAGCTGAGAAAATCTGTTTTCTTTTTTTTTTGTCGTATTTAGATATGAATATCTTTCTCTTCTGTGAAGTTTACTCAAAAATAAACTATCTACATTAACGCAAGCAACTTTATATACTAACTGCGGTCGATGACTAGAAAAAAGAACCATCAAAATTTATTTTTACTTACTATCTACCACCAAAGGAGCCTCTCCCTGCAGGGTGTAACCTTCCGTGGTCCCCTTGGAAGTCCTTGAACCGTCTCCGGACACAAGTGGTAAGATGTAAGTCCAACCTGGTAAAGTGGGGCTACCTTGACGGAACGGCAGTAGGGTTTGATTAGCTATGTCGTTTGTAAATTTATTTGTTACTTTTTCAAATTTGGATATCGATGCGCGCCCGCGGAGTTTAGCTAGCTAATTTAATATGACCCTGTTTGCGAAATGGATCGGGATAAATTTGGTAGATTTTTGAGTGCGAATAAGAGTTATGTTTGGGTTAAATTGCACTGATAAAAGTTATTGGCGTGTAATAAAATGTGCGTTAAACAACATGCTTCGTGTGTTTTCGACTTTATTTTATTTGGAACTTTGATTTTTTTACTGTCGAGGAAAGACTTTACTAAGTATCAAATATAAGGGTATAGGTATTGTGTTCTGAATGAGTTAATGGCCGTACAAAAATTTTAGTTTTATTTTAACTCTTACACCTGGTGTCTGAATTTATAATTTGAAGTTGAGGACTTGTCAGTCTATTTTAGCATTATTTAGGTCCGAACCCAAACAGGCACTTTACTTTGTGTAAATTATTTCCTCACCACTGCTCTCAAAACGGTGAAGGAAAACATCGTGAGGCAACCGGCATGTCCTAGAACCAAAAATTCCAAGTTATGTTACATCTACCAACCCGCACTGGGCCCGTGTGGTGGATTACGGCCCAATCCCTCTTACCAAGAGGAGCCTGTGTGCAGTGGGAACATGATAGGCTGAATATTTATTTATTTATTAAGGTACACCAACAACTTCTAATCTTCTACTTAAAACTACTTACTTACTTTAAATTAGTTAAAATCTAAAACGTAAACAAATATGACTTTATGGAAAAATAACTTTAATTCCTTAACAATAAAGTTAAAAAATATTTGAAGTTGTAGCATAAACTGCTACAGCTTTAAACATTTACATTTTTAACTCTCTCTCTGAAATCAACTTAATTTCCATTAAAATAAAGTTGATATTTGTTTAACTTGAAATAACATCAGTTTGAAACATTAGTCTGAATAGACTCTCTTATGATCACCATAGTCTCGGGTCAATGCTAAGGTCTCACTCACTCGGAATCTCGGGATCCTATTTGTAAGTAATCACTAGGGAACAAGAAAGTGCGATAGATGTGCGATCTTACTGCTTTACCTAATACTTAACATACGCACACACAGACTATAGCTATCTACAACACTGAGAGCAATAAGTAAACTGTGGACTGTTAGCCCGAGATCTATAACGTTACTTAGCTCGTGCTTCAACTTAGACATAAGTTCTCATCTCTATCTTGCATTTGTAATTTGGCGATAGTGACAGGAATAACCAACTAGGAATAACCATCAGGACTAAGCCAATGTGCGTAAGTAAAGTTTATATAGGAAAAACCAAAATAACCACAGTTACAAACTATAACTATGAATTTAGCATATGATTCTAGACCTGCATAAACGTATTTATTCGTCGGTTATCAAAAAAAAAATCCGCTATTTCATGAGCTGGAGTCCTTCAAGGAGAACTGGTCCTCAGAAGCTTTAAAAAGAGAGAAGTAGAAAGAGAGCAGGGGCCTTTGCCTTGCAGTTGGACATCACAAGATGTTAATAATAATAATGTTTCATGGAAAAATGCAATACCGACGGGGTCAAATATTTGGCACAGGTTCTTTTTTCCGAACCGACGAAAAATTTCTAGGCCGTTTGCACACTGGTTATTTCTTTCCTGAGTACGTTACAAAACTAAAAAGGAAATATATCAATGAAAATGAAGTCTCCAAGTCGAACCTTCATTAAAGCAGTAAAGCATAAAATATCTGTCTCCGAAGGCCAAGTGAAAGACGTGGGCCAGACGTTTTTCTAAAAGAAAATAAAAAGGAATTAAGTTAAATCTCGTCCTGAGTGACGTACACGAGGACGACCCAGAAATATATAATTTTTTACGTTCCCTTACAAATTAAATTATCTTTTGCTCTGTGGACCAAGCGCTAACTCGAAGTACTAAAAGTAACTTAAATTCGAACGATTTTCAAATTGAAAAAATACTCGTCTCACACGCAGTACGCCTCCCTTTCTTCTCAGAGTAGTCAGATAGGAAACGCTGACCTTATCCAGTTTTTAAAATATGATTGTCGTGTAAAAGTATTTGTGCAAACCTACAACAGAAATTAAATCATTTATCATTTATAGTATTTGTTTACTGGATTTAGGAAAGAAAGCTGACAGGCTCAAATGGGATTGGGCGGGTCATATCAGCCGTATGCACAAAATCATTTATCATATTTAAACGGGTATACTGGATGTAGGAAAGAAGGCTGCCAGGCTCAAATGTGATTGGGCGGGTCACATCAGCCGTATGCACGATGAACGCTGGCTAAAAATCTCCACACAAATTTTCCAAACCAAAGGATCAATAAATTAGAAATTTCCTTCAAAACCCTCTGATTTTGATTGCAAGTGTGTTACGCAGTTAAGTTGCCGTTGGAAATCATTGTAGATATGTATACGAAACACTTTGAAAGTGAGGGTCACTTGTCTAAGCCCTAAAAATCAAAAAATCTACACCAAAAGTCATTTATTCAAACTAGGTTATGAATCAGCAGTCTTTGTACGTCAAAATTACATAAGACAGTCCCCCAAAACGCCCGCCCTTCACCACTTCCTAGTAAACTCCCAAGAAACACAGCTGTCTGTACAGTTATAAGAACTTGAATCTATACAATAGTAAGTAAATAACATTACGAAACACAAAACATGAAGTTTTATTTTCCATATTATACAGAGTGGCGATTAGGTTATCACATTAAATAATACAACGGTCATTACAAGTTGCTAAATTAATAAAATTTAAATTTTACTAAAAATAGAAAAAAAACAAATCAAATAATTAGCGTAAAAAATGTCATGAAATAAACCATCCTTGATAATAAGTCACTAGACACGCGTGAGGCAATGGTATCAAGAATCCAACACAAACTTTATGTTATTGTTACTAAGAAAACACAAATTAAGTTTAACGTTGTTAGGTAAATACTGAAACGGAAAAAAGGTCCCACGACTAAAATGTTAATTGTTATTAATTCTTTTAATTGTTTATGTTTAATATACGTTATGTACCTACGTGGTTTCAATTCATGTGATAACCTAATCGCCACACTGTATAAAACATTGAATACTACAATAAAGTACAAATACATAGTAAAAACGTAAACAGAACTAGATCAACTTATCATATACCCAACCTTTTCCCAACTATGTTGGGGTCGGCTTTGTGTCTAACCGGATGCAGCTGAATACCCGTATTTTACATGGAGCGACTGCCTACCGGACCTCCACAACCCAGTTACAGGGTAATACGATACCCCTTGGTAAGACTGTTTGTCAGATTTTCAGGCTTTTGACGACCCGTAACGACTGCCAATGATCCACGAATGACAGCCGGGTCCAACGGCTTAACGTGCTTTCCGAGACACATCTTGTCTGGAGGTGTCTTGGTATGTAAAGATGGTCACCCATCCACAGATCAACCGCGGCAAGCGTAGCTTAACCTGATCAATCGACCCCGGGCGGCTGTTATAACTTAGCCACAAGCCTCTTCTGTTATAACTTAGCCCTCAAGGACCAACTGACATTTTCTAGAGAAGCTGAAATAAAAATAAAGGAAACCGTTAACTAAAAAAAACCCACCTCCCAAAAAAGATCATAAATAGTCCGGGAGTCCATAAACACAGTCTAACATTTTCTGAATTCGATGTGATTACGTTCCCACTAAGCTCTTCAGAATCCGATCACAAATCAGTCGAAGCTCCTCATAAATCACGTGCAACCTGTTCTTGAGTTAATGGCTCATTAACCTGAAAGGCTCTCGGTGAAGGCTCTAGATAATTATACTTGAATTAAGTGAATGATCATAAACGTTTAATGAACTGTATGGCTCTTTGGGGTGGGAAGAGGAACGTTCAAATTGTTTGTGGAGAGATTTTATGGTTGAACGATTTTTTGCTTAACATTTTTCATTGCATAACATTTTGCACGTATTCTTTTATGGAATGGGCAGAGGGTACCTATTACGGTACAGTAGATCATACACGTTTGACTAGTTATTAGTCTCATGTAACACGAGGCGAGCATAATGCCATTAATGAAGTTATCTATAATAGCCTATAATGTTCCCAATGCTGGGACACAGGCCTCCTCTCTGTGAGAGGAAGTGGGCCATAATCTACCAAGCAGGCCAATTGCGGGTTGGTGGATGTCACATGTCTTCAAATTGTTGGTTCTAGGACGTGCCGGTTACCTCACGATGTTTTCCTTCGCCGTTTTGAGAGCAGTGATGATGAAATAATTTATACAAAGTAAAGCGCCTGGGTTCGAACCTACGACCTACAACTCTTAAGTCGCGGCCGTAACCACTGATAAGGGAGTCTCCATAATTCAAGCTGCTGATTAAGAATTTCTTGATAAAAAAATCAAAATTATGTTCATAATGTCTACAACTTTCCCATAATCTTCACCTCGCTACGCCACCCACTACTTGCAGACATTATCAGTGCGCGTGAACTCAGCGAAGCCTATATGTTGCAAAATCGTGTTTCAAACTAATTTCCGTGAGCTACAACTTTGTCTGGATAGCACTAACCTTATTGACTTCTAGAAACAGCTTACGAAGACTGGGGAAGCGGGGGGTTCGGTAATCTAGTTTAACTCAGAGTCTCCATTAGTAATTAAATACAGTACATCAAACTAAGTAGGTAACATTGTACAAAAATAATTGCTGGGAAACGACTTTTATTTTTGGTGTAATTTGCTGTTTGCGCTAGTGCGCAATGTAAATAAAATAAAATAAAAAAGCCTTTATTTCTTGCCAATGAATTTAAAATAATAAATAGAAAAATAAACATTGAAAAGAAAAAAAAAAAAATTATTTTTTATTAAAATAAAATTTGAAAATTAAATTGAAACTAAATTAAACCATTCAAAAAATTATAAACATCTTTTTGCATCCATTAAAGTTAATTCAGAACAAATCATATCAAATAAATTTTCTAATTACTAAGGAATTAGCAATTATAAATTATTCAATCAATTTCTACCTATGTGATAAGTTTACCATTTTGTGCAAGAACCCCTCCTAGGTGAAGGCCTCCTCCAGAGATTGCCATGTGTCTCTGTTGCTTGCTACTCTTATCCAGTCCCGGCCGGCTATGTGTATTATGTCGTCTGCCCATCGTGTTTGCGGCCTGCCTCTCTTTCTGTAGCCTGCTGGTCCTGGCCACACCATGGTTCGTATGGTCCACCTATCGTCAGTCATTCTGGCTACATGGCCCGCCCATCTCATTTTTAATTTCTGTGCGTAACTTATGGCATCAATAATATCTGTCTTTTTACGGATTATACTTTGTGGTATTTTCTGCAATTTGCTTATGCGCAATGTAACGCACTCAAAACATTGTCCTTATAAATAAAATAAAAATAATGGGTGCATGCGACGGTACAGGGATTGTGGGGGTATTTAGAGTTGTGTTATAACATTAATGAGTCGGCGCCAAACAATCAATAAACACAGATCACTAAATTGCCTTTTTTTAAACGGTGGCGCCGACTCAAAATTATTTAGGTATAAGTACTTACTTTAGTTTAAGAACTTAGTTATTAAGGTTAAATAAAAGAAAAGCATATTGCTAATCCATTGCTTCATATTTTAAAAATTTGTCATGATGTGTCTGCTCAACAACGTAAATAACGCTGTAATGTTGTTGAACTGTCAAAATGAAACCGATTCCGATTGATCGTGTGTTACGCAATTAGGGTGCAGGTCAGTGTTCGTTCCATACCAGTCAATGCAGTGTTCACACTTGCGTTATACTTCCAAAGTCCGACGTACCTAACACCCCCCTCCCCCCCGTCTTAGGTCAGATAATAAAACGGCCGCGCCGCAGTTGGCCGCACTTTTTATTGCGGCCAGGTCGTAAACCGCACTCCAGTGTCTTGTTTGTACCTCGTGCGGTTCGCTTTGCGTTTCATTTTTAATTTCGTGCGAAAAAATGCGGTTTTTGTCAGTAGGTAGGAATAAGACTTGTGTGATATATTATGTAAAGTCTATTCAAACTAATGTTTGGAATTGATGTTATTTCAAGTTAAACAAATATCAATTTTATTCTAATGAACATTAAGTTGATTTCAGAGTGCCTAGCAGCACTATTGAAAAAGTTGAAAAAATGTTTGAAGTTGTAGCGTAAACTGAACTTTATTGTGTAGGAATTAAAGTTAAGTTAGTTAGTTATCTTTCAATAAACTCATATTTGTTTACTTTTTTGGCAAATAAATCGCGAATGCAGTTTAGTTAGTGTATCTTTGTTTAGCTTTCAGTTTCCTTTTAGGCAATTATATGCATACCAATAAACACCTTTGATCCACAAAAAATATCCTATCACCGTGTTTTATTTATTTATTTATAGACAATGTTAATTCTATCATAAGTCCAGGCGGGCAAAGTTGTGTGAACAGCTTGTAGGAAGTACAATATACACGTGCGGTGGCTATGAACACGCACATTTATTCTATTCCTCTAGTGGGATTTATTTTATGTCCGTAGGTGTATCCGTGGCATCACAGGGGGCCCTATCAGAATACCAGCGCTGCGGTTTTTTTAAGCCTTTTTGGCCTCACAAAAAAAAATTGAATCCCTGTTCTGGCTTCAATTTTTTTTTGTTTTCATGATTTTGGTAGATTTAATGTTCTTTCTTTATTGTTTGTATTTCCTGTACGTGTCCCGAATAAAATACTTTTCTTTCATTCTTTCTTTCACATGAAATCATGCAAAGACTGTTCATTTTAATAAGTTATAAGTACCAACAAACTTACTGAACTGTAATCAACGTCCGCCAATATCAGTTCCATGAAATCTATATAATTATAAAGAGAAAGATTTGATTTTTTGTATGTTTGTTTGTTACGCTTTCACGTTAAAACGGCTAAATGGATTTGGATAAAATCTGGCACATGGATAAACCATGATCTGGAAAAGAACATAGGCTACTTTTTATCCTGGATTGCGGACGCAGTCGCGGCCAACAGCTAGTACTAATATACGAATATAATAGCTGAAGAGTTTAAATGTGTTTTTGTTTGAACACTTTAAAAAATGATTTTTCTCATTTGATAGCCCAGTCCTTGATGTACACTTGGCTATTTAACATTAGGTATGCTACGATCCTTAGGAAACGAGTAAAAAGGCAAAAAGGCAGACAGAACGCTAAGCAAAGACTAAGTAAAAGCAACGCGATGCGTTGGGTCCGCCGAAACTTCACGCGGACAAAGTCGTGGACAGAAGCTAGTTAAACAAATAAGCGTAGTCATTGACCCCCGGTCGAATCAAGAGAAAACCATTTGAATTCATCACTGGGCTGTCCCAAATGACAGACACAGCCATTCTTCGGTCACTTCATGAATAAGAGATGGCGATTTCATGAGCCATTGCCTCAGAAAAGTCAGGTACTTTTCTCAGGCAATAGCTGGTAGGTAGATAAAGGCTAGACGAAGAACTTCGATCATAAGAACGAAATAACTCATTTCTTGAACGAATAAATAAGGAGGATTAGGGATTTTCTTTGAAATTTTTTATATTGTATTTTTTCCTGTAAGTAAAAGTTTTACAGCTTATTTATTAAGTATTGTTTGAATATTTTTTTTACATTATTTTTCTAACTACTTAACTTTTGAAACGTGCTGTATTTTTTTTCGATAGTATAATACTTAATAATAACATAATTTATTCATCATAAACATTGTATTAAGTACATGATGACAATTTACAGAATCGTTTACCTATAGTGTACAAAGACTACAATAAAATGGTGGGTGAGGGGCTGTATTCTTAGCTAGGTTAAAAGATAACCTGTGTTAAGGAGTACACTGCCGGTCCCCAAGGAAAGAAATAATATCAAATTCAAAAATTCAAATTCAAAATAATTTATTGTGGATCATAGGTTCATAAGATGGTGTGTGGTGTGATCGTACACAGTATGCACAGGGCAATATGATGTGCTTACCACAAACATTCCGGCGTAGGTATAACCATAGGATTATTTTCTTCCTGTCGTGGCTTAAGACCAAAACAGCAAAAAACAAGTAAATAAAATAGAATAATAGGGTAAGTATATAAACTAAAAGTACATCATGTAGCTAGTGGGTAGGTGAATATTTGTTGTTACAAGCTAGTTGAGGTGAATGGCTGTCTCATTGATCTAGTGGTCCCGGGTTTAATTCCCAGGTCGGACGAAGGGTTCCATCTGGGATTCCTCAGTAGCAGATGGGAGCCTAGATTTGTGCCTGGTCGATGGCAGTAGGCTCGCCCCCTATAACATAGGACTCACACATAACTGGCCGACTGTAAGTGTACTATTAGGTACAGTCACGAACAGTAATATGTCAACACTTGGCGACTTTCAACTGCAATTTTTTCGTGAAATAACGAATGGAACGTTGAAATACGACACATTACATAAACCTATGGGTTCGAAAATGCTATGTTCGTAACAACATAAAATTTCAATTAAAGGAGTAAATCGCTTTTGAATAAAGCCGAGTGTATACATACTTTTGCTCGTGACTGTACACCTCTGCTTAACCATTCGGGAATAACAGGCGTGATGTTATGTATATTTCTATGTACCCCGTTACTGCGCTAACACCATGAGGTTAAAGTGGTTTCAATTAATATTTTTTACTTTCAGTCACACAGGGCACAGTTAGCCCAGAATATATTATGCCCTATATATCTATTTATTAAGTCAAACCACAGTCTTATCAGACCTGATGCGAACCTCAGTGTATCAGATCAAAGTTAAAATGTAATAAGTAAACTTAAACCCCAATCTTCAGACCACAATCTGAACAACTGTGTTCAAAAGTTTAAAATTAATTAACTGTAGAAATGAGTTTATTTAAAGTTTAATATGTTTTACGCGTATGTAAGATGATTTGTGGTTAAGATTCCCACAGACAGGCGCGAAGTGACTCTGGTGGAACAATTTCTACTGAAACTTCGTGAAAATTGTTCTACCGGAGTCACGTCGCGCCTGTCTGTGGTAGCCTTTAAGGTATGTAATCAATTGCCATTACAAACATCGCCTTCTGACGATAATTCCTCTAATGACTTTTTAATGTTCATGACTATACGGTAGATGAAAGGTATCAGACCTATCTGTTTATTTCTAACAATGTAAGAAACTTGACTTTTGATCTAATCTATAAGTTGATAGGGGGAGGTGTGAGTATATTGTTGTTTTAGTTTGTATTTCTATTTAGTTAAAGTGAAAATATTATCTTACTTTTTATACGTGGGCGTAGATACTACACAACTCTGAATCTTCAAGGAATACTGATGTGATTAACACCACATCATTATTAAAGAGGATAGAAATATTACACAGAATAAACTGCTTATACTAAATTGACTAACAAACTATTAAAATTAATATACAATAACCTAACCTAACTAAAATGATTAACTAACTAAAAAATAGCGTCGAAAAATTCCTCGTGTAATGTACAGTCAACAGCAAAAGTAGATGATCAAAATCAGAAATTCCATACTAATGAACGGAGCTCGCGTCAGAACTGTGTGGCGTCGAAGTGATTCAAAGTATGTGATTGTAAATTATACCAAACATCTACTACTAGTACAGCTGCCATATATTCGTGATCAGTTTTCAATTCAATTTGAATTTCTGATTTTGATCATCTACTTTTGCTGTTGACTGTACATATGTTGCTCTTAGTATTTCATTTAAAGTGGTTCAACAACCACAACTTACTAAGAGGTATCGTATTACATAGGTACTGGGTTGTAGAAGTCAGATATCGTATAAGTCAAGTAAAATACTGGTATTCAGCTGCATCCGGTTAGTGGAAGCCGACCCCAACATATTTGGGAAAAGGCTAGGCAGATGATGGTGAACTACTTACTTCCAAAAATGACTACGATGTCCATGTTTGGGATCACTTTTAAAGAGATATGAGGAACAGGGTTCACTCATCCTTCATAGAAAAGGGAAGATCCTCCGACCAAACGGGCGTTGTGTCTGATGGGCTACTGCCCGGTGATTGATGTCGGGACGTTGTATATGAAACACGCGGTAAGAATTTCGCGTGACGTCAGTGTGATGTGTAGTTCGCATGTGGCGATGTATATAGATGCCACCACACGATAATTGTCTCAGAAACACGCGAACACCACTCCTTACTCAAGCAGAATTCATAATAAAATATGTCACTGTAATACTGTGTCAATTTACTTTAAAACGTACTATCCTGAAACTTAAATATTTTCTTACAATTCTTGGCAGAGACTTGGGTTTCATTCCCGAATACTTCCGAAGCAGATAGTTCCCAGTACGATCACGTAGACTTTCGATTTTAAATATAAATTGTCCTAAATTCGGCTGAGAAATAACGAGGAAACTTTCAGTTATCCAGAGGATTGTTCAAATGGTGTGACCGAGCTATTAATATTTGAAGAGAAGCAGCGGAATTTTTCTTGTTCAAACTCTTCTAGTTTGGAAGCTGCGAAAATTTCTATTGGATAAAACTTACTATAGTATAAGTGAATACCTCAATGAAAAAGATTTTATTATATAGAGTATCTTAATTAGGATTGATAATAAGAATATGGAAAGACTTAAGCAATTATCTGTTTTTTTTTTAGTTTTTTCGTTTAATTTTTATTATTTTTAGTAAATTTCTGTGTAGGTCCTACTTATGATTAAAATTTGCATGCCTTCATGGCAAAATATGGCTCAACCATTAAAATGTATCTGTATCACCTGTATTATACCCATATTTGCGAATCTTTATCTTTGGGTTGCCTTCGAAAAGTCAGTAATCGAGAAATGTTTTGCTTTTTATTTTCTTTAATGGGCAACTAAAAATTCTTTACACACAATTTAAAAAAATATTTTTTTAATAAAACGGCGTGACGAATTGGATTCGGACGGAGAACGCACAGCACAAGGAAAGGTGGAATAAGATGGCGGAGGCCTTTGTCCTGCAGTGAAAAAATATAGGGTAAAAGAAAAAAAAACCGGCCAAGTGCGAGTCGGACTCGCGCACGATGGATTCCGTACCATTATCTATAAAAATTACGTCTGTTGTTTGGGAGCTTTTATTTTGTTTTTAGTATTTGTTGTTATAGCGGCAACAGAAATACATAATTTGTACTATCGCGGTTCTTGAGATACAGGCTGGTGACAGACAGATGGACAGACAGACAGCGAAGTCTTAGTAATAGCGTTCCGTTTTTAACCTTTAGGTACGGAACCCTAAAAAGTAAGGGTAGTGTAACACATTCGTGAGTGACAGTTTTGAGAGCAGTGGTGATGAAATAATTTATTTAAAATGTTGGGTTCGGACCCATGGCCATGACCTCAACTCGTGGCTGTTACCTCTGGGCTACCACTGCCCAACTGATACACTCACATAATTATAATAAGCTCGCCCCCATTACATGGGACATAAACATAACAATTTATTTATGTGTACTGTACGAGTTGATGTTAAAAGTTAAAAAATCACGTTCTAAAAAGTATGAAACAAGAAAATATTCTATACCTATAGTCTGAAATTACTTAAATACTTGTAAGTTGTTTATTTAATACATTTATTACTACATATACTATACACACACATTTCATATACGTTTATAATTTTATTTGATGTTGTTTGTTTGCGTAATTTATTTAATGTATTTAATACATATTCATTTATGTTCAGAGGATAGAGGTTATCATATGAGACTATTTATGTATTTAATGTGACGTCACATAGCCTACAACCAGCGGACGATCAAGACGCTTCCAACGATAACTCATTTGTCAAAGTATGATGAGTTTAAAAGTTATTAGGGAACAGATGAACATCTCGTACATACCGGTCAAAATCATAACCCTCCTTTTTACTTCGCCGCAGTTGGTTAATAAAATAAGGTCAACATTTCTGAACTTTTCAACTTCCTGATGCATTTTACATTTCCTACATTATCTCTAGCACCAGTAGTTACATCACATTACTTGGAATAGCGGTAACATATTTTAGATTTGCAACATTTTCGAGTTGAAAGCCTTTTAAAGCCGCTCAGATTACCCTATGCAGATATGCGTGACCCGGATAGTCGGGTGGCCGTATAGCCGGGTGGCCGTATAGCCGTGTAGCCGGGTATTCAACGAAAGCGACTGCAGAATCACTTTACGACTTATTCAGACGAATGTCATTTTATATTTCATGCTTTTATTCCCAGACGAGGTAAGCAATAATATAGATATTTTATTCGCTGAATATAAAGAGAGGAGGAATCAAAGGCTTCAGCGGCCTGTTTATTTATTTACTAGCTTCTGCCCGCGACTTCGTCCATTGCATCGCATCGCCAGCTATATTTTTTAGCCAGATATTATTTCGTTTATTTATTTAGTTGTCTTATTTTATTATATTTTTAAATATTAGTTTAAAAAAAAACATTAAAAATAGTAGCCCGCCGGTATCGGGAACAGGGTCCAAGCTAGCGGTGGTCAGGACGCTAGAGAGAGGAACCTCCTGACAATGCGAGCCGTGTCCAGAAGCACCGCTTTCTGAATCAAGCCCTTGATCCAGCTGCCCAACGAGAGCCTCCTCATGTGTTGGTCGAGGCTCTTGGCTATTAAACCATTGGCTGTCACGATTATCGGCACAATGATCGCTGAGTCCACATCCCACATGTCGACAACCTCGTGAGCCAAGTCAAGATACTTGATTTGTTTATCTTTCTCGGCTTTCACGACGTTGTCATCATGCGGCACAGTTATGTCAACAATAATTGCGCACCGCTCTGATCGATCCACCACCACTATAATTATCAGGCTTATTGTTAGCCTATTATTCTTAGCCAGATTGTTATTATTGATGGTAATTTTTTTTATTAAATTTTCTTCCTTTGACCCAAAGGCTGGCTTTCACCTTGGCCAGAGGATAAATATTGCTATACAACGAGGTAATGCCGCCAGTCTCCTGGGTACATTACCAGTCGACAGCGATGCGGATGAATTTTTCGACACTATATTTTAGTTTATTGTAATAGTTTTAGTTAAGTTAGGATATATATTTTTTTTTTATTAATTACCTAGTTAATTAATAAAAATAACAAAATTATATCCTAACTTCATTATACTACTTTCATTAATATTTAGATTGCAAAATCTGTTTTGCATGTATTTTACACTAAATAATAGTGCCGTGCTTTCCTTTAATTTAGAAACACGTGAAATCTATAATTACGACATAGATCGTGGGTTAAAGCTGTGTATGTATTTAAGTAGTTGGTACATATTCCCTAGCCATTGTGTACATATTCACTAGCAGCGCCCCGCGGTTTCAGCCGCATAAGTTTCGATCTCGTGGGAATATCGGGATAAAAAAGTATTCTATAATTATGTTAATTCGGGTTATAAGCCATCTGTGTGCCAAATTTTATCTAAATCCGTCCAGTCGTTTTTGCGTGAAAGAGTAACAAACATCCATCCATCCATCCATAAAAACTTTCGCGTTTATAATATTAGTAGGATTAGTAGGATAAACAATCCAGCCTTAAATAATACCAAATCACCAGTTCTTAAATGAACTTACTAATGTACAAAAAGATACTCGACAAAAAAAAACATTTTTTTTTACAAAACATAAAATCTTAAGAAGCAACACGATAAGATATAGCTGTTAAGATTCAGTGTTGCCCTCTTTGTCTGGAACTCTGGCAATACTGGCATACTTCCAAACTTTATTGATTGCTTACATAACATGCCATCTTATGTAACGTTTTATTTGGACTATCGTGTCTGTGGGCGGACTCAATGGGCTTGTAGAACACGGTTAGGTACTGTAACTACGCGTACTTTAATCCTGAAAAAAAAATAGTTTTATAGGGCGAATTTCATCAAACTTTTAGAATAGAATAGTCTCTTTATTATGTACACAATATAAATTACAGAACATAAATAACCCTTAACTTCAACTTATACTTCAACTTTTAAAGTACCTAAAATAAGTCTTATCCTTATTTATGATGTACAGAATAAAGAATATTAGACTATACATTTCGACAGTTTTTTTTTCATTCTATACGTCAATTTTAAATTTAAAAGATATCTGCCTTTAGTAAGATCAGCCCTTAGTAGGATAGATACCGGAGAATCGTTGATTTCTGTCAGTCTCGCATAAGGAAATGTAGTACGACCAATAACTCAAACTTAAAAGCATTTACTGCAATTAAACCATTTACAGGCACTTCTGAATTGTCAAAGAGTCGGTCATTTAGTCAAAAAGTAGAGAGAGAAGAGAAGAATGGACTAGAAACTCCAAGGATAATCATTTAAATCGAGACAATTGTGATAAAAAACAATATTAAGCAATTCAAAATATCAGAGGGACAATGCCCGTATTTTTAGAAACGTTCACATTCTAATCTCAGTCTCAATCTGTCAAAATACCTGTAATTTACCTATTCTGACAAGTTTTTGACATTGATGGTCGCTGAGATGAGATTGCGACAAAATTTCGAACGCTTTTAATTAGGTACTGGAATTGGATTTAAGACCAAAACTCAATCAATGTTCTTGTCTAAATCTGCTGCCAAATCATGAGTTAGGGGTTGTGATGGAGTGAACGAATTACGAACAGCGTATTAATCAATTGATTTGAAGTTTAATGACAGAATTCCGTACATAATCTAAAAGCGGGGATCCATCATCTAACGAGTCTTTTTAAGAACAAGTCTACAACTTGCGGTCACGAAAGACCCTCGTTATCTGTGGTCCTGGTGTGGTCTGTGGTTATTGTTGATACCTTGACGCCTGCCTTTAGTCTGTTTTAAATTATAAATCCTTTTTCTTTCTGTCTTTTAACATTGGCGTTTCAGTTTAAATTAATTATTAGCTAAATTGACGAACAAATAAAATTGTCAGTACCTTCCAATTAAATCTGTCATTCTTTGACTATTGTAGGATGTCAATTTGTTTGACAGTTTATTTCCCCTAATATACTTAGAGTGCGCGCAAGGAAAATCTGCGCGCGACGTTTGACCTTCAAGATTATGTCCCTGCCAGCAATTTTAATCACTGTCGGTGTAATGATGGTGATTATTCATTTTGGAAAATACGGAGCGCAGCCCACTCTCTTGACACCTGACAAACGTCAAGATGGCGTCAACATCAAGGTTATTATTTCCGATTTCGGCCGCGCGCGGACTTATTTTGCGCGCACTCTACGGGGCGTATTTATAAACTATGCTTAAAGTCAAGTGACGTTTAGACGTCAAAAATATATGGTTAAACAGTCGCTTATCACTACTTAACTTGATGCAACGTTTTTATATAAACCCCTACATAAACAGCGGTGGATATGTCGCATGATAATATTGAGTTTGTTTTTTAAACTTACTCTATAGAAGTCTAGACTATTACAAAATAGGGGTGAACGACCTGTAATAAAAGTTAGTGACCTAGTTAACCATGTTGGCTAATCATATTACGCTCACAGTTTAGTCGGAGACCAACAGCAGGTTCAGTTATCAGAAACACTAGCGGTTCTAAGCAAGTTTGGTCGTTTTGGCTACTTTATATTTTATTTTAAGGTTACTTCTAATGGCAATTGTGTGGCACACATACTATATCTTTGAAACTATGCTTAAACCTCGTGAGGCATCGTATGTAGAGTGGCTTCATAGTCACATTGTGTCTCTTTCCAATACCTATTCTCATTTGGCTAATAGTCCCTGTTGAATTCAAGTTAAAGATAATGATTGCCCCGTGATCACTCTGCTTTGTATCCAACTTTCCAGTAGGTACACAGACAACAAAGCTGCGGGGTTATAGCGTAACACACTATCAGAAGCAATGACTGTCATTTTGACAGTTCAACAATATTCATTGCGTTATTTACGTTGTTCAGCAGACACATGTTTCGAACATATGAAACAATGGATTAGCAATATCCTGCAAAATGATTCAGATTGAGATTGATAGTGTGTTACGCATTTAGGGAGCTGGTCTTCATTATTTGCGCCGTTTCAATCTTATGTAGACTGACAAGTAAGAAAAACTGTTTTACCTTACCAAACAAACATAAGATTTTGACCCGCTCCCAGTTGATTGCATTTACATTTCCCATTCTAATTTTACGAAGCAAAAACTCACCATACTTATTCATTGCACAACTTTTTTATCCCCTATCAATAACTAACAAAGAAAACAGGAAAAAACAGTCCATGACAGAATTTTCCTCAAACGAATCGGATGCGAGTAAAACTGCTATTTTTGACGAACACGGACAAAATAGCTACCGTGCTTTACTGGATACTAAAAAGTTTGTCGGAAGCGAAGTTTGCGGAAAAACAGAGCTATCTAGGTTTCACTTACGTCACAGGTGAGGGCAACGCCTTGTCGGCCATCGATACGGGGTCGTCGGCCTGACTAGCGTCAGTAGGTGAATGAGACCGTCGCAGTGCAAGTCTTGTTTTACGCTACGGTGGGGTATACCTACTATTAGTTAAGTTTGTAAGTTATATTGGATTATGTGTGTATGTTAAGCCGTGTACAAGTAATGTATCTAATGGTTCTCTTCGAGTCGATCGTGTTTATTTTTGGATAGCCTTTAACGAACTTCTTGTAATATTTAATCAATGGTAGTCACCGTAAAATTCTGACGATATATTTCGTGTTTGTAATTTCGACTTTTATTTGTGTACAATATTTACATAGGTCCCAGTTATTGAGTTGTGGAGGTCAGATAAGCAGTCGTTCCATGTAAAATACTAGTATTTATTTGCATCTGGTTAGACTGGAAGCCAACCCCAGCATAGTTGGGAAAAAGCTAGTGCAATTTGCTGCACAGATCCACCTAGGGGAGCCCAGAGGGTTTTTGAGGGTTTTTTGGGTTTTTGGCATATGCAGGGTGAAAGCCCCGTGGTCAGGGATCCACGTCTTTCAGATTTCCAAAATGGACAAAAGTAATAAAATCTTCAGAGCCTTTGGTTTTCGTATGATTGGGCCTGGCGCATAATGACTTAGATAGTGAAATCTGATGGATAAATTATGGGCTTTCTCTAAATCTAAAGACTTTGAAAACTCTGATTTGGACAATTTTAAATGCATATTCAGGGCGAATAAAATTTATTCTGTGCAATAGTGTAACATGGCGTGACCGTGAATATATAAATATTTAACGGGTTGATAAAGTCTTTTGACAAATATTACGAAATTTCATTGGTTTAGGAAAGTACCCAAAAGTGGTCATAATTTTGCATTTATCTCGAAATCGACGAATTAAATAGCTTCGTTTGTGAAGATTTGTCGGTATTCAGAAACTTTAAAATATCAAACCACAAATAATATTCAACCACATTTTAAACATATTCGCACCTAAATTACACTTCTATGTCATACAACAAAATCGTTTAAAATGTGTTTGGAGTTAATACCGTGGGAATATTTTGTCAGTACTCGTCCCCTGTCGAGCTGAACGCGAACTATCTTCAAATATCTGAAACGTAGAATGTCAAGTATTTACCACAGGCGCACACACTCTATTAACCCTTTTCTCGCTACGGTATAACCATGAGGAATAAAATATATGAGGGATATTTCATTATTGTGAATTGTAAAATATTCCGTTTGGCTTATTTCTAAATGTAGATGTAAGTTTGTTTCAGTGTAATGCATAATCAGCCTATGATGATCCCACTGCTGGGACACAGGCCTCCTCTCTGTGAGAGGTAATCCACCACGCGGGCCCAGTGCGGGTTGGTAGATGTCACATGTCTTCAAATTTTTGGTTCTAGGACATGCCGGTTTCCTCACGATGTTTTCCTTCACCGTTTTGAGAGCAGTGGTGATGAAATAATTTACGCAAAATAAAGCGCCTGTCTGGGTTCGAACCCACGACCTACATACGACTCGTAAATCGGGGCCGTTGCCACTGGGTCACCACTGCTCTCGGTGTAATGGGTTCAGTGTAATAATAATAAGTCGTGTTAATTACTTAAGTGATGTGAAGACTCGTGTTTACCTATTGTTACTATCCTTGTAGATATGGCGCTGGTGTGCCTTGCTTTTTTCCTTCCAAACCATCTCTTGTGGTCACTGGCCATATTGTCCCGTACTGGCCGTATAGTAAACGTTATCAGATCGTTACACCATCTTCGCCGTGGTCCACCTCGACGGCGATGTCAATGATGTGCCTTGCTTAATAAATAAATACGTGATTCCATTTGAATACCTATTGAAAACCTAGAAGCAGTACCAAACTTAGCATTTTTTCAAGTCAAACTAGCTAAAGCTGTAACCCAGTAACATGATTTTGAAAACGTTAGACGCTAAACAATGAACACTTCACTTATTCTAAACTTTTAAATTCTGCTACCACTGCACCTGTAAAAATTATACTAAAATAATTTTCCCGACCCGTATCTAGAAATAGCCTGCTATTAAGCTAAATTGACGTGTATTACCGACCTAGCTAAGGCTATTTTCGCTTGAGGTCATCGCACTTGCAGCCGGTCACGGGAAATGCGGTAGACGCGCAGTGTCTCACGCGATACCCGGCACTACAGGGTGGGTATATGCAGGTAGCTGGACGTGGGTTTTATTGTTTTTTAGTGTAGTGAATAATTGCTGGCTGTTGCTGTAATTTGCAGCTGAGTTCTGTTCGTTAAGATGGTTCGTTTTTTTCTTTTTTGCGAGAAGCCTTTCCTATATAAGTATATAGGAAAGGCTTTTCGCAAAAGTTGAGTTGTACTCTATAAAGTTATAGAGTACAACTCATACATACTTCATTAGTATTCTCTTGCCCTTATTCAAATTTATTTGAGGTCAGCGCAACATGTCTTTTTCTACCATACTTTTATAATAGTGGTTTTGGGCTTGAGGGGCTTGTAACTAAGTAACATCAGCCGCACGGGTCGTACATCTTCACATACCAAGACCCTTCCGTTCCTCTGAAAGCACGTCAAGCCGTTGGCTCCGGATGTCATTAGTGGATCTTTGACAGTCGTTACGGGTCGTCAGTAGCCCAAAAGTCTAACAACCAATCTTACCAAGAGGTATCGTATTAACCAGTAACTGGGTTGTGGAGTCAGATAGGTAGTCGCTCCATGTAAAATACTGGTATTCAGCTGCATCCGGTTAGATGGAAGCCGACCCCAACATAGTTGGGAATAGGCTGGGCAGATGACGATGACTTCTCTATTATTCGTCATCTCGGTAGTCACTCCCTTTCTAGTCACACAGTCCATCCATCATTTCTTTAGCCTTCACCTACTCTTATAGCGATCCATCATACTCAAAACTAGGTATATTTAAGAACACACGATAACACCTTCAATTACTCCTTGTGAAAGAATAAATGTACCTAAACTTACACACCCCGTTTTCTTAGGATCTTTCTCTCGATAGAACCTTGACTAGTAAGTTGGACCAAAGAACAACACGTATTGAAAAAAAAAAGAATAATGAACGAAGCCCAACGAAATTGAACCTCATATAATTCCCATTTTGCGCTCATAAAAATATTATTGAATTCTTAAATATAATGATTGCGCTTCTTTTTGTGAACCTCAAATAATTCCTATTGGGGTTCTAAAAATACTAGAGAGCCAAGTAACTGCGACCAACTTGGATGTAGCGCTCGTCGGCCGCTCGCTTCGCTCGCTCGGGTTACTGTCCTCGGTTGTTCAGAGTTCTAACATAACGTAACCCATTTTGTAGGGCCATCAATTAGGCTCGTTCGTGGTGGTCACAGTTCCAATCGAACCCTAGCCCTAGCTTAGTTACTGCGATCATTAAAATTACAAAAATATTTTAAAGGTTTATTAATTTAAAAGTGTCCATACCAAGAAAGTCAAAAAATTAGAGTAATACTTAGTCTTCCATTAATTTAAACATGCAAATATTGACGGGCATAGTCCTCCAGACCGTATTTTGGCCATGCGCCACCGTCAGCGAGTATTATCGACGATACGACGCAAAGCTTCATACATACCCCTTATACAGTGTAAAATTCCGAACTGTGATACAAGTACACGAATCTTTTTAGGAAAACACATCTCTCAGCTTCTTGCATAGAATATAATGCTTCTAGAGATAAGGAGCATAAAGATATACCAACGTGTATATTTTGCACATAGGCACAAATTCCTGGGAGTGATGCTCTGCAGCTACCCGTAAGATTAGTTTTACGTTGAAGTTTTCACATCACCCCTAGGCTTAGGCTATTTTGTAATGGGCATTTTATTGCATTTGCTGCTATATTTGGGAAAAAATAATAATAACAGGGTAACGAATATCTACTTGAACCTATTTTATTCGACTGTAGTTAAGCCAGAAGGATTTTTTGTGTAGTTTTTGGGACTGTAGGTTTATCGCTAGAGTAAAAATACATACTTAATTTTCAAAAAAAGAGAATGAATAAAAGATGAATAACAAAAGGTTTTTACAGGACGTGAGTGGAAACACTGGGGACGCCCTAGAAGGACCATATATATATTATGATGATAGTGATGACCTTATTGGTGATGTTCTGCAGATAGGTCAGGTGCGTAGTACTCGCAATTTACGTGCGTGTATGACCAGATGTATGAACGTAAGCTAAGCAAGAGGAGTATGGAGGGATCGTAGCAAGTGGCCTTCTGTAGTTTCTGCCTACCCCCGTGGGATGAAGGCGTCAGCTTATTGGATGTAATTTTCAAAAAATAATTTGTTACGTATCACTAAAAGTGTTCTTCACAACTAGAAACAGATAAATAAAAAAAAAATGTAAAAAAGAATAAAAGATAAAAAAGAATTTGTAATAGACAAATGTTCCAAAAATTTATTTAATACTTTCTAGGGTGGTCGTCCGTTTCATGAAGTTTTCTATTTTATCGTTAAATTAAAATCTTAACATTTCGCAAAGTTTCTGGAGACGAGGTCGTCGCCTGCTCAATGTCTTTTTTCAAGCGTTACTCAAATAAATGACTGACTGGCGTTTTGTTTGTTTCTTCTTTTCATTTGAGTCGGAAAATAAGAGTAAATTATGTTTTACAATCCGTGTACCCAAAGGGATGGTCCATCGACAATAGTGACGAACAATACACACTTTTATACCGTTTTGGAGGTATGAGGAACAGGGTGTAAAGTTCACTCATCCTTCATTGAAAAGGGAGTATTCTCCAACCAGACGGGTGTTGTGTCTGGCGGGCAATTGCCCAACGATTGATGTTGGGAAATTGTATCTATGCTAATTGCGCGGTCAACTCTGCTTGCGAGATGCAGGATTTGCGTGACGTCAGTATGACGCGTTGTTCGCATGTGGCGTTGTAGATACCGCTACACCCTATTTAACCCCAATAGGGTGCATTTTCAAAATCCCTTAAAATTATTATTATTATAAGAAACCTTTGTTATATTACAAGGAACTCTTGTGGAAAACAGGCATATAGAGATGCAGCGGTTTAGACTTTGCGTTGTCTGTCAGTGAATTTAAGATTTTTAAAGAAAATAATTGTAATTGTGTTTCTATAAAACAAAAACTATTCCAAACTAAGGCTTGATGACCTTTAATAAATCCAATTATTTTGGGCACCAACAAAACAAAACTATGAAAGTCATGCGGTACCACCTCCATCTGGCTACGGCGTAGCGCTCCATCTGCTACGGCGTAGCTCTCACTCTGCTATGTTGTAGCTCCCACCTGCTACGGCGTAGCTCGCACCAAGCTGCAAACGAATGGCCTTCAAATAAGGAAAGTTTCGTATTGTAATTAATTCAATTTATTTGTCATAAGATATATTACTTTCCCCAGAGCATAATTCCTCTAAATATGTCCGGATGCAGTGTCCACTGTGTATTATTCATATTCCTGCTAAACTCTGAGAAATACCTCCCTGGAGCATTGCATATGAGTTCATAATGCTCACATTTCGAAGCGTTACTTTGAGTCGAGTTTTCACCCGACTGCTCAGAAGGCGGGTAATATACTTCGAGTGTATGTATGGGTATAGATATTTTATCAAATCATCATCATCATCTGCCTAACCTTTTCCCAACTATGTTGGGGTCGGCCTCCAGTCTAACCGGATGCAGCTGAATACCAGTATTTTACCAAATCTGAGAATGAAATAAAATAACCACCTCCAACTCTATGTAGTTCTAGTTTTGAACTTTTATGCTGTTTTGTGCAGTGGGGTTTTTTTTTTAATATAATATCCAACCAACCCAAAAATAAAGATCCATAAAAACGATTTATTAAAAAGATTTTTTTTTTCTTTGTCAATACGTTCCTCTGTTTTCTGGTTCACATAGACATTGACATTTCGATAACCAGCTACTTTCTGCCTGTCTTACATTGTTGAATGAATTCGTTTGGCAATAATTACTTTGACTTACTTCAGTGGGAACATTTTATTTTTATTGTTTTGTTGAGTAGTATCGTATCCGACGAGAGCCATACACGATTATTTAATCAGTATCAGCAATATTAATAGGCTCATAATAAATTAGTGCGCTTTACCATCAACGATTGCATCACTGCTCCCAATCAGGCGAGATCGCAATCAAGTGGGTACTAGTTTATATCATTAAAAAAAAATCAGACGGTCAATTCCCGTAATTAATAACATTCAAAATCTAGCTGCAATCTCATCTCAGCGACAATCAATGTCAAAAACTTGTCAAAAATGTAGAGAAATTAGAAGTATATTTGACAGATTGAGACTGAGATCAGACTGTGAACGTACTTAAAATTACGTGAATTGCCCCTATGATCAATTAGGTATTAAAACTCTTATTTTTTAAATAACTTGAAACGGTTAACTTCTCAAAGATTTTTACTCGTTAATATACATAATTCCCATTGTTTACATCTATTAATAATTTAATTTAACACTTAAGAGTTGAAATTCTTAGCAAGAATAACATGAAGAGTACTTAAATTGTTATTAGCATAAGCGTTCGCAGACTTTCGAAATGTTTAATGTATAGGCGAATAAGTTTTTACTTATTATATTAAATTATTATCTCCAATTTATTGTTTTTCACTGGTAAATAATACCAGCCTATTATTTTCACACTGCAGGGCAAGGGCGTCTTCTTATACAGAGAAGGATCGAGCAATGATCACCACGCTTGCTCAATACCAGAAGGGCAATTCTTGTAATTTTAAGAACGTTCACATTCGCTATCTGTCAAAAATACCTCTAATTGCCCTAAATTTTTGGTAATAACCGTTGTACTGTTTAATGTGATAATCTAATCGCCACTCAGTATTTTCGAACAGGTAATTTTCTGGATTGTACTTCATACCCAATTTCGTTCCCTATAACATCAGTCAATCTAGCTGAAAGGCGTCTAACAATTCAATTTGCGGTTTTACGAGCACAAGGAGCCGGGCTCAATATTGTAGACCAAAATGTCAACACGCTGTAGATATTAGGTTCTAAGATCTAATCACACACACACATACCTATAGTACCTACAACGTGCCGCTACAATGGCGACATTAATTTAACATACGGGTAGGCCTAGTGGCCAGTAATAGAAAATAATATAACAACATGAAATGATTCGTAATTTGAAAACCGCCTGCACCTCTCGCCGACATATGGCTCTCTCTCTCTTTCCTTTTTAATTTAATTGATGCCATGTATCTATGATCCGTGACCCCGGCAAATGACCCCTGTGCTACAGTTCTTTAAGTACAGGTTGCTCCAAGATGCTATTTTAGAAAAATAAAAAATTATGTTAAATGGAATTAAAAGTATGCTCATGAAACGAAAACGCGATAGGTACCGTATACGTGTGTTAAATTAATGTAGTTATTTCTGACTCTTTTTATTTTTGCTCGGCTCCTAAAGGTACTAGCGTGATATTAAATAGCCTTCCTCAAGAATTGGGCTATCAAATTCAAAATGATTTTATTAAATCCGACTGGCAGCTCCAGAGATAAGCGCTTTCAACAAACAAAACAACAAACAAACTCTTCAGCTTTATTATTGGTATAGATATAGATGTGTTACTTGTTAGGAGTTAAAAAGCGCAAACACTGCGCTTTTTAACGTCTCTTCAACTTGAAAGTTAATGTTCATTACTGATTGTTCTCCCAATGGCCGGTTAAAGCGTATAGCCCCATAAAGTAGGACAATTACAAAATTCTGATACTTCTCTATTAAATAGCTATGTTTTTATGATATACATACATACATAGTCCACCATGATTACAGACCGTCCCCGTGGCTTTGAACACGCTATAGTCAAAGCTGACTCTAAGACGATGCACCTAGAATAAAAATAGTATTGTGATGTACATCACAATACTAATTTTATTCTAGGTGCATCGTCTTCACATATAATTATATAATTAATGTATACAAAATATTGTTCAGTAAAACGTTTATAAAAAAGTAACGATGAAGTTTCTTGCCCATTCTCCTCTAAACGATACTATCTTTTGGAAGGGGCGAATAGAATCAATTATACTTCTTTTTTTTTGTAAATTTTGACGTTAAAAAGTGCCTTTTATGTGCCTATTTGAAAGAAATGATTTAACTTTGACTTTTCAATTTGACAGTTCAACAATATTCATTGCGTTATTAACGTGGTTGAGCAGACCAGTTTTTCGAACTTATGACGCAATGGATTAGCAATATCCTTCAAAATTATTCAGATTGTGGTTGATAGTGTGTAACGCAATTAGGGTGCAGGTCTAAGTTACAATAAAATACTGATATTATTTCAATAATAATTCTTTGATACACCAAATAATGTCCAGTACATTTCCACGTACATTGTCAACACTCCCGTCCTGCCCTGTTTTCCTCAAGGCGGACTAGTGCTGACATGTTATATGTATGTTCCCGTCTAACTTTGCTTTGTTTGTCTTCCCCCTCTTTGGCAGTTTCATGGATTTCGATAATTGGCTTTTAGTGTTATTTGTCAGTTTTTGTTATTATTTTCGTTCATTCGGTACCCGTTAAAAATAAATGTAAGCTGATATTCAGTTAAGAAGGCAGACGCTCCATGTAAAATACTGGTATTCAGCTGCATCTGCAGACTGGAAGCTGATCTCAACATACTTGAGAAAAGGCGAGGCAGATGATTATGATTACTCAGTTAAGTAATAAATTCTTGTTGTGACTCGACACGTGTCAGTTAGGACGCATAAAACCAAGAAGCATAAAAAAATCAGTTTTTTAAATCCTGCAATGCTTTTTTGTCTATGTCATGAATTGTGAACGGCCTACGTTTATTCTTAAATTAGCTGCGCGGCGTGGTTTCACCCGCATAAGTCTCGATCCCGTAAGAATATCGGATTGAAAAGTATCTTATGTCCTTTTCCAGGCCATGGTTTACTAATCAAACAAACGATCTGTTTGCGGACGAAAGGACGAAGATTTTGTCGGCATGTCAGATGTAGCTACTGTGAGAGGGATTTATGAAAGTGTTGTTTTACTTGATGATTTTATATTTTGTGTATCATTTATCATGTGTTTCGTGTAAATACAAATTGTGTTTTTAATTTCTTTAAAACGTTTTAATTAAATAAATAAATAAATATATTAAGTAAGTGCTAAATTTTATGCAAATTTGTTCCGCCGTTTCAGCGTTAAAGCATAACAAACAAACTTACTTTCGCATTTATAATATTAGGTTAGAATGAACTCACCTCACCACCACCACCTCACTCAAACCTAAACCGCTGGGTCTGTTTACAGTTTTCACCTTTGTAGTATGATAACTATTACGACCCTAAAATAATATTGTTCGTTATAGGGAACAAAACTTTATATAAATGATAGAGGAATAATTCTTGAGAGGGTTTAATAGCATTAAACCAGTTATTATTACAAACAATTGAATATTATTACAATATTTAAGACTTAGTTCTTTTGGATAGAAATTAATAGAGGGCACAAACTGCATGTGTAGTTGGCGCCTTGGCGGTCGGTCGAGCAAGTGACGTTTATAGCGTATAGTCTATGGTGACGTTAGAGAGGGGCCGCTGTTAGCAGCGGCTGCGCAATACTGTTGTGTTGCCAGGTACGGTTGATATGTTCCGATGTAAATACGGCGTCAACATCTTCCCGGCCGTTGAAAGCTCTAGTGCAGCTTTCAAGCTTCATTTATCTTCGGAGGTTGGAAGTAGAACCAGACGATTGAGAGCTCTCTTTATTGTGCCTTGAGCTGTGGCTATATCAGCTACTCTAGGTGTCTGGTCGGGGCCAATGTAGAGTCGGCTAACTCTTCCCAGGCGCCAGCAGAGAGGCGGCGTGTTGGCTTCCTTTATCAGGACTAGATCGTCGAGCTTGAGATCCCGGCACTTCACTCGCCACTTGGTCCTTTGTTGGAGTTCGGCGACGTACTCGGAAGACCATCTGTTCCAGAAGTGCTGCTTGGCTTGTTCTAGGCGCTGGAACCGGTTGAGGCGATTTGTGCTGTAGTCCAGGTAGCTCGGTGACGGGAGCGCTGTCATCTGTCTACCAATCAAAAAGTGAGCCGGGGTGAGAGGCTGGAAATCGTTAGGGGACGGACTCAAAGGACATAGGGGTCGGCTATTGAGGATAGCTTCTATCTGTGTAAATACAGAGGTTAATTCCTCAAATGTTAGGTGAGAGTGACCTATTGTTCTGAGTAGATGAAACTTTGCTGATTTGACGCCGGCTTCCGCAAGACCATTGAAATGAGGAGCGTATACGGGAGAGAAGCGAAATTCAATGCTCCGGCTAGCAGCAAAGTCACAAATAGAGTCACGATTAGATTGTAGAAATTTGCCAATCTCCTTTGCAGCGGCAACAAAATTACGGCCATTGTCGCAGTAAATAAGTTTGGGCACCCCTCTGCGAGCAATGAACCGTTTTAAGGTTAGTATGAAAGCATCTTTGGATAGTTCACTTACCACTTCTAGATGTAAGCACTTATATCTAAAGCAGACGAAAATGCATAGATAGCATTTAGTTATCTTGCATCCTCGTCCCTTGCGATCGGTTATTAGAAAAGGACCGGCGAAGTCAGTGCCAACAGTACTGAACGGGAAGTCAGGTTCTACCCTATCAGTGGGTAAGTTTCCCATTATATTGGACATGGTTGTCCCTTTGAAGCGACGACAGACAAAACAGTTTCTTGCTACTTCTCTAGCGAGCTTGCGACCTCCTATAGGCCAGTAGCGTTCACGGATAGACGAGAGTAGATGCTGTGGTCCAGCATGCAAGAGTTGAGTGTGTTTAGATTGAAAAATTAGTTTTGTTAAATGGTGATTCGATTTTAGAACAATAGGATGTCTTTTTTCATAAGGGTAGGCAGACGTATCAATGCGTCCTCCTACACGAAGTAGACCAACATCATCTAAAAAAGGATTTAATGAGCACAGGTGAGTATTAGTTTTAAGTGGTTTGCTGGACTTTAGGTCGCTTATTTCCTTTTTGAAGGATTCAATTTGAGCTATTTTAGTGAGAACAGTCATAGAATTTTCTAGTTCATGAGCTTGTAGAGTTCCCTTTAGCTTATTAGTGGGATTTTTACAATTATAGATAAACCTATAGACCATGGCATATATTCTTTGTAGAGTAAATAATTTTGAGTACCTTTCAAAATTTACTAAGGGTACCACAGGTACATCCTCCGCCACCAAAGCGGGCAACGCTTTCAATTCAGGTAGGTCAACTACCTTTCTTGTAGAAAGAGAAGGCCACGATGATTCTGGTTCCTTGAGAAAGGCAGGCCCATGCCACCATAGAACCGAATCTTTGACCTCTTGGGGTTCCACACCTCGTGAAGCGAGATCTGCGGGATTTACAGTAGTGGGAACATGACGCCAAGCGTTAAGGTCGGTGAGTTCACCTATAGCCGCTATTCGGTTAGCTACAAAAGTTTTAGTCTTATCAGGAGATTTTAGCCAACCTAACACAACACTAGAGTCAGTCCAGTAGACGCAGCGCTTTAGTTCTAGTCTTAGAGCTTTTCTGACAGCGGAGCTTAATTGAGCACCTAGCAGAGCACCACAGAGCTCTAAACGAGGGATAGTGCAAGCTTTGATGGGAGCTACACGGGCCTTCGCACACAGTAGATTGACATGCACGTTGCCAGCCATGTCTAGAGATCGTAGGTAGATACAGCTTCCGTAGGCTAGCTGCGAAGCATCACAAAAACAATGAAGTTCAACTTCACATAAGTTATTGGCACATACCTGTCTTGGGACCTTAAGACACGATAGAGTGCTAAGTTGTCGACTGAATTTTTCCCAGACGACTTGGATAGAGTAGGGAACGGGTTCGTCCCAATCTTTTTTTTCGGACCATAGTTTCTGGAGTAATATTTTTGCGCTAATAGTGCAAAGGGATAGTAATCCTAGGGGGTCAAAGATTTTAAAGGTTGACGACAAAATACTTCTTTTAGTGAAGATCGTGTCAGGGACATAGGCGAGAGGGAAGTGAATATGGTCGGTCTGAGAAGACCAGCCGATACCGAGAGTACTAGAGGCATTGCTTATAATTAGATCCTCAGACTTGATAGAGTCGGAAGATAGAAGATCAGGTAAATTGGATCTATACTTTCTGAGTGGGAAACAGCCTTTGGCAAGTTCATTAGAGACTGAGCGCTGAATGTAACGGAGCTCTTCTTCCGTGTCAGCCCCAGTTAAGAGATCATCACAATAAAAATCTCTTTGAATAATAGTTTTAATTCTAGAGTCGCTGCATTCCTCACCGACCTGCCAGATGCACCTAGTACTAAGGAAGCTTGAACTTGCAAAACCGTAAGTTACCGTGTTTAGCTTTAAAGTACGAAGATTTTCGTCATCATTATCTCGCCATAGTATGAGCTGGAGGTTGCGATCGGACTCTGTTATTTGAACTTGGCGATACATCTTCTCTATGTCTCCCGAGAGGACGTAGCGATACTGACGAAATCGCAGCAGAATGTCAAACAAGGAATCCTGCATTGGGGGGCCTACCATTTGGAGGTCATTGACCGAGAGACCGGAAGTAGTTGGTTCGGACGCATTGAATACCACTCTAAGTTTGGTTGACTCACTTTTCTCTCGCATGACTGGATGATGAGGAAGAAAATAGGAGTTAGGAGGTTTAGGCTCCGTAGACTCGGAAAGGTGGCCTAGGTCAGCGTACTCATGAATGAAGTCTGAGTACATTTTCTTCAACTCGGGATTCTTTTTAAATCTAGTCTCTAGATTGAAGAACCTTTTTTTTGCTATGAAGTAGGATTCGCCCAGACAATCTAGTCCATCCTTTAGTGGAATACCTACGCAAAAACGACCGTTGCTTTCACGGCTAGTAGTGGAGAGATAGTGGCTTTCGCAAAGCCTTTGTTCCTCGGATAGAGGTTGGATTTTAGGGACGCTTTCCAGCTCCCAGAACTTAGATAACTCCTCCTGGATGTTGGTGGGATTTTCAGTTTTTAGCAGAAAATTACACATTAGAGACTTAGTCGGCGGAGTGCGAATTTGAATAGGCGCAGGACCTGCGATGAGCCATCCTAGCTTAGAGCTTCGAAGATTAGGTTTATTGGAACCTAGGGAACGCTGTTTGGAACCTATCAAGTTCCAAAACAGGTCTGAGCCGATAAGCATGTCAATAGGGGATGGTTCGTTGAAGCTGGGGTCTGCAAGTTCAAAGTCGTTTAAGTTTAGTGAACTAATATCGAAATGATGCTTGGGCAAGTCATCAGTTATAGTTTTCAATACTAGGCAGCACAATAGAACTTCAAATGAAGTTGAATTAGATTGAAGTTTTATAGAACAGCGCTCTGGGTTTAGGTCTAAGGTGTTGTTACCTATACCTACAATACTGACATTTGATGGCTGAGGAGTCAAATTGAGAATCCGCTTCACACGTTCAGTGATGAAAGACGATTGGCTCCCGCTGTCAAGTAAAGCCCTAACGCTAACAGTTTCATTAGAGTTTGGGTTAGTTAGTCGCACCTTTGCGGTACACAAGAGAACCTCTGGGGAGGATAATGCAGACATGACTACAGATTTAGGTTGGCTATTGACGGACGAGACTGCATCAGGTAAGTGAAGTAATGAGTTGTGTTTTTGTTTACATGACCTACAAGAACCAGGGAGCTTACAAGCTTTGCTATCGTGGCCAGGCCTCAGGCAATTGTGACACAAATTTAGTGTTGCAACAGTGGAATTCCTGTCTTCAGGTGTCTTAGACTTAAATGTGGGACACTCATATACGCGATGCTTTCCTGAGCAAACCGCACACTCAAACGGGGTTCGAGAAGATGAGGATGATTCCTTGGATGTAGCAACTAATGATTTAGTCTGTGTAGTGTTCTTACTGTGAGGGGCTGGGTTGTGGGGAGCATGTTTGGCTCCAGCTGTTTTATCCGTCTTGTTTTTGTTAACAGTCTCGAGAACGTCTGCACGATTTTTTAAAAATGAGAAGAATTCATCAAGGGTAGGTATATCAGATATAGTGTTACGGTGTTCTTCCCACTTAAACATAGTACTGTTGTCTAACCTTGACACTAGAAGATGAATTATTAAAACATCCCACTTGTCAGTAGGGAGTCCTAGCGTGCAGAGGGCACGTAAGTTTTTAGTCACATGGTCAATAATGTATCTAAGAGACTTGTCAGCTTCACGAACTGACTCAATAGTGAATAGGGATTTTAAATGATTATTAATTAGTTGCCTCTTGTTGTCAAACCGGTTGCAGAGAAGTGACCAAGCTTCTATGTAGTTTTTATCAGACACTTCCAGGTTGCTTAGAACTCGCCCAGCTTCACCTTCCAAATAAGAGCTGAGGTAGTGAAATTTATGAATGTTTTTTATTTTAGGATTGTCATGAATCAATGAAGAGTAGATCTCTTTGAACTCAAGCCACTTGTAGTAGGTACCATCAAATTTAGGTATATTTATAGTAGGCAATTTGAAACCTAAGTTATTGAAACCATCAGCTTCATGATGAATACAACCATTGCTGTGAGAGCAGTTAGCAGTACCTTCAGGTTGTTTGAGAGTAGAATGCACTTGAATTAAGTTTTGAGCAATGGCAATGCAAGTATCAAAATCTTGCTCAACTAGATCACGAGTAATTAATTCTACATCTTGATTAGACTCGTTATGTATTTCTATTTGACTCTGCAAACTGTCGAAGTCAATGAATAACGCTTCCATTCTTGATAACTTCATCGCAAGCCTATTCATTTCAACATCAGAAATACTGTCAAAGGTTCCTAATGAATCTAAGTATGTTTTAAATTTAGTTATGCGTCCCTTAATGGACCCACGCTTGGCATTTAACTCTTTTAAATTTAACTCGGTAGACATTGCGATAAACTATCAAGAATAAAGAAAACAAAATAGTGAAAATGTATACGATACGCTCCTCGTTTCGTAGTCCCACGTGCAGAAACCGGTTTCTTATCAGCAGCGCAGCACAGGTACTAAAGCCAGGCAAGCGCAGGAACAAGCATGCCACAGGAACATGCACGCCACAGATTGTTGGCCCCGCAACACAGCTATTACGCTGAAATCAATGTTGAATACAAATAAACAGCTGACTTGATAAGCGTGCAGTGAGGGACAGATGAGAATATCTTTTAGATATGTTACATTTACAATAGGTAAATAGCCTTGCAGAGAATAGATAGGCAATTGAAATAAGTTATTGGGAAATTAGAATAACTGTACGTATTTAGGTTGCAGATATAGGTATTTAGGCTCACTCGACTTGAAATAGATAAGGCTTCGTGCAGTAGTGAAAATATTAAATCGCAAAGTGAAGGCGTGACAGAAGTTCAGCTAACAGATCCCCTCTGAATGATTAGGCAAAATGCTTAGAGCCGAACAATACATGCACGCAAATTCACAGGCACCACATAGATGGATAATGATCACCAAGCATTTAGAGAAACGAATCCTGAGCATGAACACAGATAAAAGAGGACAATCTAGGAAAACTTGATAGGAACGGGCTCACGTTAATGATGGCAAACAAGCAAGCAGGTATGTATCCTGGCTCCACAGCTTTATCCTCAGCTGATTAGGCGGCTCCAGGACGTAGGCACCCCGCACCACGTAGATTGTAGATTGTAGGTTAGGTACGTGTAGGCACGTGGCAGACTTGTTCGTCTTCGTCGCAGGAATCCCAATCCAACGGAAAGTCCTCTTCTAGTAGAATATTCTGCGTTCTTTTCTTGATAAATCCGCTTCGGCTTGGTGTAGTTTTGCTGGTAAGGACCTTTCGAACTCGTCACAAGAATAGTGAAAATTCGTGTCCTGTCACGGTCGCCATTTTTTGTTCGTTATAGGGAACAAAACTTTATATAAATGATAGAGGAATAATTCTTGAGAGGGTTTAATAGCATTAAACCAGTTATTATTACAAACAATTGAATATTATTACAATATTTAAGACTTAGTTCTTTTGGATAGAAATTAATAGAGGGCACAAACTGCATGTGTAGTTGGCGCCTTGGCGGTCGGTCGAGCAAGTGACGTTTATAGCGTATAGTCTATGGTGACGTTAGAGAGGGGCCGCTGTTAGCAGCGGCTGCGCAATACTGTTGTGTTGCCAGGTACGGTTGATATGTTCCGATGTAAATACGGCGTCAACAAATATATAGCTGTTGATTCTTGGTTCACACAGGATGTACAAATAACATTGGAAACGTTTCCTTAATATTTTATGTAGGCCAATTTAAAAAAAAAAACCTAGAATAGTACACTTTTTTTACATTTTAAAATAACAATTACTCGAGAAAAATATCGAACAAACATAGTTTCAATACTTTTCACATTCACTATTAAAAGTATGCCTACGAAAATATTCTAACTGTTCCATACATTTCGCTTCGTGCAACGTATAACTAACTCCAATGAAACGAGAATGATTAAACATTCCTTTTGAGAAGCGTTTGTTAATAAACTCGCATTGCTTTGTTACTGCTTCGTTGGTCTAGTGATCGCTACTGCTGAGCATGAGGTAGGTACGTCCTGGGTTCGATTCCCGGGTCGGGCTGTGTCAACGTTTCAAAATTGAATAGTAGTAGAAAAAGTTAAATTGTTATCGATTTAATTATTCGACTATTATTGCGTTCTACTTATATAATCATTTTTATAAATGCTGTTATTGAAATTTCCATCTGGAATTTCTCAGTAGCAGGCCGAAAGCTGAATTTATTCCCGATTGATGGCAATTTAGGCTCGCCAGGGACATGGACAACATTACTGGCAAAATGTGGGTGTAGCAGGTACTATACGTACACTTCTATCGAACCCTTTGGGGAATAAAGGCGTGTTGTTATGTGTGGTTTCTGATTTTTATTATGCTTTAGATCAGTGTTTTTCAACCTTTTTCATGGCGTGGCCCCCTTAGTACGGAAAATATTTCGCGACCCTCTTCCCTCCGCTGCTTCTAACTTGAAATTCAAGTCTGTCACCTTGGGTACCTTTTGGTTACACAGAAAACTAGAATTCCCACAATCAACCACTGAAGCTTTGAAGTGTTTGATTCCATTTGGAACCTCCTATAATTTTAAAGAGAAATTAAATTTTAAAGAAAATACAATTTTAAAGAAAAAGAGGCTTGGCGACCCCCTAGCTAAAGGATTGCGACCAACACGTTGAAAAACACTGTCCTTACTTTTGAACAGTGTCTTTTGAACAGTACGATAACCCAACAGTAGGGAGGGTATGATAATCGTCTACGTGAAGATCACGCAAATTATAATCAATCCTACCTACAGTTAATCCCGGTGTTTGTGGGATATTTCCGGGATAGAGGTGGGATTAACTCTGAGTTTGACAAATAACCAAAACTAATAAACCACGACATTGTTGGCAACATAGACGTTGGATGTCTTTTGAATGACTTACGGGTACCCACATACATACATCGAATAGCAACTTACTTTGTTTTCTTAAAACTCCAAATAACTCTCGAAGTTAAAGCAAAAGTTCCCGCCAGAGGGATCTAGTTGTTAATTGAAACAGTTAGCACGGAGCTACACAGGTTCCCTTAAATAGGGACAGACTGTGTATAAGCCAAGGTATCTTGAGGAAAACTTCGATCTAACCCATATACTTACATTTTCAAGCAACTCGTGTTAGAGAAGCAAGCATGTGTGTGTAACCGCTCGCTCTCTCTTTAACATTTAAAACCCAGCCTCTGGAACTTTTCAGCGCCGTTCGGTACGGAATCGATAAACCGCTTTAAAAATGCAAGTCCCGTATTTTTATATCCCAGTACCGTTAAATATTAAACTGGCCAGCACTATCCGAGTGGTGTGAACCAATTTTGTGAATACAATACAGTCCTATCTATAAATTGTTTTCGTATACGTCACATTTTTTAACGCGATTGTTTTGCGAATTCACTTGTTTTTTCTTTTGTTATTCGTGTAATGTTTTGATTTCATTTGTTTTGAAAATGAGGTGTGTTGGCATCGTTTACGATTAACAAACGTTCACGTAGATATTTTTTTTTTTTAACAAATGCGTTGATGTAGAAATAAGTATTGTACTTGTATTGGCTAATAACCAGTCTTTGATAAAGAGTATTTATTCTACAGGGTGATCTCGTTGCATTTTTATCACGTTGGTGTCTCCTATACATAGTTACAGCCTAATACCGTCTCCATTATCTGCCTAGCCTTTTCCCAACTATGTATGTTGGGATTGGCTTCCAGTCTATCCGGATGCAGCTGAATCCCAGTATTTTACATGACGGGACTGTCTATCTGACCTCCACAACCCAGGTACTGGGTAATACGATACCCCTTGGTGACACTGGTTGTCAGACTTTCGGGCGACTGACGACCCGTAACCACTGCCAAATATCGAAGAATCACAGCCGGGACCAACGGCTTAACATGCTTCCGAGGCACGGAGGGGTCTTGATATGTAAAGATGATCCACGGACCAACCACGGCAAACGTAGCATTACCTGAGCCTAATACCGTCAATCTACATAGCATCTAGATAAATCTCGCAAACGATCGTTCTATGTACTGTGGAAAAAATATTTGAGAACGTCGAGATTCGGTTCTAGAACGTCATAAAAAGAGGATTTCAACAAATCTCTTTTTATATAAAACGTCTCCAGCAGTACCGAAAACAAATGAATCTTATAATCAAGGACTGGCTTTTACCTTGGCCGGAGGCTAAGCATAGACATACAACGTGGTAATGCCGCCAGTTCTTTGGTAAAATACCAGTCAACAACGATACGAAGGAATTTTGACGCCATATTTTCGTATTATATTATTAATTAATTAGGTATGTGTAATAATAATGCAGCGGCATCTGCATCACCTCATGCAAGCACACGCACCATACTGACTTCACGCAGGATCCTGCATCGGGCATGTAGAGTTTACAGCCCGACTAGCAAATGTACAACATTTCAACATCAATTGTCGGGCAGTTGCCCACCAAACATGACACCCGTCTGGTCGAAGGATCCTCCCTTTTCTATAGAGGTTGAGTGAACTTTACACCCTGATAATTATGCCTCTATAATAAAAACATCTTATAATTCCATACACCTAAACATACAATACAGCCGTCTGTCCAACATGACGTCACGAGCCCACAGGTGTACTCGCCAAACTCAAGATAGCATTTATTTTGCATGCAAATTGCCCGGCGCCCCTCATTAAATATCAACGTCATTCCAAGCTGATAGTGTTAATAAAACAGGCAGATTGCCTGGGCCATGTTTATCACTGCTCAAGTAAAGCAGACGTGTTTTGATGGAGGGAAGAACTGAAGTCTATTTTTTTTAATTTTTGGTCAAGGTTTTTTGTATTATGAAGTCTGACTAAATATAATAAATTAACTACCTAATATAATAAATTAACTAACTAACGATTTTAGTTGTGTATGTAGAATACGGGGTCAAAATAAAATAGCTAGCGAAACTCTTATCAGAGATAAAACAAAACATAAATAAATTGATTTGAACCAAAAATTCGAAGATATGTGACATCTACCAGCACTCCCTCTCACACAGAGGAGGCCTATGTCCCAGCAGTAGGAACATTATAGGATGATTATATATATACAAGTGTTGTTGTCAAATTCAAAAAGTCCACTCAAAACAGAATGATTTGCGATTATTACTAGAAGACTTAAATCGCAAAGAGCCCTTGACAAAGAGATTTTGACACAAAACATTTAAAACAAAAATAAATATATTTCAAACAGCTGCTACTTTAAAACCATTTAAATACAACTTGACATTTAAAAGTATCTTTTTGCAAGTTATTGGAAACTAATCTTATTTAATTTAAGTAAGTGCGTAAATGGAAACTTATTTCAGATTTTCTAATGGTAAATAAGCTTTTGATAGGATTCTTTTAAAGTATCTTTAAAAGTGTCTTTTTTTTAATTAAACAAGCGTTTTTATATTTGTCTAAATACCCAATTATTTAAAAGCATTAAGGTATTAGATTGGATTTTATTTTAATTAATTTACCGATAGCTTTGTTTTTGTTCGTAGAAAATTAAGACAGGGGTGATATTTGTATTTTTGAAGAGTACCTACCTAAATTATCCTCTTTCAATAAACAAACTAGCTACAACTAAGTAATGCCGATGTTATTATAAATTTTAAAACACTATAATGAACTAAACAGGTTAGGTATGTACAGACCCCAGCAGACCAAACTACCCGAAACTGTCAAATTTTCCCAATCAACCTTGAACCTTAATACTTTAGCGGTAAAGTTGAAAATCTATTAAAGAAATTTGACAGATTGTAGTAGCTTGATGTGCTGGCGACTGTACCTATATTTTGATCATCGGAGAATCAGCATCTATAGTATTGTACTCTATTCGCTACACTCTCTCGCTCGTAAACTATGTTTTTCAAACTCAAACTCAAAGCAATTATTTCAAACAAACCAATTACAGGCACTTTTGAATTGTCAAGGGGTCTGCTATTTCTAAATGCCCATTCCAAAGCATAGTAGGTACCTATGGAGAAGAACCGGCAAGAAACTCCACGGACATTCTTTTAAATCATAAAATTGTTGCAAAATATTGGTTACATCATTCCTGTTGAAATTATACATGTGAGAACGAGGTAGAAAGACGTACTTGCACGTTAAAAGCGTGCGTTATAAAAAAGATGAGAACTCGTGGCTAAATGATAACTGATCGAAGGTTAAACTACGCTTGCCGCGGTCGGTTCATGGATGGGTGTTAATTCATTACATATCAAGACCCCTCTGTGCCTCGGAAAGCACGTTAATCCGTTGGTCCCGGCTGTCACTCGTAGATATTTGACAATTGTTACGGGTAGTCAGAAACCCAAAAGTCTGACAAACAGTCTTACCAAGGGGTATTACCCAGTAACTGGGTTGTGGAGCTCAGATAGGCAGTCGCTCCTTATAAAATATTGGTACTCAGCTACATCTGGTTAGACTGGACGCTGACCCTAACATAGTTGGGAAATGGTTCGGCAGATGATGAATAATTCTTTAATACACAAAAATAATGTCCAGTAGGTACATGAAGGTCATTGGTAATCAGAAACTCAGTCTTACCAAGGTGTATCGTGTTACCCAGTATCTGTGTGGTGCTCGTCAATAGGCAGTCGCTCCATATAAAATACTGGTTTTCAGCTGCATCCGGTTAGACAGTTTATAGTTTTAAGGTGTCGTTGGACACATTTTTCTTTCTTTCTTTCTTTAGACTGGAAGCCGACCCCAGCATAGGTATCGTACAAAACAGAGGAGAAGAAACAACTTTCTATGTTAAAATTTAGTTTAATATCTAAACAAGGAAACACAAAACGGTCTCGCAACACAAACACAGTGGGAACTGAACAGCGGCTAATTAAAAGTAAAGAGGGCACTGCTAATGCGGAACTGATACAGACTTGGAACTCTTTTTCATTTGTTAAGTTGGCGAACTGTTTCTATTAATAAAAAAAAAATCATCCATTTAGTTGTACCTATCCTAATTTTTCTACAAAAAGGTATATTATACAATATGTATCAAAACGTGTGGTCGTATTTTAGGGTGTGGTACCCGACTGTAACTGATCAACTTTCTCCATGGGACCAACATTGTAATCGCGATAAAAATTTCAACTGTCTCATAAAAAACTTCAATATTGTATAGGACGGCTGAATATTTTTTTGCGATTACGATGTTGGTCCCATAGAGAAAGTTGATCAGTTTGATGATATGACCACACCTTTCTTGTACATACGTGCTGTATATTTAAAGCCCGCCGATTATGAGCTTACTTACTTGTATAAATGTTAGAATGAAAACAGGAATTTTGTATTTAAGCTATTTAGTTCACGAGGCACGTTCTCGAAATAACTGCGACAAAATTAGTGTCACTTTCTGGTTTAATTCACCTGACTGTCACATATTGTTAATCAGGAGTATTGTTATTCAAATAGTCCCCCGAAAAAAGAGTGACGAGCCAAAACAAACCGGGAGCTAAATAACGTTCACAACAGTGTGAACCAACACTAATTGGAACACAGCAAATACATAACTGGAAATGACTCCCGCATTTCCGATCCATGTTTGATGAAGAACCAATCAACTGCGCGTTCTAGTTAGCATTAGGTCCGTGGAAATATTTGGTAATCAACGCAGAACAAATCCTTTAACGAGCTTGTTAGGGTTGGTCTCATTAGTTGCTCCCTTTTCAACGTGAACCAGCTGACGTGGGCGTAAAGGGCTGTTTTAGGTACTTTGATAAAGAGGCTCGTAACTCCGTAGCCGTTGTAATTTACAGGTTAAAAATATGTGCGGAAAATAATAACAGGTAGGGGACTTCTTCATGTCATCATCCAATGCACCCACCGCTGCAAAAGAGAGGCCGGTGCCTCTCTTTTCTTGTAACTACCCGTATAAAAGTTCCATGCCTAATCCTTGTGGGAATACTGGGGTGACGTTATCTTTATGTTATTTACTAATTACCGCAGAGCAAATTCCTTGGCTGGTTTCCTGAAGACTCATTAGACAGCTTCTAAGTTCGTATCAAGTCTTCCTTGCTGCACTGTGTACAATTAGCAACAAGACTTGTGAGTTACTTTTAGGTTTAGCTTCCTTGTTTGTTTGTGGATGTCTCAGGATTGTTCCAGATAGTGTTTTATTGTTCTTGAGTTGTTGATTTAGGTTTTAATCATTCCAGTCTTGCATTCAAAATCAAAATCAAAATCAAAATCAAAAGTCATTTATTCAAATTAGGCTGAGAATCAGCACTTTTTGAACGTCAAAATTACAAAAGACAGTCCCCCAAAAACGCCCACCCTTCACCACTTCCTAGTGCTATCGCTGGGAAGAAGAAGTGGCGCAACAAACTCCCCAGCAGCACAGCTGTCTGTTCAATTTAAAAAAAATACTTGCTTCTATACAATACTAGGTGCTTATGTTCGGTAATTAACATTACAAAGCCAGAACATAAAATTTAATTATTTGCCATAATATGTCAGCTAGCCACGCCAATATACCAACAAATATAATAAAAACTATACGTACTCAAGCTAAAAAATAATTAATTTTACATTACAATCTACTTCTATGCAGGACTTGCATGGAGGCTGAGGAAACCGTCGCTCTTTGAGTGCACAGGCGCGTCACCCAGATTAGTTCAAAAACCCTCGGGATACCCCGATCTTACACAGATGTTCTCAATAGGCCAGGAGACGTAATCAACTTCTGTGGGGAGGTGGGCTGGTAGGAATAACAACCGACGGCCGTTTGTGCCCACGCACAATAGTCCACATGAAGGACTAAGTGAGGAAACCAAACCTTCTAACATAGAACATACAATCTACACTGCAACAAGGATCTATTGGAGCTCGAATGACGTTGACAAAGTGGTGCTATTGGTAAACATTTATTCAATTGTTTTGTAAAAATGACAGTTGAGATTGCAGAAAACAAGATGGAGGCATTAGTTCCGATTTTGGCCACGCGCCACATTACCTTCTATCATGTTTTTCATGTATTGCGTACTCACTTTTACCAGTTGCTTCGCCCCCGTGGATGTTGGGAAATATCCCCATTGTTTTCATGTAATCTCTACGGGGAAGAATTAAAACTAAGAAAATTACAGGGTGACTGTAATTTTCGTAGTAATTTCCGCTGTAAAAACAATCGTAAATAGATGAAGTACCTATTATGGGTCAATTTCAACAATGTGCATTTTTTTTCAATTTTGGTGGCGTAATTTTTTCTTCAGTTTTCGTGAAAAATAAGGACCTGGTATAAGAATAGAAAGTCCAAGCTAGAAGGATCTTCAAGAGGTCTAAGAATATCTCAATAACTTTTTGAGATATTTTAGTTCAAAGTCTAGTGTGTCCACCAAAATGGAAAATCGCCCACCAAAATCGAAAGTGCCCACCTAAATTGAAAATCAGTGGCACCAAAATTGGATTTTTCTGTCTCATCTCACAAATTAGACTGAGGAATTATCAATAACTTTCATCGGTTAATAAAACTCTATTGCTAAAAATATTTATTATTTTTTATCTGATAAACTCATAATCATAATTATGAGTTTATGACACAACAACACGAAAACAGAAAACATTAATCTTTTTTTTGTAAACAAAATTACTTGTCAACAACTACCAACCTACAAAAGTTTCCCAAACAAAACTAAGAAATAAAACATAATTAACAAAAAAAAAAATGATTAAAAAAATTATTATTACATAATACAATATTAAATCCATGGTGGAGACATAGTGAAATAGCAAACATTTATCATGACCATTTCACCAACGCTCTAGTTACAGATTTCAGTTTACTAAAGAACCTTAACTCAATAATTATTTGGGTGCTAATCACCAGACGAGATCAATGGTTTCTACAATCAGTATTTAAATCTAAGAAAGGAATTCAAAATTTTCCAATATAAAGATTTCTCATCTTTACTAAAAAAACTTAAAACAAGAAAACAATAAGCAGAGTACTTACATCTAATAGGAACTTAACTGCAATAGTTACACAGAATAGTTACAAAAGTTGCATGGAATAACAAACTTAATTGTGTTAAATATATCTTTCTCATACAAACTGACTTAAAACCAGGAATAATACTTTTTTCTTTAGAATTTCAATAAGTTTCCTAAAAACAATATTATTATATTTTTCACTTACCACATAACCCTTTATCTTTCGTAATAAACAACCAAATAACCAAGCTGAATTTTAATAACTATTCTTGCAAATAAAATGCAAAATTTAATAACGACGACGTTAAACTATAAAATATTATGTTATATTCTAAGTCAGATGAACTATTAACATCTAAGTCTGATGTTTTTTCAGCAGTTGCTGCAGAGTCACCAGATTTTTCGAACTTGGAAAACACATCACGATTAATATTTTTGAACGAGATGTTCTAGTATAATTGAGAAGTCCTTAGTCTTTGTAAATGACTAAATTCCATGTTTTCAGATCCTTTGAATCTATGAACAGTCACGGGATGTTTGCCATGCAAAATAGTCTGCTGAGATATAATATGGATATCTTGTACTGAAGACTGAATGTTTACAGAGTGACGCACTCTATCGGTTCTCGGTTTAATCATATCGGTAGTCTGAGCCTGAGCTAAACCTTCTTCGCGAACTGTGCGTTGAAATTCACCATCCATGTGTTCATTGAATGGTAAGTTGTGAAATCCTAAGTGCTTACCATGAAGGCATTCGGTGGAATTGTACATGCACTGAGGCTCGGCGTAATACAGAGAACGGAGCGCCAATCGGTGCTTGAAACATTTGGTTCAAATCACTTTGTGTACCTTCATAGTTCCAGGAAAAGGTCTTAACTGTCTAGAAATAGGCCAGTCCTTCTCAGTAATGTCGTAGTCTTCCACGCGTTAAATTTTTACTGAATTTGTATTGGCTTTCAGACTTTGAATTAGACTAACAATGTCCGTAATGTCATTTCCGTATGCTACTAACTGGTCTGCAGTTCTCTTTAAAACACCGCCAACTCCGTCAGGTGCACCCTCACCATGACCACTTTCGCAGTGCCATAGGACTTTTGTTGATGTGTAACAAGTTTACCTTCTCGCTTTTTTTGGTGATATCTCTCCCTTTCTCTTTTTCGTACTATTTCAGCCTGTTCGGCTCTTTATTCTTGCCTTTCTTCTTCTTTCTGCCATTCTCTTTTTAAGCAGCCTCTCTTCGCTAGTCTGTTTTGGCATTCTTAAAAGCAACAAAATAAAAATATATAAGAATAAGAAACTTAGTCATTAGTATGCCACCCTTATAATAATAGGTCTTACTTACTGCCAAGTACATAACATTTCTTTGTTTGCTAATCAAACATACAGTACATACTTAAAACTTGGTGGCTCGTTTTCAATTTTGGTGGCGTGAAAACGCCACCAAAACCACCAAAATTGAGCCACCAAAATTGAAACCAGGCATAAAAAAAATCATTAAAAATAGGGGTTTTAAGTTACAATTAAATTAATATCACTGATTTATGCGTAACCCAAATTACTACCTATAATGTATAGCTTATTATTAAAACACTTTAAAATTAACAGCAAATCGATCCACCAAAAATTGAACAATTCTTGTCCCCCGTGCCACCCAAGATGGTACTTACGTTTTTGGGGGGAAATCACAGCACTAAACACACACGCTGGCGCACGACTGAGAGATGTGAAATAATAAAACACGATTGATCGCACGCGCACCAAGCTTCATTTTATAGTAAGTTGAATAAGTGCCACCAAAATTTTGATTTTTGCTTGGACAAACTTTGATTGAGTATCCTGTGCTTTTAAATTAGATTTTCTAATATGGTTTGGTTGTTTTTAGAGAATGTGTTTTATGCATATACTAACGAAATCGTTTATTTTTTATTGTACATTAAATTGTTACTTTGGTGCACGCATTTATATCAAAAAATGGAGCTGGGACAAGCCACCAAACTGGAATTTTATGGCGTTTTTTTTTTCTCTGATTATTTACACACCCTTATTAAAAAAAAAAATGTGGCCCTAATTGAACCAAGTTATGTAGTTCACTATAAAAAAAAATAAGAAACATCCTATCATTTAACACCTCGATTCTCAACGTGGACGCGTAAAATTTGCTGCGGGGATATTCACCCTTATACTAGACCCATTAACGTGTGCGACTGTGTGCGTGTGTAGATTTGTAACGTAACCACCATTTTCTCCCACAATCAGTATAACTAATTTAATATATTATATACAATGTTTTATACATAATAGTAAAAAATCAGTGTATGTATTATTATTATAACATAATATTTTAATTGGGGTGTTTGGTGGTGTGCATTAATTACGGGGCATGTTGTATTGGATAAACCTTTCCATAACAAGTGAAAATTGTTGGAAATATATTCATAATAATATATATCATCACTAGCCTAGCCTTTTCGCAACTATGTTGGGGTGGGGTTCCAGTCTAACCGGATGCAGCTGAATACCAGTATTTTACATGGAGAGACTGCCTATGCCTGACCTCCAAAACAGTTACAAGGTAATACGTCGATACCCCTTGATAAGACTGGTTGTCAGACTTTCGGGCTTCTGACGACCCGTGACAACTGTCAAAGATCCACGAATGACAGCCGGGACCAACGGCTTAAGTGCTTTACAAGCCACGGAGGGGTCTCGGTATGTAAAGATGGTCACCCATCCACAGACCAACCGTGGCAAGCGTAGCTTAACCTGATCGATCGATCTGTGCGGCTGTTATTATTTAGCCACGGGCCCCTCATATTTATAAGAAGATAATTTATTAATTACGGAATGTATGCTACAGCATTATTATTTTACATTACCTCTTTCAGAACTTAGTTATCAAGTTACATATGAAGATGTTCTTCCATTACTTTGAAGGGGATAATTAGGGCTTCAGAGTGTGTGAATGTGAGTTTAAGGATCCGTTTCTAAGCAGCTGGTTAAGTAGGAACCAAGTTTGAAGCCCGTGTAAGTACCAATGTGGCTTTTGATGTCCCATTACACCAATGCAAAAGTTTGTGGTAATGTTTGAATGTCTGTTAGTCATGCATTTATAGGTACATGGATTTTGATAGGCACAAAAATTAAATGAACTAATAATGAATTAAAAAGAAAGGTGGAAGAATACTGGGGAGGCCTTTGTCCAGCAGTGGGACAATCCTACTAGTATTTTTTTTTTAAATAAAACGTTGCCCCACACTAGGAATTACTCCTGTATCGTGGGTGCGTTCACAAACATTTAAACTCACATACACAAACAGCCAGACCCGGAACAACTACCTGTAGGTAATACAAATATTTGTTCCGTGCGGGAATCGAACCCGCGACACGCAGCGCAGCAGTTGATCGCTCAGCCACTGCGCCAACCGTGTCGTCAAAATATTATGAATGCGAAAGTTTGTATGGATGGATGGATGGATGGATGTTTGTTACTGTTTCACTCAAAAACTACGGAACGGATTTGGATGAGATTTGGCACACAGATAGTTTATAACCAGGATTAATACATCGTATACTTTTTATCCCGATATTCCCACGGGATGGAAACTTATGCGGGTGAAACTGTGGGGCACAGCTAGTATAGGATAACGGAAAAAAATTGTATTACGCGTGGGAGATATCTATCCTATAAATTCTAATTTTTCATTTCCATTCGATATACCAACCTTTTACCTAAACTACATACAGGTTCACGAACAACTAACCGTATACAAGTACCTATGTGTACACCGTAGGTACACTATTATGAGCCTTGATACCAACACTATAGAGGAGGGATTCCCATATTTTAAGAAAGTACGCATTCTAATCTCAATCTGTCAAAAATGTTAAAAGACTTCAGAAATTGATTGTAGTTCAGATGAGATTGCGAAAATAGAATTTGAACGTTTTATATATGTCGCAGGTTTTTCATAAAATTAGATTTTTGATCAAAAACCTAGGCTTTTGATGAAAAACCGGAAGATGACACATTTTAAACTCAATTTCATCATAAACCTGTAACAATCCAGATTTTTGATCAAAAATCTGAACTAGTTTGGGTTTATGATAAAGTTCTTGTCAAAATCACGGGTTTGCTTTGTTTTATGACAAATAAATCAATTTAAATGAAATAAATAATCAGCCTATAATGTTCCCACTGCTGGGACACAGGCTTCCTCTCTTCGAGAGGGAGTGGGCTATGATCTACCACGCGGGCCCAGTGCGGGTTGGTAGATGTCACATGTCTTCGAATTTTTGGTTCTAGGACATGCCGGTTTCCTCACGATGTTTTCCTTCGCCGTTTTGAGAGCAGTGGTGATGAAATAATTTACACAAAGTAAAGGGCCTGTCTGGGTTCCACTGGGCTAACACTGCACCCAAAGGTTGACTGGTACAACTTATTACTGGTAGATATTAATTAAGTTTTAGTCAGTAAACTGTTGCAGTTATATTTTACCCGAATGCGGACCCCAAACGGAGGTAGGTACTGTTTGATTGTTATGGTTTCTCGACCGATTTTCAGAAGTAATGTTTGTTTACTCAGTATTCTCTTAATATTTCATATCCGTCATCCCAAGGCTCGCAGATGATGAACGATTTGAGAAGGACCCAATATGATGGATGGCATTAAGGCGGCGCGGCGGTATAAGTCGACGCATAAATAATAATAATATTGTGAAGGCTTTCTCAGGTATAAACCTACATATATTATTATTATCTTTAGTAATATCAAGAAGTGAACGTTTGTATGTATAGGGTAATCTCTGGAACTACCGGTTGGATTTAAAAAAATCATTTGATAGCCCAATTCTTGAGGAAGTCTATAGGCTACTTAATATTACCCTAGGACCCTTAGGAGCGAAGCAAATAGAAAAACAGGAAGAGAGAACGCTAAACGAATACTAAGAATAGAGCGATGCGATGCGACGGGGTAGTCTGTTATTATATAGTAGTCTTAAAACACTACAGGTAATCTAGAGTACCTAGATGTCATTCTATTACTCAGTGCGGATTGGTAACTTAAAACTTCAATAAATATTTTTTGAGAAGAAACCCAGATGGGTTTGCTCTCAATTTTTCCTTCAGTCTCAGTGATGCCTATGATGAGCTTAATTTCTAACATTATGTATAGGTATAAAAGACACGGTAGAAAAACAGTATTTTATCAAAACAAAGAACAGCCCAATTTATAATGAAATACATTTTCTTTACTCGAAACTCACAATCTCCAAACCTGATAAAAAATACAATACCTAAAGTATTAAAACAGGTTTAATTTTCCTAGAAAACAATATTATTTTCTACAAGACAGCTGTCGTTTCAATTGGCAACTCATTGCATAACTTAAAGTGAAACAAGCTGCTTGTAAATTAAATGAAACGGATGAATATGTTTTAAGAAAAGATGTTGGCATAATGACATAATTTTGTGACGATAAATCTTAAAATATCATCATCTGCCTAACCTTTTCCCAGCTATGTAAGGGTCAGCTTCCAGTTTAACCAGGTGCAACTCAATATACATGAAGCGACTGCCTATCTGACCACCACAACCTGAACTGGGTAATACGATACCCTTGTTATTATATGAGACGTCCGGTTAGAATTCGGTCATCAATAATCGCCGGAGATCAAAACAAATAACAAAACTATTTTAGAATAACAAATTATACAGGATGAAATTGAATAGGTGTGACAAATAAAAATATTTATTTATTTATTAAAATCTCCAATTACTATCATTACAGGTTATACCTAATACGATAGCGTTGTCTTAAAATTAATTTATTAACAATTTAAAACTATGAAAAACGTAAAAAAAAACTAGTAGTACTTATAAAAATAATAACTACTTTACTAAATTCCCTAAATTAAATAAAAACACAAAATATAGCCTACTCAAATCTACACTATACATCTAATTCAGCGTGTTATAAAGTAAATTTAGAGCATTTTATTAAGGGATGAAAGGGATGCACTTACGTGCGTAATCGAGCGATTTGCAACGTCGTTGCGCGCCCTTTTTTTCGTAGCAACGGTCAGAATTAGGTAAGTAAATACCGCAACACGCCAACTTGCTACATGGTTTGAATTCAGCCATGAATGGATTGCTTATCGGGCGCGCGCTAAAATAGTAGTTTAATTTTCTTAATTAATACATTTGACCATTTTGTTTTTTTTTTTTTTTACGTGACATAAGATAATTCGTGTCTACTTGAAGGAAATAACTTAGTTTGCACTATCTAAGACGATAGTTACTCGATCTTTTCAAGAATTTAGATTTGGAAAATGACAATTTATTATGATTATGTAACAGTTACTGCACCTCCTATTTTGATTTGTCGCCAGTTTTTAATTTCAGCCTGTATGTTGATTTTAAACTTAATAATTATTGAATTACGTTCACTTCAAGCGAAACAATAAGCCGGAAAATAAAAATAAAATATACAAAACTATCATCCATCTTTCTTAGTTCCCAATAGTATAAGAACGCAGTTGGTACTCCGGCTATCGCGCACAATCATCGAACGTAGAGTGTACAACTGTACACTCAGGCATTTTTTAATTTACCCGATTCGATTTTGAAATTGGAACTAATGCATATGAAACAGCGTGAAATCCAACCAATTACCGCCATCTTTGTAGTCGATCTTCCACAAAATCACGCATTCTACAACAATTTGTAAATCCTACAAAATGTATCATTTGTACGCAATAATTGTTGCTCTTACACTCAAAAACTGTAATGCGGCAGTAATCCGTTTGGACAACATGAAGTTTACTGTGAATGGTGCTCCAAGTGTGACACAAATTAATAATTTGAGTGCAACTACTCCAGAAAGTGTCAAAGTATATATTCTAGAAGACAAGGAAGATGATATTAAAGATGAAGAAACGAAATCTAATAAAAACGTAACTGCTGTCACTAACAGTCCTATCGTCGTCAACATTCCGAAAACAGACCCAACAAATACAGAAAACAAAAAACCATATCATAAAGACGTTTTAGCGAAAAAAGTGAAGCCACAAAACAGAGAGGTACAACAACAAGGTACAACAACAACAACCAAACCGCAATTTAAAATAACCGTGCTAAAACCACCTCTTCAAGAAATTACTGCAAACGATATAGAAACGAGAAGAATGTCCAAGTTTAATGTATATGTGCCTATAAGTGAAGATATAAGCCCATATAATGAAGTCCCGTTTGCTAAGGGAGTTGGGAGGCGGGGATTGTCACTTATAGACTTAAAAGGAAACATTTTACGTATTCCTTTGTAAATATAGAAGTGATATTTTACTTGTTTTATTTGAGAGTACTTTCGAATTGAATTTATAATATCAGTTCTTTTTATGTAGTGATTGGATGGATTATATTAATATTTTGGGTTTGAGTAGTGTTGTTTTCCTTATAACAATTATTATTCAACGGAGTTTTTTCTTTCTATAGACTTCTTAAGAGGGTTACATAATTTCTCAGTAGCAATCAAAGGGGCAATTATTATAATTAAGAACGTTCACAGTCTGGGCGGCAATTCTCGTAATTTTAAGACCGTTCACAGTCTGGGCGGCAATTCTCGTAATTTTAAGACCCTTCACAGTCTGTTCTCAGTCTCAATCTGTCAAAAAATTCTTCTAATTTCCCTACATTTGGACAGGTTTTTGACATTTGTTTGTCGCCGAGATGAGACTGCGACTAGACTTTGAACGTTTTAAATTACGAGAACTGGCCTTCAGGATTCTGGACTTGTGCACAGATGATTGCAAATAGAACTGGCCTTTAGGATTCTGGACTTGTGCACAGATGATGGCAAATAGAACTGGCCTTCAGGATTCTGGACTTGTGCACAGATGATGGCAAATAGAACTGGCCTTCAGGATTCTGGACTTGTGCACAGATGATTGCAAATAGAACTGGCCTTCAGGATTCTAGACTTGTGCACAGATGATGGCAAATTGAACTGGCCTTCAGGATTCTGGCCTTGTGCACAGATGATGGCAAATACAATTGGCCTTCAGGATTCTGGACTTGTGCACAGATGATTGCAAATAGAACTGGCCTTCAGGATTCTGGACTTGTGCACAGATGATTGCATAGAACTGGCCTTCAGGATTCTAGACTTGTGCACAGATGATGGCAAATAGGCTCGCCCCCTATTACATGGCACTTAGAGAAGAATGAAAATACCTACCCATAGAGAAAGAACACACTCACACACGGGTTGCACTCCGGGAGAAGAAAAAACTTGAATATTAACGTTGTGAATTTTTGATATTTTGGAATGCGGTCTACCCTCCCTCCGTCTTACGAATGATCGATTCGATCAGGTCACGTGTCCTGACGTGAGCTCTGTCTTACGAATTTTCTATCAGGTAGTCGTGTCCTGACGCAAGTTTAACATTTTTTACCCATTGTCAATTTTAAGGAATTAAATTCTCATTTGTTAAATGAGAATTTAATTCCTTAAAATTGACAAATTAAAACCGCAAAATATTTGACAGCTGCATTTTACTAAGTTACCAACATTCAATAGAAAAAAATCAGAAGTTCATTTTCAGTTTTATGTTCATTGGACAATGAAACGCGGCAAACCAATATTTTCCTGAATAGTTACAACATCAAACGACCGTGATTGGCTGGAACCGTGTCGAATATGGTAATATCGCGCCGTGATTGGTCATTGTTGTGGTTTGTTTCATCACCATGTATAGTGTATATCCAAATTTTACTTATTTTTCAAATTGACGTTATTTCTAGTTAAACAAATATCAATTTGCACTAGCACTATTGAAAAAGTTATAAAAATGTTTGAAGTTGTAGCGTAAACTGAACTTTATTATGTAAGAATTAAAGTTATTTTTCTATAAACTCATATTTTTACATTTTTGGCGAATATTTCGCGATTCAAATTTAGATATTAGTATATTTGATATAATTATGTAGTACTGACATACGCATGCATTATATTAATCTAATCTGTGCCCATATTAGTATAATGCTTCACATTATTGAATAGTTGAAAGCACTGGTGGTCCAGTGTTAACGGCCGTAACTTACGGGTTGTGGGCCGCTTTACGTTGTGTAAATTATTCCATCACCACTGCTCTCAAAACGGTGAAGGAAAACATCGTGAAGAAACCTGTTCTAGAGCCAAAAAATCGAAGACATGTAACAGCTACCAACCCACAGTGGGCCCGCGAGGTGGGTTACGGCCCACTCCCTCCCACCGGGAGGAGGCCTGTGTCCCAGCAGCGGGAACATTATAGGCTGATTATAACACATTAAAATTATTATGATTGGGATTGATACGTAATTAGGGTGCAGATCTGATTATCTTAAGGCTAGGGTAGATTGGAGCAGGCCGCGCCGCAACGCACTATGTAGCAAAAATCCTTCTTCATCACCTTCGCAGATTTTCTGAACCAACGCACACTACAGGCAGTCGTACCGCACTATTTTGTATAAAGAGGCGTCGCGCTGCGGCTTGTTGCGGCTGTAATGTGCGCCTGGCTCACAGTCTAACCACTTCCTCCTTGAACTAAAACGTAGCCTTAGTACCCATTGTGCAATTGCCTCTACATAAATCGCAATGGAGCACTAGCATATCGAATGCTACCATCGACCACAATTCTCCACAAAACGTAGCTCTTGGACATATTCCAATATCGAAATGTATCTCACCGGCTTTGTTTTGTTAAATCGAGCCAATTTGGAAAACTTACAGAGCACGGAATCGCCGCGAGATGGTACTAGTACTATATACCGGTACCGATACCGGTGTATTCGAGCCGCGCAATTTGCGTTGAGCGCAAATACGGCTGTCACGGGCAGTCAGTTTTTATTCGCACAGATTTGCACGTTGCGTTGTAAAGTAAAAATAATCTATATTATACAAATAAATAAAATTGAAGGGTTGTAAACAACATTTCTTTTTATAAGTATCGTGATTTTATTTATACATTTAGTTAAACGCTGTTATTTTGACTCAGTACAAACAGAATGTCAAAATGACAGCTTTTAATTGTATAAAATCACGATACTTATACAAAGAAATGTTGTTTGTCTGTTTGTTCGGGCTCATCTCCGAAACGGCTAGACCGCTTTTGACGGGACTTTCACTGGCAGATAGTTGATGTTAAAAGGCTGTGTTTAGGCTTTATTTCACTTTTATATTAGAAAAAAAATTAAAACCCATGAAATCCTTTCACGTGGTGCCGCGGTTAGAAACTAGTCAAAGTCTTACAAGAGACAGAAATGCCCCATTGCGCTGTGTTTTGGTGTAAAAATCTAAGAAAATTCGAAGATAACCTAAATTCTGTCGTATCATTTCACAAGTAGGTGTCTGGTGTATAGAAACGGTAATGCCCACTTACACGCATGGTTTGTATGGAAAGTGTTGATCATGCCGCCTCCAGCCGCGGCCGGCGAGGCTTCCCATGCTCTGTGGCAACACTGCTTGAGTAAACCTGGAAATTCAACTGCTAGTGACGTGAAATAAATGTTTGAAGATTTCACGCTGAGTTGCCAGTACGAAAAATACGGTGAATGTATGTTGGTTTGGATTCTGCCGGTGTACCTACCGTTTTGGATGGGATCCAAATTGTGTGATTTTTTGATGTTCTTCCACTTTCTGATTGTCTCAGTTTATTTTTATTTCGGGAAAGAGGAAGAAATAATGAGCTCAAACATAACAGTTATTTTGGCAGGCTTATCAATACATGGTCGATAAAATGCGGGAGAGTTTCGTGTGCCACTTCTGCTTCCCAGCGAAAGCACTAGGAAATGGTGAAGGGCGGGCGTTTTGGGGGAATGTCTTATGTAATTTTGACGTTCGAAAAGTGCTAATTCTCAGCCTAATTTGGATAAATAAATTTTGATTTCGAAAAACTGCTTTCCCTGTAACTTCAGAAATAGTTTTCATACAAACCTACACGTTTTACAACTTAATTTTTTTAAATTCAGCGCTATTAGCTACATATTTTAATAGCCGTAATAGCAAATAATTCATAGTCAGTTAAGAGAATTAATTTAATTTTAATGGAAAAAATAATTGGCCAATACCTGATTCTTCGATTATTCCGCTCTAGTAGAGCCGGCGATGGCTCCAGTCGTGTGTAAGGTCTAAATTCTACGGGGAAAACGCATTGGGATTTTTCCCCGTCTGTGCCAATTTACCTCTCTGTCAAAAACCATTAAAATTGCTTCGGTCGTTTAATCTGAACGTAGCAGTCAGCCCCGCCATATCACCTTGCTAGCGAGCTACAATTTTTTACCTGACTACGGCGAAGCAAAAAGGAGGGTTATGATTTTGACCGGAATGTATCTAAGTGGGTATGTATATATGTTCATCTTTCCCTCATAACTTCTAAACTACTTATCATAATTCGACAAATGAGGTATTGTTTGAAGCGTCTTGACCGTCCGCTGGTTATGGGATAGAGATAAATTAATTTGATGATTTTTTGTGGGGTTATTGACCGCAGATAGATTGTAAAATCTGTTTTTTTGTGTGTAAACGTCACAGTCGTGACGGGAATCGACATCTAAATATGATAAAACAAACGAAAACACATTTTTTCAACTTATAATTCCAGTAACAAGACTAGTTGCGGTCGTTGACAAGCCAAAAAAAAAAACATCAAATATTTTTTTATTGCGTTTAGATATTGACCTGTAGATTTTCGCTAGGTTATTTAATTTGACCCTGTAGAAGCACATATTTTAGTGAGCCCATAATTCATAATACTTCTGTACTTCTAAATTACCTCCGTCCATATTTAAAGACAAACCTTTTATACAAATATTATAACCCCCTTAATTATCAAATAATAAAATATAACCTCCTTAATTAGCTACTATAACCCCCTTAAATATACGATATAACCCCCTTAAATATAATATTGACAAGCCACAAGCCAACCCATTTAGGGCGTTTAGGGAATTAGGGCTTTCAGCTCCAAGTCCCCCGAGGACCCCAAGTTTCAAAGAAAAAGTAGAAGTGCCGTAAATCGCGAAGTTATTTTTTATCGTTCGCTAAAGTTGCGGCGTGGAAGTAAATGGCTTGTATTGTTAACTTGTTATTACATGATAAAAGTGGAAAAGATTTTCTGGACTTTTAGATGAAGGACGGGTAAGAGTAAGTGTTATGAGAAATTATTGTTGTCCCATTTCATCATTTTCTTAGCTTTTTCCCAACTATGTTGGGGTCAGCTTCCAGTCTAACCAAATGCAGCCGAGTACCTGTATTTTACATGGAGTGCCTGCCTCCACAACCCAGTCACTGGGTAATACGAAACCCCTTGGTAAGACTGGTTGTCAGACTTTCAGGCTTCTGACGACCCGTAACGACTGTCAAAGATCCAAGAATGACAGCCGGGATCAGCGGCTTACCATTCTTTCCGAGGCACGGAGGGGTCTTAGTATGTAAAGATGGTCACCCATCCACGGGCCAACCGCGGCAAGCGTAGCTTAACCTGATTGATCAACCTGTGCGGCTGTTATTATTTACCCACGAGCCCCTCATACATATTCTTGTCCCATCTATGAATATGCCAATAGGAACTTTAGAAAAAAAACCAGCCAAGTGCGAGTCGGACTCGCGCACCGAGGGTTCCGTACAATTCAAAATTATTAAAAATATTTTTAATATTATGATGTAGCTAAAAATTTACGGTTTTCGCAATCTTTCCTTTATCTGTGCTATAGACGTTGCTTCGTACCAAATTTCAAGATTCTGAGTTCACGGGAAGTACCCTGTAGGTTTTGATTCCCTTGCGAGTGTCGAAAATTTGCGGAAATTTGCGGCATAAACGGCTGTATCTTTTGATTGCGTTGGCTTAGAAGTTTGATTTTTTCACAGCTCCAAGGGTCAGTGTCAATAATGATTCATAAGGCAATGATTCTTAAAACATCCAGACTAGTAAAAAAAATCTCCAGTGCGGGTCGGACAACGTGCAACTCCTACTCAAATATAAACAGTTTCTGTCTACTGCGGCAAACCAATCAGTATCCAATATTACGCCCGGACTCGTACTAAACTCCACTGATGGACGCTTGGCTTAGGCCCGTACCATCGGTTCTACTCGGCTGGGCCGAGAAAACCAATGAATAAACAACAATAATAACATAGGACCTTAGCCCTCTATACTCGTTAAACATAATCTTTGGGGTGAGAAGGTCGGGGCTTAAAAAAATATAAAGGGGTCTCTCTACCTTATTTAAAAGCCCCGAAGCCTTGAAAGTTTGCAAGCATCTGCTTGTGAATGTGATCGGTACAAAATGTCTTCAAAGAAACAAATTGCGCGTGCAGGACAGGTCACGTGATAGAAGTAAAACTTCTTAAAGAATCTTTATTCGATTAATAAAGCTGAAGAGTTTGTTTGAACATGCTAATATCTGTAACTACCAATCGGATGATGTCTTTAAAAGCCCGCTTTTAGCCCCCAGCCCATTACGTCACCCTTTGTAATATTTCTACATTTATATCTGTAATTCATTCGGTGTACAGAATAAAGAGTAGGTATTCTAGTCTATCCTATTCTAACTTAACCGGCATCTTTCAATCAGACATTCCAGGCTCCAGAAATAGAAATAAGTCATAGTTGCACCAAACAAGCTCTTTCCCGAGAACCTTATCCAACGTCCAGGCAAAGTTGCACCAATCATTAACCAAAGTTAATAAAGTAAGTTCAAATATGTGCTAAGAACTACTCATAGCGCAAACTGGTGAAGTTCAAAGCGTTTCCCATTGAACTTATTGGAATATGCTAATACGGCGCAGATGAGGTAACTTTGCCAACTTTCTCTATGTCACGCGGAGTTGGCCGTGATGGGCGATATTGGATTTCCACCTTCATATTGATGACTTTGATTATTAAGTTTAAAGGGTAGTTTAATGTTGCATTTGATGGTGGTTTGAGGAAATCTGTCAACGGTGAACGCAAATTTTGGCGTTTTTGTTTGAGTTACGTTTTTTTTTAACAGTCACACCGCCAACTTCCAAATTCCGGGCTGTTACTAAGAAATTCCTAATGGAAAAACACAATAATACTTTGCCCAACCAGAGAATCGGACCCGGGACCTCACGCTTAGCAGTCGCGTCTGCAACTACTAGGACAAAGGGGCAGTTCCGTGCCTCGGAAAGTACGTTAAGCTGTTGATCCTGCGCCTGATGTCCCTCCGGTCGTGTCGGATGGCCGTCCCATCGGACAATGAGAGTGAAGAAAGAGAGAGTAATATAATATCTCCCGCGCCGAAACCTTGTCTGAGATTGCCTCGTTTGTGTCTGAGATTGGTCACCATGGCTGAAATTCGGTCTGGAGGACTACAAACAAAGTAAGCATAAAGTCTTGACTGCAAGCTAAAATTCTTAACATAAAATATGAAATAATTCCTAGAGCTACAATTCATGTTAAATTAAGAAACGTATATCATGTCTGTACAAACTGACTCCCCAGTTATTTAATTAACAGAGTAGGTACTAAGCCGCAGAATGGATGGATACAGAAGGTCTATAAAATGAGTGAAATCGCACGCACACATAGACACGCTTCACGTACAGCGAGTGTTAGTGCACTCGTGACTGAAATAATGGGCCTTAGCACACCTCCATCGCGAAAATTATGATAGGAAACCGCTTAACGAATTTCCCTAAGAAACATTACTTCATTATGTCGCGATTCGAGTAGCGGAACATCATGAAAGTCAGCTGAATTATAGTTATCGAAACAAAATGTCGTCGCTTTCCACCTAATACGAGTATACAGTATAGGTCTACTTCGGACCTCTGAGATTAGTTTTTCAGTAAAATCAACATCCATCCATGTGAAGTTTCGCTTTACAAACCAGTCGAATGCCACAGATACGGGCGCTAAAAACGTGGTACCGCAACAAAATAGCGGGCTAAACGCGGAGGTGTAACCGGCTTTCGAACTGATCGGCGAAATCAGCCGAGAGGGGATATAATCAAATCTGTGCGTCAGATTCGCTTCTGTTTCGCTTATCGTACAATGGACAAGTCATGGTGAAACTACTGCAGTTTCGCTGCTATGGTTTCGCGGTGGAGATGTGATACTCACCTGAGATCGCCGTACGTACGCGTCTGTGTGCGTGAGACTATTTTTGCTTGTTGTTTGAAGCTGACCTACTGTACCTACCTATTTTGTGACTGCTTTTCAGGGTTAATGGCAGCCACAACTAGACCCTAACCTAATTCATTACAACTTCAGTTTTAACAGGAAAATCCTTACCTTAAGTATCCTAGTGGAGGATGGTAGTTTTCCGGCCCGCAAGACATACCTACCAATCTGTAATTGAATGGCTTGGTAAAAATATTTAAATTAAATTACTATAATTGAATTACCAAATTGAATGTCAAGTGAATGTCATACTTAACAAAGTTCAAATTTCATTGGAACCAAAAACTTATTAGGACCTTGTTTTTACGAGTGGTCCCTCAAAAATGAACTTAAAATACATTTCGCTAAAGTAGACAACTGATTACATAAGTGGTGATGGAATGTAAATTGTCTGAGACTTTGAACACTGCTCTAACATCTAACAAAACGAGAAATAAAATCATAATGAAGTAGGTTTAGTCATACTTGTAATTCCAATAATAATTTCCTTCCAACCTCATAAAAATGCCACAAATCCAACCACATTAAAAAGTGCCACAGACAGATTTTACAGCCATGATTACTGCCTCTTAAACCAAAGGCAGAGTGCCAGTAATATCAACGTTTTACATAATTTTACATTCATAAAAGACTGTCCCAGTTGGGGGCCGAAAATAGGCGAACCGGATTAATTTCGATTATTGCGATGCAATATACTTAGTTGCGGTCTACGTAGCGGCTTTTTTGGCATGGTTGTAGTTTAAACTGTAATGTTTTTCTCTAAGAGTCAGTTCTCTAATCGATCCGTATCGAGGTGTGATTCTGCGATAAATTACTTAAAAAATAAGTCGATGTTGAACGTTGATTAGCTACACGGTCAACATAGGCTTATTTTTATTTTAAATAGTACAAATCAAAATTAAAAGTCATTTATTTTAACGAGGCTGAGAAGCAGCACTTTTCGAACGTCAAAATTACATAAGACAGTCCCTCAAAGCGCCTACCCTTCACCACATTCTAGTGTTCTAGTTTCTATTGGAGTCTTATTTAAAAAAAAAAACAAATGAGTTTGCTTTGTACCTACTTTATTGCGATCACTGCCTTACGCTGCAATGTCAAAATTTCACTAGGTTTTTAAGAAAAACTGTACAAATAAGCAGTAAGATTTTTTTTTGTCCCAGAAACATGTGCATATAAAAAAAGAAAAGTTAGCTCTAAAGGTAGGCTTTCTGATGCAGAGGGAAACCTGAACTACAAGACGTGAAATTGCTCTAACGCTTGAAATCTCGATTCGCTCAAGACTTCGAGCGCACCGCGTTAAGTTACTTCTTCGCTTCAAACCGGCGCTGGGGCTCTGTCTGGTCGTAGCATTATGCTTAGCGATGGCCGTTTGCGTGGTCGTGACGCATATTTTCCCGCAACTTTTTCTTTTTTGTGTTATTTCTCTGTGCCATGTTTACCGCAAGTAAACATATTTTTTATTTTCTTTCTAAGCAAGCGTACACCATCATCGTTACCATCAGGTGAGGTAGTGGTCAATTGAGCCTCTCATTGATAAAAAAAAAAGCTAACGTGGTGACCAATGGTCATTCGTTCTTTGTACGGCCAGCAATGAAAATGGATTAGCACAACTATTTTTGTATTCTTATTTATTAGGCAAAATATTTAATAAAAATTAAAACAAGTAAGTATTTAAAGAATATTAGTTCTTCTAAGCTATTGCATGAAATGCTGAAAAGGAGTTTATCCTATTTATTGAATAATTTTGTGTCAATTTTGATGATACGCAAACGTGCGTGAAAGGAGTTTAGTTTCTGACCGTACAAAGAAAAGACTGCCCCACCGTGGGGAAATTAGACTGATATTTTATACTTCCGTGTTTTGATGACAGCCATCTTTTTACATCTTAAAAGTACCGATAAAACGTCTCATTAAATCGCCAAAAGTGGTTCAGTACATCTAATTACCGGAACTAGGAGACTGATAACGTACTTAACGTCTGCGGGACGTAGCTCGCGGATCATTACGCCAGGCATTTGGGAGTCTGCCAGACGTAGGCTGACTGTTGCCAAATGGGACAGTACGTATGGCTATGGGATGTTGTTTTGCTTTAGGCCTTTATCTGTGTAATTGATGTGGTTGGTTTCAGCCTTTTCATTTTTGGGTCGTTGCTTGTATCTGTTTTTTAGTGTCATGCCTTTTCTGATGTCTATTTTAAACCACGGGTTTTGGAACTGTGTCAGTTTACGCCACTATCCTAAAGGCTGATATTTCCAATGCCAGATAACTTTATCGGAATCATTTTGAATTTTTGACAGTTCTTCCATACAAAAACTGTCAGACGTCAATTTTATTCCACGAATAAATAATATTGATCGATTAAAAATCAGCCCCAAGTCTACAATTGTATTTTTTGTAGTTTGCAAAAAAATTTATTATGGGGAGTTTTCTGTTACATCGGACATTACACAGCACCCTAATAATCACAATCTGAATAATTTTGAATCAAATCAATCAAATCAAAAATTATTTATTTCTCCAACAATAACTGCTTTTAGTTATTTTTTTAAATATATATTATTATTATATTTAATTGCCAACTATGATCGGTGTCGACCATAATGATGATTTTTTCTCTTGTTCGTCCTCTTCAAGCAGTTTCCTTAGTGCGGCGAGTGGTTCTTCCTCTCCTCTTACTCTCAGCGATCAGATTTCCTCTTTGATGTCCCACCTCCCTAACAATCTCAACATAGCCCACATCAATTCCCAGAGTGTTCCTGCCCATTACTCAGATCTTCTGGCTTCCTTTAATAGTGCACATATAGATGCTTTGCTCATCTCTGAGTCCTTCCTCAAACCCTCTCTCTTATCTGTTAATTATGCCCTTCCTGGCTTTGTCCTTATCCGTAATGATAGAACTGGGAAGGGTGGTGGTGGTGTTGCCATTTACTTGCGTACTGATATTCCCTACAAGATCATCAGCACATCACCATCATCGTACTCGGGGTCAGCAGAGCATCTATTTCTTGAAATTTCCTTGCATCACGCTAAAATGCTTCTCGGTGTCGTTTACAGCCCTAACCTCAGTATCGATTACTTTGACTCTTTTGATTCGCTTTTAGATGATTTCTGTCCCTCTTATGACCACGTAGTCTTGATGGGCGATTTTAATACTTGTCTTCTTAAAAACGATAGTCGTACTCACAAACTTCAATCTCTCCTATCTTCTTATAACCTTAGTATTCTGCCTCTTTCTGCTACTCATCATTTTCCTAATTGCACCCCTTCTCTGTTGGACCTGATGATTGTCTCTAACCCTAATAATGTATCTGTTCACGGACAGCTCACTGCTTGTTTTTCCTACCACGACCTCATCTTTATGTCCTACAGGATTCGCCCTCCCAAGCGTAAGCCACAATATATGTTCCTTCGGAACTACAAGGGCATTAGCCAGGAGGCATTGCTGCGTGATGCTGGTAATATCGACTGGACGGTCGTCTTGGAGAGCTCATGTATAAACGATATGGTTTACATTTTTAACAGCACTTTACTCAGCTTATTTGACCGGCATGCCCCGATCCGTCGAGTCAAGGTTAAATATGTTCCGGCTCCTTGGCTTACTCCTGCCATAAAGGATGCGATGGCAATTAGGGACAGAGCCAAAAGAAGGCTGAAACGCAGTCCTTCTGAGCGCAACTTGAATGCGTATAAGGTGCTGCGCAACCGCTGCAGGCGTCTGTGTAGAGATGCAAAGAGACGCTACTTCCATAATTCTCTTGACAATCGTAACTCGTCTGATGTCTGGAAGTTTCTTAAAACTGTCGGCATTGGCAAGTCTCCAGTCGTTTCCAGTAATGACGTTGACGTGTGTGCTCTTAACAAACATTTCTCACATCCCCCTGTCGCTTTTGATCCGCACGTCAGATCAGCGACGTTAAATAAACTTTCTGGTCTGCCATTGCCGCAGTGTTCCTCTTTCGAATTAAATCAAGTGAGTGAAAGTGAGGTCAAAAAATCTATTTGTGCCATCTCCTCTACTGCAGTTGGTAATGATAATATTTGTTCAAGAATGATTTCTCCTATCCTCCCTACACTGCTTCCTGTCTTGACCCACATTTTTAATTTCTCCTTGTTTTCTTGTACTGTTCCTGAGGTCTGGAAGCAAGCTCATATTATCCCCTTACCCAAAATTCCTAAGCCGGTCTCACCCACCGATTTCCGTCCCATTTCTATCCTCCCATTTCTCTCTAAAGTTCTTGAGCATATTGTTCATCAACAACTTTCTGCCTTTCTATCTGCGAATGACCTCCTTAGTCCTTTTCAGTCTGGTTTTCGACCTGGTCATAGCACAGTAACGGCTCTTTTAAAGGTTACTGATGACATCCGCTGGGCTATGGATCACAAATCTCTTACTTTACTTGTACTTCTCGACTTTAGCAGTGCCTTTAACTCTGTTGATTTCGACATCCTTCTAGGGATCCTTAAATCTTTAAATTTCTCCTCTTCCTCTATTGGTTGGTTTAACTCCTATCTTAATGGCCGCTCACAGCGGGTTCGTCTTGACGAGTCGTCTTCTGATTGGTGCTCTCTTACCGCTGGTGTGCCTCAGGGTGGCGTTCTCTCTCCTCTTCTCTTTTCTATTTTTATTAACTCTGTCACCAGAGTCATATCTTCTTACTTCCATCTCTATGCTGACGACCTGCAGCTTTACAATAGTTTCCTAAGGGAAGATGCGGAAGCCGCTGTTTCAGCCATGAACAGCGACCTGGATTTGATTAGCGAGTGGTCGCGGTCTTTTGGACTGCAGATGAACCCTAGGAAATCCCAGGCCATAATTATCGGCGGCAGGTATATGCGGAATAGGCTCGATGTAGCGTCGCTGTCTCCACTCTGTCTGAATGGAGTTCAGATTGAATACGCACAAACGGTTAAAAACCTGGGGGTGACCATGGACTCCTACCTGTCGTGGACTGCTCATGTTGCTCAAGTCAGTCGCAAAGTGCACTATACTTTCCATTCCTTGAAATGTCTCCAGGGCTTCTTGCCCTTGAACACCAAAATCTCTCTTGCTCAAACCCTCATTCAGCCCATTATTGATTACGCCGATGCCTGTTACTTGGATGCCACGGAGGAGCTTTTAAATAAACTTGAGCGTTTGCAAAATATCTGTATTCGTTTTGTTTTTAACCTTAAAAAGTTTGATCATGTCTCCAACTTTCGCAAGATACTCAAGTGGCTCCCCATTCGACTTCGCAGGAACTCTCGGATATTGTGTCTGCTATTCAATCTCCTTCACAATCCTAAAACACCATCCTATTTGCGGGAGCGTTTTGTCTACGCCCGTCCTGCAGACGCACCTTGCAGGTCGCATCTTAAAAACCTTCTCAAGGCCCCTCCACATTCCACCGATTTCTACTCCTACTCCTTCACAGTGCACGCGGTGCGATTGTGGAATTCACTACCGCCTGACATTAGGGACTGTCAAACGGTTGCAGCCTTTAAAAGAAGAGTGAAAGAACACTATCTGTCCACATCATCATAGTTGTGTATATATTTATTATTTTGAGTATGATTTAATTATTATCATTCTGGTAATATTTATTTTAGAAGTATATATTTATGTATGTTTATTTGTATGTATGTTAGTTCAGTCTCGTAATTTTTGTTTAGTTTTTAAGTGAATTGCTTTTTTTAATTCTTTGTATCATTTTGTTGTGTCCTTTGCTCTATCACACGCTGTCTACATCTCTGTATCCATTGTCCTATCTAAGGTATGCTGGAAGAGATTTCTTATGAAATAAGCATCACCTCTGTACCTATTTTTTCTGTTCAGTTTTTCATTGTCTATTTATATGTGTGTACATAAATGGTAAATAAATAAAATAAATAAATAACTTAGGCTAAACAGATTAGTGATTGAAGCCACCTTTAAGCAAGTAATGTCTGTATAGGGAGATTCCAAAAAAGAAGAATTGAAGGATATTGCTAATCCATTGCTTCGTGTGTTCGAAAAATTTGTCTGCTTAACAACGTAAGTAACGCAATGAATGACGTTGAACTGTCAAAATGATAGCCGTTCGAACTGTTAGTATGTTACGCAATTACCCCGCCGTTTCGTCATAACCAAACCAACCAACCAAACCAAACCAAACCAAACCAACCAACCTAACCAAATCAAACGAAACCAACCAAACCAAACCAACCAAACCAACCAAAACCAACCAAACCAAATAATATATACAGAGTTTGAGAGGTTCAAGTTGATATGATGTATAACGGGGTTAGAAAATGTGAAAATGTAGACTGATTTCAGTGTCCGAGACAGTTTATCCCCTGTTTCCCGGAATTAAAAGTTATATTGTATTGCATAAGTAAAAGTTAAGTCGGGCTCTGTCACAATAGCAGCACTGCGTAAGTATTTAATTTTTAAATATCGCAGCATTATGCTGAGATAGGAGCGTTTTTGACCTCACACAGGAGATTTTTTTGTTGTTTTTTTTGTTGTGGTTTTAATGTCATTTTGTTAGTTTTAAATGCTGCTTTTTTACTGTTTGTATTTCCTGTGCGTTCCCAAATAAAAAAAATCTTTCTTTATTCAGTTTCTACCTTTTTACGCCCATAAAAATATAGCCGGCGGTATACTTTCGGGTAATTCGTTGTACAGTAAGCCCCCCCAGATCTATGGGAAGACACATGTCTAACAACGGACGACCACAAAGGAAGATAAAACGTCTATGTTCCAACATCTCCAATTTTTCATGTCATAACATATTCATGGTGCATTCCCAACGAAACTATATTTTACTGACGACCAGTGGGAGCCGGGACATAATTGATTAACCCAGCATGATCTGTTACCTCAGAAAAAAGAAATAAACAGTTGTTTATGTTCGAGTTATCGATTCGAATCGTTTCTGATTTCATGTCGATACCGGATGGAAAGGAAATTGGATTGTGTAGTACTAAATTCTTGTAGTTTATGAGTTTTTTTTTTAAATATAGTTATGAGCCTATATTAAGGGGTTACCTATTTTCTTTTAGAGTATATGGAAGTTATGATTTTAAACAGGTCATTGGGTTGCGAAGGTAAGATGACGTACGCAATGAGGAATAGCCTCAAATACGAATAACATTGGGTTCATACAAAGAGCTGGAAGTCCTGCTGGGTCCTTTGCCCAGCAGTAACAGTAACATAGAAAAAAATGTGAACGGCTCTCAATGTTTAAAACTAGTTTAAAGCCTGCTGAAGGCCAATTCTCGTTATTAAAAACGTTCAAAATCTAGTCGCAATCTCATCTCAGCGACAATCAATGTCAAAACTAGTCAAAAATACAGGGAAATTAGAGCTATTTTTGACAGATTGAGACTGAGATTTTCCTCAAAACATTTTCTTCATTCATCCGCCAACCGATTTCCATACTAACAACTTTTCAATCACCGGATCTAGTTTCAGCCTTCCCCATCCATACTCACTTCTTATTCAATCCATTTGCGTAACAACACACATTCCTCTTAGCATTCTCATCTCAGCTGCATCCAATTGCCTTTCATTCATCCCTTTTGTGGCCCAACATTCTGATCCAGTCCTATTCGCAGCATAAAGCTAAAGTTTCGAAATAAGATGTGTAGATATTCATTGGAACTTTCGCTTTTTGCCATGTCATACACCCAAAGCATCACAAGCACAACTCGTAAATCACATTCATAAAAACCACTACACATACAATATACACCCTACATAAATTCACAAACTTACCAAAATACCACTAATTGATAATCCTATTTCATAATTTTATTTTTATATTGTTCATTACATTAGCTGTAAGCGCTTCCTCTACTGTTATTTATGTCCTTAGCAGAGCTTTCAATAATGTGACCAGGAGACCCATAGCACAGGTTTAACTTAGTATGGGCTCCTGTCTCCCATCTTGAAACGTTTTGAAAGATGAACTGCATTTTAATACCTGTGGGAGAAAATAAATCAATTTTATTATTTTAAAAATGTCTTTGTCATATCTCGGTACCCTCGGGTCCCGGACCTTTGCAAGGCGTACCATGGGCTGAAGGCAAATCGCAGAGGCCCCTTAAACAATTTTAAATGATCAGGAGGCACCAAACGGCGATTATCCCATTATGGACTATGCAAGTGCACCCAAGGACAACCCCCGGTTGGAGCAGGACTATTGCAGAACATGGAAACAAAATATGGCTATGGGCTTATGTGGCTCGGTTACCTTGAACTATGGAAGGACTATGTCCCGTGCCTGACCAATGATAATTTAATATTCACTGATAAAATGGCAGGGGGTGACTTGCACTCTCAATTTATTATAATTATTCTGAACCGGTCCAATTCTCAGCATAACGCTTAAGTTTAGAAAAGATAAGATGTGTATTCATTCGGGAATATTTTCTTTTTGTCATGAAATATTCATAATGGCGCCGAATAACGGATTAGTCCTTTATAATGTGAACCCGATCAATTGAATGAATAATGTTGTTTTTGCAGATATCGTGAAAGGTTAACTTAAACAAGTTTAAGTAAGAAATTGTGTAAGAATAGAATGTAGTTTAAATATAATTCGAAGTGTTTTTGATTGTGCAATGTTCCTACGAATGAAAACATCTCATCTTGTTTGTAGATGCCTTGGGTTGACCTGTGAAGTCTACAAAATGATTAATAAATAAATAAAATAAAATTATAAAATCTATTTTGTAAAAATCTCACCGTGAAAACTTAGGTGAAATGAACGTGAATTGAGCTGTCAATAGTATCGATCCCTAGCATCAGCCGATCGATTCTGTAAAAATGTCACCGTGAAAAGTTAGGTGAAGTGAGCTTAGAGTGAGCTGTCAATAGTGTCAATCCCTAGCTTTAGTTGGAATGACAGTTAAATTCACTCCGCGCTCACTTCACCTAAGTTTTCACGGTGAGATGGTTACATAATCGCACTGCTGGTGAAATGACAGCTCACTTCACCTAAGTTTTCACGGTGAGAATCCTAAGGAATAGACCGACCGAAAAAAAAAGGAATACATATGTTGGAAACGTAGTTTCTGCTTAGCCCCATAGCTATGGGGCTCACGGTTTTTTGCCATACCTACCTCTGACGGCACGGTTGGCGCAGTGGTTAAGCGATTGACTGCTGCGCTGCGTGTCGCGGGTTCGATTCCCGCACGGAACAAATATTTGTATAACCTACATGTATTTGTTCCGAGTCTGGGTGTTTTTCTATCTATAATACGTATCTATTTACAAAAAAAAAAAATTGTATATAAGTAGTTTATCAGCCATCTTGTTACCATAACACAAGCATTAGGTTGCTTAGCTTGGGACAAATGGTGCTGTGTGAAATGTCCAGGGATATTATTATTATTATTACCTAGGTATGGCAAAAAACCGTGAGTTCACGTATGTCTCTACGGCTTTCCTTGTTAAGTTTTTTGTGGTACGTATTCAAAATCTGCCTAGTTTTTTCCCAAACACGTTGAAGTCGGCTTTCAGTCTAACCGAATTCTGCTGAATACGAGTATTTTACATGGAGCAACTGCCTATCTGAGTTGAGTTATTGGGTAACACGATGACCCTTTTAGTGTTAGGTTTACATACATCACGCCAACGAATCATGGGGTAGGCAGAAACTACAGAATGCCACCTGCTACGGCCCTTACAATACTCTTTTCACTTTGTTTACGTTCATACATCTGAAGGCCAATTTTCGTAATTTAAAACGTTCAAAATCTAGTCGCAGTCTCGTCTCAGCGACCAACAAATGTCAAAAACTTGTCAAAATGTAGGAATAAAGACGTATTTTTGACAGATTGAGACTGAGATCAGAGGGGGAATTCTCGTAATTTTAATAATGTTCACAGTCTGATCTCATTCTCAATCTGTACGAATGCGACTAGATTTTGAACGTTTTAGATTACGAGAATTGGGCTTCTGACTGTGAACGTTCTTAAAATTACGAGAATTGTCCGTCTGATCATACACACGAGCCGGTTGCGAGGACTACGTTCTTGACCTTTCTGAAGAATATCACTGCCAAGGTTGCATTGGTAGGTTCATAGTATAATATTACGATTAAGCAGCCTTGGTTTAATAAAAGTTACCCGTTGTGCCTAACTCGAAACTCATGAAAAGTTATGACAAGCTTATTACATTACAAAATATATGTTTAAACTGACGTTTCCTGTCATAACTTTATTCGCGGTTGACTAATACCTAAAGAGACTAGGGGTAAGTAATACAAGTATCTAAGTGAAATCTAAGTATCTTAGGTAAAGACGTCGTATAACGTATTTTGTGGAAATCAGATCCGATTGGATACAGAATTCCGGAAACTTGAGTATTTTAGGGAAAACTTTGTATCCTAAACTAAGTAGTCTGGAGCAGGTATTTACCCCAATTATACAGAGTGGCGATTGGGTTCTTAAATTAAACAGTACAGCGATAATTACAAGTTGTTATCAGTCTGTTACAATAAACAATGTTACTAAAAATATAAAGCTGTTTTTTTTTTATAAATAGCTCAACCATGGTCACGACATAATCCACCCTTGATAATAAGGCACTAGACACGCGCGGGGCGGTGGTATCAACAATTCAACACAAACTATATGGTATTGTTACCAAATAATTACAAATTAAGTTTAATGTTGTTAAATTACTCAAGCGAAAAAAGTTCCCACGGCTAGAATGTTAATTGTTATTAACTATTTTAACTGTCTTTTTAAAACACGTTATGTAGAATACGTGATCTCAATTAATGATAACCTAATCGACACACTGTATAATGGATATATCATTATTTAAGCTTCAATCGTAATTATAAACTTTAACTCTATTTAGTTTAAGGCAGAGTTACCTAAACTAAAACCTAAAAAGAACAATGGCGAGGGATGCGGTCAAACAGGTTCTGACACTGAAATGGAAATGGTCAGGTCATATTCAGAGAACTATGGATGAAAGATGGTCAATGACAAATAATTCCAAATTGGTGCCCAATATATAAAAAAAGAAGGATGGGTAGACCTTTTAAAAGATAGAGTGACGACATCGTACAAATAGCCGGAAACTTATGGTCCAGAGAGGCAAAGGATAAAGCCATCTGGAACGGTTTGGCGGAGATTTTCACCGCAAAAGAGGCCTTTACATCTACCAATACTAACCTAAGCTCGTCTCCTAAGGTTCGCAGCGTGATGTTAAATAATCTATAACCTTCCTCAAGAATTGGGCTATCAAATACAAAAAGATTTTTTCAAGTCCAACTGGTACTTCCGGAGATTACCCCTACATACAAACAAAAAACAAACTTTTACTTCTTTATAATATTAGTAGAGATTTTTTTTTTTTAAAACCTTGCCCCAGACTAGGAATTACTAGTGTATCGTGGGTGCGATTACGAACATTTAAACTTACATACACAAACAGCCTCAACACAAAAACCTGTAGGCCCGGGAAAACCCGGAACAATTACCTGTAGGCACTACAAATATTTGTTCCGTGCGGGAATCGAACCCGCGACACGCAGCGCGGCAGTCGATCGATCAGCCACTGCGCCAACCGTGTCATCAAAATATTTGACACAGCTAGAAGGCGTCGCGGCAAATCCCGTAGAAGATGGCGGGACGAGCTGGACAAAACAAACGACCAGTGGTCTACTTTAGCCCTGGATCAAAGAGCTGGAAGTCATGGGGAGAGGCTTTTGCCCAGCAGTGGGATGATGCAGGCCAACAGTAACAGTATTTATTTAGATAGATTGAAAACAAACGGTGTCTCATACACACACAAACACTAACGTATCACGGAAACCACGTTAAGCCACGTCAAGTGATCCCACGAGAGTAGACCCAAATAATTTACCTCCTAATGGACAAATTAAAAGGGGCTCCGACCTACATTCATTAATAAAGGCATTGTGGAAGTTATCTCGCGATTCCCTTTCATCTATAAACAAGCTCCTGTCCGCGACTTCGTCCGCGTAAAAGAGGTTCGGACCTTTTTAGCGTATCCGACCCGCTGCCATTTTGCTTTTTTTTTTCAAAGCTTCCGCGCACGATGAAAGTAGTATATTCGGTAGGACACTTACACAAACAAAAAATGTCAAGTAGCTGGTACCTTATGTGCCACGTTCTCGATATATTTGGAGGTTAAGATCGCTTTGTATATGCCAGCTTCCATTGAAAAATGTTCGAACCCCTTTCTTGTTTTAACATAAAATACATCCTATAGTTGTGCCCCGTTTCTTTGTTAACGCTTAGCGTTTAGCGTTGTTTCTGACTTGTTTGGCTCCTAGAAGTCATATTGTGATATTTAATAACCTTCGCAAATAGTTGGGCTATCATTTTCAAATTAGACCGGTATTTCCAAAGATATAGATATTATTAGTACAGATAGATAAACAAAACAATGATTCGCCCGCTGTCCGAATGTAGCGGTTTGGTTCAGTTTTTTGCGCGACTTTTAATGTTCTGTTTAAGCCATTCTTTTGTAGTAGGTCATTTATCTTTGAGCAAAATTAATCAAGGCTTTAGCAAGCTTTAGTTAGTAGGTTTTTAATCAGTAAGTAAGTAATCCCTAAATACTTTTGGGGAGAGGAGAGATTGTTAGCTACTGATAATACCTAGATTTTTTTATTTTTATGTTAGTAAGTATTCGTTTTAATTTAGTTTTTTTTTTTAATTTAAATTTTATCCTTTGCTGTGCCCTTAAAGGGTTCATGTTTAAGTACCGATTAGCTTTAAGCCTTATGTAACATCTTTTTTTTAAATTATGGGATGCAATAAATGAATATTATGAACATGAATACTTACACCCATTTGATGGTATGATGTTGCCAAAAGGCAGACAAAAAAGTGAGAAGCTTTTATTTTATTAATTGGACTAGCATCTTACCTTCAGAATGGAACTGAGCAACGCTACTTGGCGACAATTTCGTATTTCAAAGGGCTTTGAAGGCCGTGGCATATCTAAATGTCCGCCATTTTGATTTTTTTCAAAATGGCATCCACACATGAAACCTACATAAACCGATAGCTGACCTCAATGCAAACAGAAAACATAATAAACGGACACTGTAGGTATAGGTTCCATATAAAAATCTTCAATCCCCTTTCGAAGTTATTTTAAACCGTATCGAAAACAGCTTTCATAAAAGGTTTCTTCTATACAGGATCACTATATAGCCAGTGCGCAAACTGTAACTATGAATTCATTACATGATTCTGAAGCCCCCTATGTTGATATTATTAGAGGGTTATAAAAAAAAATGGCTGTGCCATACATTTTGACCACGTAGGTACCTATTGTACTTTTCTATGAAAGATTTCATTTTTTTTTATAACCAACGATACATTTCTACTCTAGGGGGTCTAGAATCATGTGCTGAATTCATGATCATAGTTTGCGCACCGGTTAAAAATTTATACTTAGCTTGAAAGCTTCTAGCTGTCTAGCTAAATAACATCGTGTTAAATAAACTACACAATTATAATTAATTAAAACCCTTTCAATACGCATGACTAGTGAGTATTTTTACCCTGCTAGTACAGTATTTTTATCTTCGAAGCGACCTGCGCTTTAATTATGGTTACCATGAAAACACGCTATAAATCTGTGTGTAAGTGGTGTAACGGTACCGCTCCAGAAAAAAACTCAAATCATTTATTTCAAATAATCCAATTACAGGTATTTTGAATTGTCAAGGGGTCGGTCAGTCAGAAAGATGAAGCTAGGCTAGTTGCCCATTCCAATGCGTAGTAGGTACCTATGGAGAAGAACGGGTAAGAAACTCCACAGACACTCTTCGTCTTCCGCCCGAGACAATAGCGAATTTGGAAGTGTGTGTCTGTGGGTATCAGGGTGTGTGTATCAGTGTGTGTGTATCGGGGTGTGTGTGTGCGTGTATTACGTGCTAACGCTACTCTTCCAAACGTACGTACACATTCACAGCGTGTTTGTACACTTGATTCCCACAAGTAAAGCGCGCGATGCTTCGTGAGTTAAAAATACTATACATATATGCGACAATAGCTTATTGAATGCCTTTTAAAGTCGGTAAAAATTGCATCCAGAGTTGAAGCACCTTGGGTAGTCAGTTCTACTCATGTGCCAAATTTCATCAAAATCCCTTCAGCTATTTTAGCGTGAAAGCGTAACAAACAAACATAACAAAAATTCAAAAGTTTTCTCTTTATAATACCTACAAATGTATATTATAAAGAGAAAACTAGATTTTTTGTTATGTTGTTGTTTAAGCTAAAGTTTGATTGACGCAATATTTATCAATGAAATAATAAAAGATCTACCATACAGTAAACATACAACAAAAACCATTCGCAACCAGAAATATGGCCTTCGCCACAACACTATCCAGAATCCAACACGAGAACCTTTTACTAAAAAAACACAAACTGTAACTTGACAAACAGCGCCTTTTTAGCGGGCCCCTAAAACGTGGCGGTCGTGGAAAGGGCACCTAACTAGTTGAAATGCCAAGGCGAGCGGTGGGCGGGCTCAAATAGGCCTTTTGTATACGGCACGGTTTCTTTAAAGTACAGCGTGTTAACCGCACCGTAGACGTGTAACCGCGCCGTAGTAAAATCAAGTGACCTTGTATATGACACGGTTCTATGGTATACAGCGACGATGCCGTGCCGTAGTGGTAGTGCACTCGTGTCGTCAATAAGCTTTTATAGTGATCCATACAACACTGACCACCGTGCGTACACGCGGCGTATACACCGCGCCGGAGAAAAAACGTGTCCATAAACAACTTCCATAGTGACCCATACAACACTGACCACCGTGCATACACACGGCGAATAAACCGTAGTTCTTCACGGCAAGAAAAACGTGTGTGTACAAAAGGCCCGCTCCGTCGGAATCGTACCTATAGATGCTCTGTTTTCTTGCTATAGCTGTAGGCAAGGTGATAGTCGGTTTGGACTGGTTGAGACGTAGAAACTGGACATTGGTAGTTTTAATGACAAAAACAAAAGACAAATTGTTTGAATGGGAGGTTAACTAGTACAGTTAAAGTTATAATAAGCCAGATCTCTTAAAATAGTACAGTAGACTGCTCAAAACCAAAAACTAGGTAAAAAAGGACCTAGTGTAGCATATAATATAATCATACTATAATGTTTCCACGCTTGGGACACAGGCCTCCTCTCAGTGAGAGGGCATAATCAACCACGCGGGCCAACGAGTTGGTAGATATCACTCGCCTTCGAATTTTTAGTTCTAGGACATGCCGGTTTTGTCACGATGTTTTCCTTTGCCGTTTTGAGGGCAGTGGTGATGAAATAATTTATACAAAGTCAAGCGTCTGACTGGGTTCGAACCTACGACCGCCGCGCCTACGGCCGCGACTCGTATGTCGCGGCCGTTACCACTGAGCCAGCGCTGCAACTGCAGCATAGCCTATGGAGTTTCAATAGAATGCGAGGCCAGTTTTTATTGGATTTGTTATCAATAGCGTGCGGCCAATTGTACGTGTTTAAAACATAGGAATGAAATGAAAGAAGATTCGTTGCTTCTTCTCTGTAGGAGAAGAGACTGGAACGCTAACAGGCTGATATTATTATAGTTCACTGTCCCCTCTAGTATAGTGGTCCCAAGAGCTACTGCTGAGCATGAGGTTCTGGGTTCGATTTTCAGATCGGGCAAAGTGTCATCGCGGGAATAACCTGGATGAGGCGGGCACAGAAGCGTGGGAATTGCCACAAGAAAAGAAATACCTATGTCCAGCAGTAGTTGAAGTCGGGCTGTGGATGACGGGATGTGGATGTGGATGACATTAGGCTCACCCCCTATTACGAGTACATGGGACTGAAACATAACTAGGCGAAATGTGGGTGTACTATAGGTACACTCCTGCAAACCCTTTAGGGAAACAAGTCGTGATGTTACGTTATTATTATGGCTAGTTCGAAACAACGAGAATAAACGAAAAAGAAACAGAAAAATCTGCACAGGTACCTGAAATTAATACTCCGAATGAAAATGGACCAAACGAACGTTTGCGGGCAAAACCACTTTCCTGATGATTGTTGGGTAAAAATATAGGTATGAGTGAACGAAATAAAATAAAAATTTATATAGAAATGAAAATATGGAGTGCTTGTATAAAACTAAAAGGTCACTTGAACAGGTGTCCGTGCAATGGACTCAATTGAAACACTTCCAAATAAATTCGGTGAGCGGCTGTGGCTGTATTCTGTTCACCGTTTTATAGGGTAGAGAACACTGTTGTTGGAATAGCTGTATAGTTTAAAAAATGTGAAAAATAATGTTTTTTCTTTACGGCGAGTTTCAGCAAACTTTTATACTAGAATGAGTTCTAATTTCCGTCCCGAGAATAAATTTTCAATTTTTGACAGTTTTTCCAACAGTCAGATGTCAATTTTACTCCACGGATAAAATATGTCTGGCTGTGGAAAAAAAATTAATAGGCACACAAAAGGCACTTTTGAGCTTCAAAATTTACAATCGAATAGAATTTGGTTCTAGTCACCCCGTCCAAAGATAGTTTTCGCATGGAGAAGAATAGGCAAAAAACCCTTTTTAAATGTTTGACAATATTTTCTATACATTAATTATATTATTATATGTGAAGACGATGCACCTAGAATACAGTTACTATAGCACATTAGGTAAACGCGCAATTGGCAACGGCGAACAACACTGGCATGACGTTGCTGTCTTATCTTTTCACCACGTCACTTTGATATAAAATCGTGTTGCTATAATACATTAATATTGAAACATGGTTATAAAAGGATTGAAAATGTCGTTGTTGTTGTACGTATTATTTTATTACGATAACAGTAGTTGTAAAATTGAATTCATACATGTTACACGATAACCTTGCCAATAAAACGGTTTTGGATTTTTTATTGCAATTTTTGTGAGAGTTCTTTTTCGTTACTTTATAAATCTTAAAATTTTGATCGTTTTAATCCTTAAAATGGGTCATTGTACTTATCATTATGAACAACTTTTACTACGGGAAAGTAGTAAGAAGACTATGTCAATGGGAAAAAAATCAGTTGATCCATAGATTTATGTTCGCATAACTCGACATAATGCATTGATTTTCAACTGATTTTTTTTCACGATTTCAGGGTTGGTCCCGAGGTAAAAGTTGTTCATAATGATGAGTAAAACTTTTAAGGATTAAAACGATCAAAATTTAACGGTGTATAATCAAAGAGATTTAAGATAGGTACAAATTAAATAATTTATTATCTTTGTATATAACAATAAAAACCTTCCAGTTTTCATTATTCGCCCTTGAAGCGAAGACTGAAGAAACATCAACAGAACGATAAGCACCAAATAATTATAACAGTTAGTACGTAAAGGGGGATAACTGGTGCTTCTACCCTTCGGTATACAATTAAAACGCGATACGTTAACACAAAAACGTAGATTGGATTTCCATTGTGAGAATTTTACCAAACCGGTTTTTCTTTTTACTTCCTATTATACAATAGTATCTAAGTTTGGATTGCGTTCAAAGCAATACAATTCTTTTAGTTTCCATATTTGCTTAGTTTTTTGTTGTTATTAAATGATAAATGATTTTATTTTGTAAGTAGGTTTGTACAAACACTTACACGTCAATCATATTTTAAAACTAGATGAGGTCGGCGTTTCCTATCTGACTAGTCTGAGAAGAAAGGCCGAAACAAACACAGAGGTCACAGTCTCTTTTAAAGTCCAGACATAATCTTGGTCAGATCATATGAAGACCATGTAGATCGATGTACGAGATGGTTTTTTGAGGAAAGAACCACACAGATTGAGAGGACCTGTCTAGCCAGTGCACGCATTTGTCAGGAATCGTGCAGCTCAACTCAAATCTTAAGGAGCTCGACAAAATTAATCCGCTATTGTTAGTTTTTCTTGTTTACTGTTACGTATGGGTACGTGTGGGTGGTTGTTGATTTTAATTATGGAATCACAGCCTGCGGGGTAATTACGTAACACACTAACAGTAGTAATTCATTGCGTTATTTATGTTGTGAGCAGACAAATTTTGCCAATATACTCGTAATATATGAAGCAATGGATTCAAGCAAGTCTGACAACCAGTCTTACCAAGGGGTATAGTATTACCCATTAACTGGGTTGTGGAGGTCAGATAGGCAGTCGCTTCATGTAAAATATTGGTATTCAGCTGCATCCGGTTACACTGGAAGCCGAAAAGGCTCGGCAGATGATGATATGAAGCAATGGATTAGCAATATCTTACAAAATTATTCAAATTGTGATTGGTAGTGTGTTACGCAATTAGCAGGTAGCACATGTTTAATAATACAACAGATAGTTTTGTGATCGATACGACTGATTCTGAGAAACTCTTCTGACGAATCATTCAGACGACAGCGATTAGAACAGGGGGGCAATTCTCGTAGTTTTAAGAACGTTCACAGTCTGATCTCAGTCTCAATCTGTCAAAAATACAATTAATAATAATATATAATTTTCCCTACATTTTGACAAGTTTTTGACACTTGTTTGTCGCCGAGATGAGACTGCGACTAGATTTTGAACGTTTTAAATTACGAGAATATGGCCTCAAGAAGTTTAAAAGTTGCATATTTCTTTAAAAAAAAATGTTATGAACCCCTGAACATTGTTTAAATTCTTTATCTCGTCTCGTTGGCCTTATTTTACCTATTTCGTATGTAGGTAGTACCTGTTTCACATAATAGACTTTCTAAAACTATGACAGCGCGTGCGTGAATTTGAACGCATTTATTTGTTTCTCGGCTAACTTTGAGCTGCCGTGTCCTAACTAAAAGAGACCGTAATGCCAGTATGCAAATAACGGACGAGTTTATGTGACGTACTAGAGGAAATAATCGACTCACGTTTGTACTTCATAATTCCTGAATTATGAAACTGTCAGCTAACTTTTGGATGACATTGACCTCCAAAAGTTAGCTAACAGTTTTCCACTTCAGCTGTGATGACACATTATGATTTAAAGTAAAAAAAATTCTTTCACGCGGGCCCAGTGCGGGTTGCTAGATGTCACATGTCTTTGAATTTTTGGTTGTAGGACGTGCCGGTTTTCTCTCGATGTTTTCCTTCACCGTTTTGAGAGCAATGGTTATGAAATTATTTACACAAAGTAAAGCGCCTGCCTGGGTTCAAACGGATTTTGGCCACGCGCCAAAAAATCCTTGTACCATTTACTTACCTTTCAGTATCGTTAAACTTTAATCTAATTTCAATAATAAAGCTTACAAAAAAGGTAGAATATCACTTTTTTTAAATAATACTTCAGCATACAGACATCGGACGCATAGACAACATGACTATACATCTGTAATGGTCTGTATTGAGTCGCTATGCCGGCGGCAATGCGGAGCTCTGAAAAGGCCAGCAAACAAAATGGAGCCTCAGTGGGTACTATTACGTAGGTATTCCGCGTATTTGAAATTTTGTTTTAAAAATATCGGCCAGGGTATTTTGAACGTGGCATATTTTGTTTGTTTTTTTTTCGTTGCTGAAAATCTTGTTGTTTTTTCAAGACCTCCATTTACCCATTTGGTTTTTCTTTGGTAATTATAATGTACTAGCTGCGCCCCATGGCTCCCCCCGCATAAGTTTCGATCCCGTGAGAATATCGAGATAAAAAGTATCCTATATGTCAATCAGTCATCTAGTTATAAACCATCTGTGTGCCAAAAAAAGTATGTTTTTTTTGTCTCCTTTACTCTTTCGCACGCTGTCTACATCTCTGTATCTATTGTCATATCGCAGGTATGTTGGAAGAAAGGAGGTCAGCAAAAGCCAATACAACTTTGCCCAAACATGTACCTCGAGGTACGCGTGCACCAAATCGTAGAGAAAAAATAGAAGAATTAGAAAATAATTGTGTTTTTATCCATAAATAATTTAAAACTACATAATAAATTATTTGAAGTGTTAATAACCTGTAACACAATTAAATCATGTGGCAACTTTGCATGTACGGGTTTACATTAGGAGTATATGTGCTCTGTGGACATTATTTCGTGGGTAAATGTCATTCACATGTCATTCCGTTCGTTTCTGCGTTTCGGGTTACTCGTCTGTTGTTCGTTTGTGTTGTGTATTTTGTTTAATAACTTGGCTATTCTTTCTGGTATTCCGTTTGTTTGAATTATACTATAAAAATATCTGAAATGAAACAAAAACAACAGCAGCTGAAGCTGACAGCAGACAACTGTCAAGTTGACAGTTTTTTTTTTTAATAGGTAAGGTAATGGACCAAGGTAGTGTAATTGTGCCCAAAATGGCGAGATTTTTATTACGTTAAAAGTTATTGTATTCTCGTCCCCGGGTAACCATAAGAAAAATATATAAATGCAATATTATTCAGTGTACTAGTACTTCGTTTGGGCAGATTTTGGTGACATCCTTTCATCTAAATCCGTTCAGTATTTTTTGCGTGAAAGAGTAACAAACATCTATCCATCCATCCATCCTTACAAACTTTCGCATTTATAATATTAGTAGGATTTTCTTGGTTTATCTCAACTAGGTAGCATAAGAACACTTGAGTCAGAGAGGTCAGGAAACTGGTCGTTTGTCCTTTACATGAAAATAAGCATTTGTCCTGCAATTGAGCAAAAGAGACTGAAATTATTTATTATGATAGAATTGCCAATAAAAATAAAATAAAAATCTTTTATTGGCAGGCGTTGTAGGCCCATAGCGTGTTAGCACTACAAGTAACTTAAAAACTATGTTACTAGGTAGTAACCAATTTCCTATACATTTAGTTTTTCTTATAAGATGTTAAGTCGAACTGTGGATCTTCAATTACTGGAGTCAGCGGAAAGTGGTCTCATGAGGTTAGCAAAAAGATACTATAGCGTATATGTATAGATATAGTGGGTACCTATACCCACACTTATATTAATAACCCAGACTGAGGGTTGGATTTCAAAAATAACTTTTAAGCCAAGCGCACATTACAGCCCCAACAGGCCGCAGCGTAACGCATTTTCATACAAAAGAAAACCGGCCCGAAAAAAGGGTTCCGTAGTTAATATTACCTACGGAAGTTCATAACCTAGGCCTAATTTGAATAAGTGGCTTTTGATTTTGATTTTCAAGATGAAATTAATATCAAATACGTAGGTCTACGGTTCATAGGACCTCTAAAAAATCAAGCTTCTAATCAAAAGCCATTTATTCAAATCAGGCTGAGAATCAGCACCTTTCGAACGTCAAAATTACAAAAGACAGTCCCCAAAAACGCACGCCCTTCACCACTTCCTAGTGTTATCGCTGGGAAGAAGAATAGTGGCGCAACAAACTCCCCAGCAGCAAAGCTGTCTGTTCAGTTAGAAAATACTTGATTGTATACAATACTAGGTACCAATGTTAAGTAATTAACATTACAAGACACAAAACATAAAATTAAATTATTTGCCATATATCAGCTAGCCACGCCAATATACCAACAAATATAATAAAAACTATACGTACTCAAGCTAAAAAACAATTAATTAAAATGTAACTAAAGACTTACTACCTAAATAAAAGCCTCCAGGCATAAAGGGCGTGAAAGCTTACTTATTTATGTAATGCTGGGTTCTTTTCACATAGCTGTCACTTGATACATCTACGCGTTCCTGGCGAAAGGGACTTGACAGTCAAACAGACAGACAGACGGACGGACAGCAAAATGGTCCTATTAGGGATTAGTTTGAGGAACGGAACCCTGAAAAGATAGGTGCGCGGCCCGCCTGTAGTGTGCGTTGGTTCATAGAAAATGTAGACAAGTGATGAAAGAGAATTTTTGCAATGCGTTGCGCTGCGGCGCGGCCCACCATAATCTGTTTTAGCCTTTAACTGCCAAACATAAAATATGTTTTTCGTAACAATTTTATTTATTTTCCAAAATTATTGTAATGCGCGTTTTGTTTATGCAGAGTAAAAAAAAATCTTCTTACTACAAAAGGTATGCACTATATTTCATCTATTATTAACAACTTCATGTACAATATTCTGCACTCTTTGAGAGCACGTAACATATTGAATAGTTCCATTCACGATGTCTCGTTGTTCGCTGAGATATCGTCCACTACTGCCACATAATAGTCTGTACTTACCACTGAATGGATGCCCAAACATTTGGGACAACGTTCTATTTCTGTAATAGTAGGATATTATTTATCTGATACGATTATATTTTAAGGCCGGCCGGGAAAAGTGTTATTGATGTTTTCCGATCAGGAATTCCCCATTATGCACATAATATAAGACATTTGATAGATAAGATAGATAGATAAAAACGTTTATTTAGTGCAACAAAAGACACACAATACAAGTAATAAAAAATAGAACAATAAAAAAAAAAGTGAATCAAAAAAAACAAGGATTAAAAAGATAGATCGACCCATAGACACCTCGCAAATCCACAAACTTCCCCCATTCCCCCCCACCCTCACCCTTATTTGCATATATTATCTTGAAAATATTTACTAATCATGGACTGCCTCGTTGGTCGTGTGGTAGCAGCTGTTACTGCTGATTAAGAGGTTCTGAGTTCGATGCTCAGGTCGGGCAAAGTGCTATTAGGTTTTTCTATTAATAATATCTCAGTGACAGCTCGGAATCTGGATTTGTGCCGGGGTGGTAACAGGCTCGCCCCCTTTTACATTAAACTAAAACAGTGTAGTTCAATATTAGAAACATAAAATTCAAGTGCATTCTCGTAAGAATTGCAGAAACTCGTTTTAAAATAAACGAATTTTGTCCTGCTGCTAATAATATTTTGACGTTTCTATTATTTCAGAGAACGTAACCAATATTTCACAAAAACTTAACACAGGATACTCCAAATAAATTCAACACTTCAAACTGGAGCACCATTTCCACAATTTCTATTCCAGTATTGTCCATTCCGCGAGTACACGTAACGTATTGAGCGAATCGATTTACGTCGCGCCGCGTTCACGGTGAGATATTGAGCTACCATCAAGTAGCCTGGAGTTGGTACACTCGCACAAAAAGCCTGGACTGTTTGCCACACTCACAAAATTCATGTAAACAGTCGCCACTGTGTGGTAAATACACAGCTAGGTTTTTATTTTTCAGAATTATAGGAATTTTTAATCTTATTCGAAGTGTTGCTCAGAAACAGTCTGAACCGCACCTACATCTCATTTATTAAGTACGATTTTAAGTAATTAGAACTGTGGATAAATGCATCCACAGTAAATTTATCTGCAAAATTATGATCTACTTCAAAGATCGACGAGTGGCGCCTCGTAGCCAGTTGCTACGACCGCGTAGCAACCGTAGCGGGTTCAGCTACGGCGTAGGCCCTGCTTAGCCCTTACGAATCACGAGTTTAGACCGAGTTATTTACTTTTAACTTTTGCTGTACTTTTATCTTCGTCATTAGTCTACTTTATAAGTGACTAACGCCCACGCCCACGGCTTCACCAGCATGGGGTTCGGAAATTATCCCACGGGAACGTACTTCCGGGTTAAAAAGTATCCTATGTCCTACCCCCAAGTCATGTTTTATCTGTGTACTTTTCATCCATAAATGATAAATGATAAATGATTTTATTTTGTAAGTAGGTTTGTACAAACACTTTTACACGTCAATCATATTTTAAAACTAGATGAGGTCGGCGTTTCCTATCTGACTACTCTGAGAAGAAAGGCCGAAACAAACTCAGAGGTCACAGTCTCTTTTAAAGTCCAGACATAATCTTGGTCAGATCATATGAAGACCATGCAGGTCGATGTCTGAGATGGTCTTTTGAGGAAAGAACCACACAGATTGAGAGGACCTGTCCAGTCAGTGCACGCATTTGTCAGAAATCAGTGCAGCTCAACTCAAAACTTAAGGAGCTCGACGATTCGACGAACAATACCAAAGAAAGGACATTTGGGTAGGCCGCATTAATTACTCAAACTGCCAGACCATGACAAAACTAAGAGAACAGAGAGAAAAATAAAATATAATAAAAATAAAGTGACCCACATAGTCTTCACATTCACAATAATTAAAATAATAGAGTACTTTACAAAGTAAGCAAATGTCACAGTACTTATATATAGAATTCATTGATGTCAAAGTGTATATAAAAAAGAAAAACAACAACAAAACAGAAAAATAAGAACACTACATAGGTAAAAAATTGGAAGCATCTCAATCCCAAGCCTTTTTGTCCTCGATATAATCCTTAACGGTATATAAAAGGCTTTCTGGCACAACTTACGTTTAATGAATGATTTGAATTTATTAAGGCTTAGATCTTGAACGGGGCTTGGAACTTTATTGTAAAAGCGTATACATTGGCATCTGAACGAGCCACCTATTTTCTTGAGCCTTGTTATAGGTACAACAAATTTGTGTTTGTTCCTAGTATTTATATCATGGATATCACTGTATTTTTTAAACAATTTTATGTTTCTATGGGCATATAAAAGATTTTCATAAATATATTGAGAAGGCACAGTCATAACATTAATCTCTTTAAATTTGTCTCTGAGCGAGTGTCTCGGACTTAATTTATAAATTGATCGAACAGCTCGCTTCTGCAAAACAAAGATAGTCTGAATATCGGCGGCATTTCCCCACAATAGAATACCGTACGACATTACACTATGAAAATAGCTAAAGTACACTAAGCGGGCTGTCTCTATATCAGTTAAATTACGAATTTTTCTAACAGCGTATGCTGCGGAACTTAGCTTTTTTGACAATTTATCTATATGTGGACCCCACTGAAGCTTAGCATCCAAAGTTATGCCCAAGAATACTGTGCTGTCTTCAGGATTCAATTCTTCGCCCTTTATCAACACATTCGTTTTCACCTGCCTAACGTGAGGTAGCGTAAACTTAATGCATTTAGTTTTTTTCTCGTTTAAAAGTAAATTATTAACATTGAACCAGTGGACTACTTTAGAGATCGCGCTATTTACATCGTCAGTAACCAGCTGCTGACGTTTAAGTTTAAATAAAAGTGAAGTGTCATCGGCAAACAACACTATATCATGATTATCCTTTATGAGGTACGGCAAGTCATTTATATAAATAAGAAACAAGAAAGGACCAAGAATTGAGCCCTGTGGGACTCCCATTGTTACTATAGATCCGGGAGATCTTTTTCCATTAACGACAACGCTCTGAATCCTGTTACTCAAGTATGAAGTAAGAAGATTCAGAGCATTGTTCCGGATTCCGTAGTGGCGGAGTTTCCTGATTAACGTTTCGTGAAGAACGCAATCGAATGCCTTGGACAAATCACAAAAGATGCCCAAGGCATCGCATTTATCTTCCCATGCATTATAAATATGTCCTAAAAGTTCAACACCGGCGGCATCAGTAGTTGAACGACCCCTTGTAAAACCGAACTGTTTGCCATGTAATAATTTGTGTTTATTAAAAAATCTTTGCATTTGTTCTAAAATTAATTTCTCAAAAATTTTACTAAAGGTAGGTAGTACAGAAATAGGTCTATAATTTGTGGGGTCTGATGTACTACCCGATTTAAACAAAGGTATTATTTTACTATTTTTCATGAGATCAGGAAACTCCCCACTGTCTATACAACTATTAAAGATAACAGCTAGAGCAGGTGCCACAATGTCAATAATAGACTTAGCAACTTCTACAGAATTACCCCACAAATCTGCAGTCTTTTTAACATTTAAAGTGTGAAAGGTTTTAATTATATCTCTACAGGTAATATGTATAGCATATCATTAATACATTAATAATAATAATTATTATTGGATCAAAACCAACATGGACCAATTATAAAATAAACTAATACAAGGACAATTATTAAATACAATAAAATACAATTTAAATACAAAAATACAATACCAAAAATAATTTTTAATATAAAAAATTATTGGCCAGTAAAATTAATAATAATCTCGTTAGGCGGTTGGATTTAGGGCCTGATTCAAAAGGCCGCACCAACCCTCCCCCCCTCCCTCCCTCCTTCTCCTCGATACGGCTCGCATTGTGAGGAGGTTCCTGTCTCTGGAGCCCTAACCACCGGTAGCTTACACCTTGCTCCCGATATCGGTAGTGGATCACATTTTTTTTATAATTTTAAATGTTTTTTTATACTTAAATTTTATATTTAAAAAAATATTTCAAAATGAAATAAAGTAAGATAAGTAAATAAATAAACGACATAATAATAAAAATAACATAAAAAATCTTTATGGGAAAATCTAACAAAATGCGCCACTGGCTATGTTCAAAGCTTCCTATAAGCCGCTTGACTGAACTCTTCAGTTGAACCGTTTCAAGTGTTATTATTTCACGCTGACCATTGCCGATGTTTCTTTTATTCCACGTTGTACTAAGGCACCTGTCCCACCGCCGACAAGAAAGCGATTGGCTAGCAACAAGCGATTAGCTCAAAATACGTGCAAAAGATTGTATGTCCCGTCTAAGTAAAAGAGATACATAGAGTGTGATGATTATGTTGTCACATTAATTGAAACCACGTATCCTACATAACGCGTGTAGCACGCGTTATGTATAAGCGAAATGATCGAATCAGAAATGAAGAGATCCGCAGGAGAACCGAGGTAATCGACATAGCCCGAAGAATTGCCAGTGGGCAGGGCACATTGATCGCTGAACAGATAGCCGATGGGGCCGAAAGGTTCTGGAGTGGCGACCGCGTACCGGAAGACGTAGCGTTGGAAGGCCCCACCCACAAGGTGGACCGACGACCTCGTGAAGGCCGCAGGAACCCGTTGGATGCGAGAACCACAAAACCGCTCGAAGTGGACGTTGCTTGAGGGAGGCTCGGCTGAAATGATGATGATAATGATACGGCATAACGTATTTTAATCATATACAATTCAAATAATTAATAACAATTAACATTCAAGCCGTGGGAGCTTTTTTTTTGTTCGGATTTATGTTGAATTGGTGATAATTTTTAAGCTACCTATTTATTTTGTTTGAAAAAATCAGTGTTCTATTTTTTTTTTAATTGTTTATTTTATTATTTTAACACAACAGCTTGTAATAACCGCTGTACTATTTAATATGATAACCTCCTCGCCACTCGGTATAATTTGTTGATCGCTAACTGTGCACAACACCGACGGCGAGTACTCCTTTGTAGCAATTACGAGAGCTATCAAAGAGAATACTCGTTCAGCGACACTCGCCTGGCGAGCAGACCACTCGCTGAGAGACTCACGCTTGGTACATACACATACCAGTGAGTAATCGCTCGTCGCCGTCGCGCACTCGCTGCTCGTTGCTCGCCAACTCGTTTTTAGTTGCTAGCTCTACTCGCTTCTCGTTGATCGCCGGCTGTGGGACAGGTGCCTAAGCTAAGTTCTCTAGCGTTTTGTATTTTTAACTGAGCGAACAGAACTTTTGATACTTGCAACGCTGTTAAGACCTTTGTAGGACTATCTTTTCTTAAAACTATTAAGTTTTCTGTCACTTACATAATAATTCAAGGCTACTTTTATTATTATTTCTGCATCGCTGGCTATGAACTGAGATAAAAGCAAATAAAAAAAAACTACTATTTAAACATTCTCATCAAAAGTTTACTGAATTTAAAAAGCAAAGTTTTAAAACACAAATCAAACAAGTCAAAAACTTAAGTAATTACACGCAGAACATTTTTCTCAATTTCTTTTTTAAGAAACTTTCGTATCATTAATCAAAAACGCTGACGTAATGTTTTTTAATTAATTTCATGAGTAAAGGTCTCCACTTACTAGAGCGGATCACACTATGATTGTAATTACATTACCCTAAAACATTATTATTTTTCCGCTGGTTTGGTTCAGTTTTTGTTCTTCACATTACGATAAATGGTTGCATTATTTTTTACGAGAAAAACTCGAAAAGATCCGAATAAAAGTTAAGTGCCTAGTGATGTCAATTGTCAATCGTTATGGGATAGAGGACATACAATACTGACAAATAATATCCGACACGCAAAAAATATTTTCAAAACGAAATACTATCTTCCCACTCACAACAAAATAACATTATCTCCAAAACAAGAGAAAGTTTCAAACATCCCTTACCCCCCTTTTCACATCAGCTTACACCTATCTATAAATATTGTTTTCATTTCCAGTTGTTCCGTATCGGTGTATTGACGTTGCCTACTCCACTCAATTTCCAACCTTTAAATTGAAAGGGGAGGTTTGGCGAGTATACCCGGGGATATTGGAACACTTATCGCGGGTAATGACTGGTGTTGGGTTGCAATTTTAAAGTTATGCAACGGTTATCGGTGTACGTGATATGCCTATTTTAGTTGTGGTATTTTCATGGTATTTGATATTGTATTTTTTATGGTGAGTTCGTTAATAAAGCAGTTTATTAAAACAGATTTTTTGCGTTAAACGCGGCGGTAGTCATTTGTTTTTTATTGTGTATGAAATTCCAGAATTCATGTATTTATTTGTACCTTTAATAATTCCCATTTAGCGCTCCTAAAAATATGATTGATCACTCTAATATAAACTTAAATGATTACCATTTTGGGGTCCTTAAAATGCTAAATAGCCAAGTAACTGAATAAGTTAGCTTAACGATGTAGCACTCACCGGCCGCTGCCACGGTCGATTCGCTCGCTCGGCTCGCTCGTTTGCTCACAGATCTAACCTAACCTAAAACGCTTGGACGGTGTACCCCAGCTCAGTTACCAACCAACTGTAAAAAGGGGCAAGAAAGTTAAAAAGAGGCTAATTTATTAAAAAAGTGTGAGTGATTAGAAGTTCAGAAAGTTTTTAGATGTTTATTATAATAAATGTTTTTGGAGGATCAGTTAAATATTTCCTATGTTTATTTTAAGATTACACATTAAAGATGCACATGGGAACCAAATTCAGGAAATTAAATGTGAAAGACGATATATAATTTACTTAAAACAACATAACCAGTTCATACATAATACCTATGATAATATTGTAAATGTGAAAGTAACCAGTCTGTATATCTGATACCTATTCCCGCCCTAACGGATTTGATCGAAATTTTGCACACGGGTGTACCACGGCCCGAGTTAGGACATAGGATACTTTTTATCCCGGTAGTACTGACCCGTGGGATGTGAAAATCATCCCACTGGTCAGTGCTACCGGGATACATCCACGCGGACGAAGACGCGTCCAAAAGCGAGTGAAGATACAACAAAAACATGACGATGAAAGTTCAAAAGTTCTAAACGAGACCATATTTTCAACCTTACCTTTAACGTTCAGAAAATAGAAAATAAAATGTAATACCTGACATAATTTATATTCAACTCGAGTGTAAACTTCGAGCCACAAACTCCAGACATAAAACGTTTAAAAAGAATGACAATTTATATCACAGACAGCATAATGCTAACTTTTTAAAGTCAACTGCATAAATTGGCGACGGTGAGTTCAGTTCTAGTAGGGTGGCCATTTTGAAATTTGAAAAGTCCTGCAATGAGTCGGACATTCGCAAAAAAAGCGGGCATTTTATATTTTAATCTTTGTTTTCTCAGTAACTCGGCCTAACGTTTTCCCAACTGTGATTAGGTCGCTTCCAGCCTAACCAGTACTTTATATGGAGCGACTGCCTATCTGACCTCCACAATCCATTTATTGGGTAACACGATATACATTGGTAAGACTGGTTGTCAGACTTTTCGCCTTCTAGTGAGAAGGCCAAAAGTACTGAGGGGCAGTTCTCGTAATTTTAAGAACGTTCACAGTCTGATCTCAGTCTGAATCTGTTAAAAATACCTCTGATTTCCCTACATTTAGACAAGTTTTTGACCTTTGTTTGTCATCGAGATGAGACTGCGACTAAATTTGGACGTTTTAAATTACGAGAATTGGCCTTCTGGTATCAACAACGTCTTAACGTGCTTTCCGAGGCACGGACGGGTCTCCATATGTAATGGATGGTCACTCACCCACGTACCAACCGTGGCAAGTTAACCCATCGATCGACCAGTGCGGCTAATATTTTTTAGCCACAAGCCGCCAGTGCGCTCCGTCACTGTTCGTTAAAGAAAAACCCTTATGTTGAAAAGTCCGGACAAATAACAAGCCCAGACGGGGTTTCCGAAAAGCCGGACATATCCGGACAAATCCAGACAGATGGTAACTCTACTCCCAGGTATTTCAGAGACATGTCTCAGCTTATTGTGGGGTGAAAGAAAAATAGGTAAATGCAAAACAGGTGCTGCTTATTTTAAACTTAGCTTGTTTTCATTTTGAAAGTTCAGCAGTATTCATTTATTATTATGGCTCGGATTTTCTTTGGGAAAATTGGGTAATAGCGAAAATAATAATAGGTTTTCTTGGCGAAGGTTTGTACCTGTGCTACAAAGTTTTAAACGGATTTATGCAACGTCATCATCATTCTCCGGCCTTATCCTAATTTATTTTGGATCGGCGGAACATTTAAAGAAAGAAAGAAAATACATTTATGTATTTTTCTTCCATACTTCTCTATTAGTCGTCATCTCGGTAGACATCCCCTTTCTAATCACATCATCATTCACACATGATAATATATGCAACGTAAAGTAGGTTAAAATAAACAGTGTTCTTCTGATCTTAGCTCATTTTGTTCTTCACCTTTTCTAAACCATTCTAAGCCCCACGTGCGATTTTTTATCGCACACTGGATTTTCGACTCTCGGCGATAAGCCGAGCTTAGAGAATCCAACAGAATGAACGACGCACATCTTTAAAAGACACTGCTGGATTTTGAACTCTCAGCGTCAAGCAGTGCGTTGAAAATCCAATGCCGCGGTAAAAAAAATGTATTTAAATATCATCATCATTCATCATCATTCTCCATAACCCAATTTATTTAGGGTTGGCACAACATGTCTCTTTCTTCCATACTTCTCTATTAGACGTCATCTCTGAAGTCACACCCTTTCTAACCATGTCATCATTCACACAGCCCATCCAAATATATGAAGATATGATCAACATAATAATGCAATGGTCTTATTCTAATTTATCGGCAATTATTATATACAATCCTTGCTTATTCATACACACTCCACTATTACACAAAAACATCCCCTTCCTCGACACTCCAAGAATTAGCTCAACATGTCTCCAAACGTCCCAAAAACATCTGGACATGTTCCAACATGAATAAATCATGTCCTAACATGTCTGCAATAAAGCGGAATACGCTTGTGTTAAAGACTGAGCAACATTGGCTCCAATGTTTGTCTTAGTGGCGGAAACTGGCTCGTTGCTCCATTTAGTTATGATCGTAAAATAAACCAATATTGGTGACATTGGTGATTGGTTCTCGGTGTGTGGAACATAACAGTTTCCAGATATTGTTAGAGTTGTGTTTGCCGACTGCGTATCGATGTGTCGTCTTGTTGTGCTCTGGAAGCGTGCATTAGCAGATTGAAGGCCTCTTGCATGTAGCCTTTTATCTTGTTGTTTCAATTTATCGTATAAAAAAATCAAATAAAATATCTGAAAGTATAGGCTGGTCTAGGAGTAGTTCTAAAATTAATTTTAATATCTCTAGATAATCAGCTTAACTTTTATTTTGAACTTAATAATCACACACTGTTGTTGTTTTCGCTTGGCGTTCTTTCCTACTTGTTTTTCTTTTGCTCGCCCCCAAAGAGTCCTAGCGTGATCTTAAATAGCCTTTAGTGTTTCTCAAGAATTGGGCTATCAAATGCGAAAAGAATTTGTCAAGTCCGACTGGTTCTAGAGATTAGCGCGTTCAAACAAACAAACTCTTCAGCTTTATTATTAGTATGCACTACCGGTCTAATTCAACGGTCCATTTGAATTAATCTTTACAAGCCTCTGACAGTCACGTTAAGCAGTCGGTGACACTGGAATAGGCCGATCAGGTTAAGCTACACTTCCCGCGGTTGGTCTGTGGATGGGTGACCATCTGTACATACCTAGACAGGGGTCTACCAACCGACCAACGGGCCACGGGGACGGCAGCCATTCGTGGATCTTTGACAGAAGCCCTAAAGAAGAAGCGGTCGGTCGTCAGAAGCCCTAAAGTCTGACAAACAGTCTGACCAAGGGGTATCGTATTATCTATTAACTAGGTTGTGGAGGTCAGATAGGCAGTCATAATCAGTCTATAATGTTCCTTCTGCGGGGACACAGGCCTCCTCTCGGTGAGAGGGAGTGGGCCGTAATCCACCACGCAAGCCCAATGCGGGTTGGTAGATGGCACATGTCTTCGAACTTTTGGTTCTAGGACATGTCAGTTTCCTCACGATGTTTTCCTTCACCGTTTTGAGAGCAGTGGTGATGGAATTATTTACAGCGCCTGACGGGGTTCGAACCTACGACCTACAACTTTTAAGTCGCGGCCGTTACCACTGGGCCACCACTGCTCTCATTGGCAGTCGCTCCATGTAAAATACTGGTATTCAGCTGCATCCGTTTAGACTGGAAGCCGACCCCAACATAGTTGGGAAAAGGCGAGGCAGATGATGAGGGGTTCCAAAGAGCAACTATCCCCAATACCTACCAAGGAGATACATATACATACATATACTCACGCCTTATTACCATTGCGATAGGCAGAAACCATAGAACCCCTGCTACGATCCTTGGATACTCCTGTTGCGTCCTTATCGAGGTGATCAGACATCATAACTAGAATATTTCTAAAGCAGTCTTCAAAAACACATTTTCCCAGTAGAATCTGTTCGAAAACATACAAAATTCGTAGCAAAAGATACTGGACTTTAAATACCTTTAGTTCTTACAAATATTTGTCTCAGTCTTGCGATCGAACCGTTTGATATGTAAAATTGAAACATGGCGGCTTTTCTCATGGGTATGCTTACTACTTTATGTGATAGTCTCAAAGAGGTTATGCTTCTATCTTTCACGTATCATACTTTTTAAAGGGAATAGTTTATCATTTTAATTTACATAAACCTTGGGCACTTATGAAACGTCAGAAGCTTTCGGTTCCGGTTGGGTCGTTTCCTATCGAGAAGTGCCGCGAAGAAACGCCACGGTTCCTCTTTTAAAATAATAATGGGTTTTACAATGTACCTAATAGATACGGGAGACAGACAGAATACTAGAAAACCGCCCCGGGGTGGAGATTACATCATCAGCAGAAAGACGTCCACTGCTGGGCAGGCCTCCTCCAAGCACCTCCACTTCGCCCGGGTCTATGCGTCTCGCATCCAACGGGTTCCTGCGGCCTAGTAAAATATATATTTATAATTAATTCTCATTCAATTAAATATTAATTTATAACTCCCTTTCACCGACAGGAGGCCTGTGTCCCAGCAGTGGGAACGTTGTAGGCTGATTATGCTATATGCTATGCTATAAACCTTTCCGAATACATCTGTATGGTTCATTCCTTAAAAAAACACAAATTCATAACATCAGAACATTTCAAAATTAAACCAATTAATTAAATTATTCAAACGAATTAAAACTAATGACTGTACTTGCACGCGATTCCATACCTAAACCATTGAGCGTAAATTCACGTAATACCGCCATGTCCGGGTCAAAACGATACCAAATTTCAACAATGGCGTTACATATCATGCAATTATACGTTTTTTTTATTGATACTTAACTTTCAACAAGCCCAAGTTACAGGAGTGAGCGTTTAAGTTAACTGTGAACCCCAAGTCTGCCTTTTCCCAACTCGTATGTTGGGGTCGGCTTCCAGTCTAACCGGGCGCAGCTGAATACCAATATTTTGCATGGAGCGACTCTATCTATATCTGACTGTATCTGACCCTGCATTCGTTAAAACACTACTTGGTATGTTTCACTTGTTGCAAAGGTTGTACAAGGTGGCAAGGTGGCAGGGACTGGGGGGGGGGGCCCGGTGGGTTCCCATTGGCATTGTCGAGGCGGGGGGGGCTCAGCAGCCGTGGTGGATTGGGCCACGGTGAAGCTAAGAGGAACCCGAGGAGCGGCCGCTCGTCTAGGCTGTGCGGAAAAGCCGACGACGTAGCGGCCGGCGGGTAGGTTGCGGTGCCGCTTGGGCGACATCGCAGCCTACCTGAGGCGGGCCGCGATGTCCCCCGTGTGGGAGACATTGCGGCTGAGGATTAGAGGCCGCAGCGGGAGAGGAGTGTCGGTGTTACGTTGCCGCTCTCCCTACCTTCCGCGGCCTTGACGGGGCCGCCACCGTTTGATGGCGGACGCGGTGGGGCCGCAGGGGAAGAGGAGTGTCGGTGTGTCGTTGCCGCTCTCCCTATCCTCTGCGGCCGTAGCCCCCCATCCTGGGGGGCATGCGGGGCCCGCCATTCAGACGGGCGTGGGGGCCAGCGGGCAACGGGTGCGGGGGCACCCTTGCCTGCATTGCACAGGCCTCCACCAGTGTTGGACGGGAATGGCTAGGTGGTCCCGGCCATTCCCGTAGCCCCCCAATGTGGGGGGCATGCGGGGCCCGCCATACCAACTAGGCGGGCATGCGCCGGGAGGGCTATGGAGGTAAAGGCTATGCCTATTCCCGTGGCCCTCCCATCACGGCGAATGAGGGAACACCGCTGAGTTTTAGTGGGTATACTGTCATTCCGACAGGGAGTCCCACATACCCCGTCTCGTCCCCCGTGAGGCGGGCATGCATAAAGCATTTCTCAGCGACAAAAAACAAAAAAAAAAAAAAAAGGTGGCAGGGACCTGTTACCGTGGATTCAGTATCTGAACATGAAATCCCCATCGATGAAATAAAAAAATTAAGCTAGAAGAAATTTCTATGGATATAGATTCATAAAATTACGGTTACAGTTCGCGCGTTGACGTCCCTGCCAACCTGTATATAAACTTACTAGCTGCGCCCCGCCGTTTCACCCGCATAAGTTTCGATCCCGTGGGAATATCGGAATAAAAAGTATCCTATGTGCCAATAAACTATCTGTGTGCCAAATTTCATCGAAATCCGTTCAGTAGTTTTGGCGTGAAAGAGTAACAAACATCCATCTATCCATACGAACTTTCGCGTTTATAATACAAGCTGTTGTTTTTCATCCTCATCAAATTTCAGGAGGCTGTTATGAAAGACATAAATAATCAAATAAAATTACGATCCCTGGTAAATAATGAATATATACTTGTTTTTTTACTTATTTAACTTTGACAGTATTTCAGAATACACCACTTTCAAAGAACTGAATCGCGTTATGGTATCGTATAAGCGGCCGCGTTTTTATGTGTGTGTAAAAGGGCAGTTACATTGCGGTCTCACATAGGCCGCGTTTTAAAATGCGTGTGCCACACATGCCGATTTCCGAAAATTTGTAAAAAAAAAAACCTACTTATTTTATTATTGATTCGTATCGAGAATTAGTAGCCTTACCTCCTTGAATTTGACGAGGATGCAAAACGACACTTTGTATTAGTAGGAATCTATACAAACTTTCACGTTTATAATATTATTAGGATAATATAATAATAATATAATATCCCTGGACATTTCACACAGCACCATTTTGTCCCAAGCTAAGCAACCTAATGCTTGTGTTATGGTAACAAGATGGCTGATAAACTACTTATATACAATTATTTTTTTTTTGTAAATACATACCTACATATTATAGATAGAAAAACACCCAGACTCGGAACAAATACATGTAGGTCATACAAATATTTGTTCCGTGCGGGAATCGAACCCGCGACACGCAGCGCAGCAGTCAATCGCTTAACCACTGCGCCAACCGTGCCGTCACGCCGGATAGTAGGATTACTCGGTAAGTAACTTGATAGATTTAAAAAATATTTTTTGTATTTTGTCAGTAGTAGCACAATGTGAAACAGGCCTTATGTAAATAAAGGATGACCGAACAAAATGGTCCCCACGACCAATAACAACCAAAAATATGTCTTTAGATAGGCATTTTAATCACAGTGAAAGCATTTATTTCAAATAGGCACATAATAGGTAGGCACTTTTAAACGTAAAAAATAACAGTAAATAAAATAGAATTGATTCTAGTCGCCCCTTCCAAATGGTAGTTTTCATATGGAGAAGAATAGGCAAGAAACTCCACCGTTACTCTTTTAAAATGTTTTTTTAGCTCATAGAATAAGCAAGCTGAAGTGGCAATGGCCTTATTAGCCGTAAAACCGATGACCGTTGGGGTAGACGTGTTCTTGAGTGAAGATCGCGAATCGGTAAACGTAATGTGGGACGTCCTCAGGCTAGGTGGAGCGACGATCTTCGCAGGATGGCTGGTAGCAGCTGGATGAGAGTGGCCGAAAATCAGGTGGCGTGCAGTAGGAGTGGCCTTTGTCCAGCAGTGGACTGCTATAGGCTGATGATGATGGTGCAAGGGTTCTGTTATTTAGCGTCCAGGTTATTCCTACGAAACATCGCCATAACTTTTATCACACAGCGATTTGAAATGAGCCATCATAGTAGTTATTGTATAATAATAAAATACCTATGTAATGACATATGTATAGTTGTTATTGGCGCCAGGACCAGCTTCCATACATTTTTGCCGATTTTCCCATCAGTATGGGTTAACAGAAAAATATAAAAGTAACAGAACGTAATTTTGTTACGCTATACATTGTTACAGACAACAAGAGTTACGACGGGTCTAACAACTATTTTAAAATTTAGGAATTGAAAGAAAGTTACAAGTGTTGCCATGTATGTACATTTATCCATTTAACTGCTAACACTTCAAGTTATTTCGTAACCAGCTAATCTCCTCTGCCTTGCGCCAACAGTTCTGTGCCAGTGCCCTATTTCTCTTCGGGAGCAACCCTAAACTGCGTGCAGGAGAAAATTAACAAGCCTACAAAATGTCGTGACAGCCCTGCACGAATAGTCGAAGAGGCTCGTTTGCAGGTATTATGTTCACCACGCGATGTTTGGCCAGATACCATCACTATTGCATAGCTATTTATAGAACATTTTCTTCCAATATTTAATTGCAGTTAATTATAATGAGTGAAATGAAAATCTGAAAGTCACGTGAAGAATCTCTCTTTTGCAACAAAAGTAAACTCAACACAAACCGCTTTATTCATAAACGTTGCTTAAAGTTAAGCAGTGATTAGCGACTGTTTAACCATACATTTTTGACATTTAAAAGTTACTTAACTTTAGTCATCGTTTATGAATAAACCCCAATATTTCCATTTTTCCAAATTAACATGGAAGATAGCCATTCGGAACTGAAAATATATATAAGTAACAAACATTGACCAGAATTACTTACTACATAAAATATCGAAAGTCTTGCCTACTGAGGTAGTTGGCAAATCGCCAAAGAAACCAATAGACAAGAAGGCCTCAATAGTAATATTTTTGTATTTAGTGGTAATATCGCCAGAACGCGTCGATTGAGCGGCTAATATCGTAATTAGCCGACTTCGTTTGAAAAAGATGCTTATGCGTTGAAAAGTGTTGTTCATTCAAAATTAGTTGAAATGTTGTTGTTGTTGTTCCCTACTGCTGTCTCCTATCGTGTATCCTATCTCCTATATCCTGTCTTATATCCTTCCTCAAGAATTGGGTTATCAAAGGCAAAAAGATTTTTTCAAATCCGACTGGTAGTTCAATAATAGTACCTAATGATTTATATAGTAGATTAAGAAAGATACCTACTTATTTAAGAATATTTAAAAAAATATAATAAAACACTATTTTAATTATACTTACAGGCTTTTAATTTATACCCTGACTGTACCTTTTAACCAAACTCGACGTAGCGGTAATAGAAAGCGTAAAATTGTAATATTTTGCAAGAACAATAGACTTCAGACTCGACGTAAAGGGACTCGACATAAAGGGAACCATTCCCGGAGGTTACCCCCTAATTACAAACAAACAAATTCTACGTCCAATGCTATATACTCAACCGCTAACATCGATTACTCATTCATCTTTAATTGCACCAGCAATGTTGCCATTAAATAATTAAGAAAATTTCCAAAGGCCGTAAAAGATAGCCAAGTTTAAGTTTTGAATATTACACGTGTTGCCCGGTGTTGCCAGTCCGTTTGGCGGGATGCCAGCAAGCCAGGAGCTCTGAATAAATAAACTTGAATGAAAACATTTGTTGCTCTCAGGCCTTTATCAGGTTTGTTTTTCCGGTTTCATGGAGGTAGTTTGTTATTTTTTCAAAACGACAGAATACAGTGCTGCAGCTTGTTTAATTTAAAAAAAAATAGAAAAAAATATCTGAAATAACAGCAAAAACTTATATACATATATCCATATTCTTACAACATAACACTACGTTGTAACTCTCTGTGTAACTATAGTATACCCCCATTTCACTAGTCTAGTTTAGCAGAAATCCAGACCTTTTCACCGGTTCAGACGGTTTCACCCCTAAATGCCTAGGGGTGAAACCTAATAACACTTTGCCAGAAACGGGAATCAAACCCTCATACTCAGCGGTGGTTGATTTAAAATCTTATCCATGGAGTTTTGTGCCCGTTCTTCTCCATAGGACACTACTTCGTTTTGAACTAGCTTCATGTTTCGGACTGTATTTTTTCTATTTATCCATGTAACTTTTAATTCATAAAATGACCAATCTTAAATACAATTTACAATCTAACAGTAAAATATATATTATATTATGAACAACAATATATTATATATTTTATATAACTATACAAAAAGAGGCAAGAGTTCTTTTGGCATCAAAAAATTCGCCCGCATCGCTGTAAATGAGAAAAGTGCCTAATCAGCCTATTACGCACAGTTATTTTTGTCGATTTATACAATTTTGCATCCTCGCTTAATTCAAGGTGGTAACTATGCTATTGATTCTCGACACGAATCAATAATAAAATAAATAGTGTGTATGTTTAGATAAACTTTTCGCACACAACAAAGGTACAGGTAGCTGTATTTATTATTCCTTTATTTCATTTAATACTTATAAATTACATTTTTATATATTTTTATAAGCAAAACGATAAAAAAAACATTTAAAAATATAAAAAATAGTCACCCACCGGTATCGGGAACAGGGTCCAAGCTACCGGTGGTCAAGGCTCCAGAGAGGAACCTCCTGACAATGCGAGCCCTGTCCAGAAGTATCGCTTTCTGATTCAAGCCCTTGATCCAGCTGCCCAACGAGAGCCTCCTCAGGTGTTGGTCGAGGCTCTTGGCTATTAAGCCATTGGCTGTCACGACTATCGGCACAATGATCGCTGAGTCCACATCCCACATGTCGACAACCTCGCGAGCCAAGTCAAGATACTTGATTTGTTTATCTTTCTCGGCTTTCACGAGGTTCTCATCATGCTGGACGGTTATGTCAACAATCATTGCGCGCCACTCTGATCGATCTACTACCACTATATCAGGCTTATTGGCAACAATAGTCCTGTCAGTGATGATGGATCAATCCCAGTACAATGTGATATTTCCATTTTCGAGAACTGGGTCGGGCACATACCTGTAGTACGGCACATCAGATTCCACAAGGCTGTATTTCAGAGCCAGTTGCTGATGGATTATGGCTACAAGGTTAGGCAAGGCAAGGCAAGTACTCTCCGTTAGCTAGACGAGAACACCCGGAGATAATATGCCTGATTGATTATTTTTATTTGTAACTAGCTGACCCGGCAAACGTTGTTTTGCCATATATATTATTTCTAGCTGCCCGGCGCTACTTCGTTCGCTGTGGCTACCCCCTACTCCTACCATACTCCTACACTACTCCTACCCTACCCCCTACCCTACTCCTACCCTACTCCTACACTACTCCTACCGTACCCCCTACCCTACTCCTACCCTACTCCTACACTACTCCTACGATACTCCTAACCTACTCCTACCCTAATACTACCCTACTCCTACCCTAATCCTATCCTACTCCTACCCTAATCCTATCCTACTCCTACCCTACTGCTACCCTACTCCTAACCTACTCCTACACTACTCCTACCCTACTCCTTTTTCCATATTTTCTGACCGTTTAAACCTTCCCTGGACTACGACAAACATTTCAAAATCAAAATCAGCTAAATCGGCCCAGCCGTTCTCGAGTTTTAGCGAGACCAACGAACAGCAATTGATTTTTATATATATAGATAGATTGTGCGTTTCGTTTGTGCAGAATAAAATATTTTTCTTTCTTTCTTTCTTATGTCAGTAACCTTGATGCCCAACGCTTCCGACATACCCAAATACTTATAGGTTTCGGCCGCGGAGAGGGCTCTAAGGTTTGTGAAATCCGAGAGTTGGGTTCCCACGGATTCCACAATCTCCCCTCGCTTTACATGCATGCCCGCACATTTTTCCACACCCCATTCCATCCTGATGACGCTACTGAAAGTTTCAGTAATTTTCAGTAGCTCCATCAGTTGCAAATTGTTGGGGGCAAAGTGTTTTAGGTCTTTCATGTAGAGGAGGATTTATTATTATTTTTTAATGTTTCTTATTTCAGATACATAAAGTCACGCCTTTTTCAGGCAGAAACTACAGAACGCCACCTGCTATGATCCTTACGATCTCTTTAATATCTTCATGGTTATCATCTCCTTATTTATTATTGTACCTACTCAAAAATCATTACCTACAGTTGTAAAACGACGAATTAATAAGTTAATAAGTAGTGTGTGAGACCCTGTAACTTCTTATGGGCAGTCCAAAATGCTTGAAAGACCTACTGGGCCCTTTAAGAACACATGAAAGGTAGTCTTTTATTTTTAGTGATATTTTTTTTTTTTATGTTAGCCTACGCTGTCCCACTCCTGGGCAAAGGCCTCCCTCCACTCCTTCCATCTTGCGCGAGCCCGCGCGTCCTCCTTCCAGTTTTGACGGAACATATCCAGCTCGTCCCGCCATCTCCTGCGTGGTCTGCCGCGACCTCGCCTCGCTGTCTCAGGGCACCAATTCTGTGCTATTTTGGCCCACAGTTTGTCCGGCATACGGCAGACATGTGCGGCCCAGTCCCATTTCAGTTGGGCAGCCTTTTGAGCCACGTCAGCTATCTTTGTTTTGGAGCGCAGTATTGTGTTTCGAACACGGTTCTTTAGTGATATACACTAAAAATAAAACTCATCGAAATAATTATGCATCCTGCCCGTTCTGACCTACGGTGCACAAAGTAGGTCCCTTACTGAACAACCGAAGTCCAAACTCTTCAACAACAATAGATCGAGTTAGAAACACCACGCCGCGCTCCAGAACTCAAGTAGATGTTGGAGGAAAAACAGCCAAGCTGAAGTGGGAGTTGGCTGGACACGTCTCACGAATGCACCCCGAGAGATGGGCAAAGATCGTCATCACTGGACGCCTGAGGGGTCGTCCATCGCCGTCGAGGTAGACCACGGTGAAAGTAGTGTGACGATTTGGTAACGTTCGCAGGGCCAACATGGCCAGAGATCGCACAAGACATCCCAGGCTTGGAAGGAAAAAGGGGAGGCCTATGCCCAGCAGTGGGACACAAAGAAGGCTAATATAAAAAAGGTAGTCGTATATCCATTATGTATATGTAAAACATTGTAAAAAAGGTAGTCGTATATCCATATGTATATGTAAAACATTGTAAAAAAAGTTAGTCGTATATCCATATGTATATGTAAAACATTGTAAAAAAGGTAGTCGTATATCCATATGTATATATAAAACATTGTAAAAAAAGGTAGTCGTATATCCATATATGTGTAGGTACATGTAAAACATTGTAAAAAAAGGTAGTCGACTAGTCGTATATCCATATGTATATTATGTAAAACATTGTAGAAAAGGTAGTCGTATATCCATATGTATATATAAAACATTGTATAAAAGGTAGTCGTATATCCATATGTATATGTAAAACATTGTATAAAAGGTAGTCGATATCCATATGTATATGTAAAACATTGAAAAAGCCAATTATTTTTAAAGAGTAAAGTGTGTGCTAGCTCATGTCCATAGAAAATTACCAATTGGAACCGTTCACAGTGCTTCTGACGTTTCATAAGTGCTCATGTAGGTTGTGAAATAAAATATTTCGATTTTGGATACTAAAACTGTTAATATTGTGCAACAAGGCGAACAGCGCACTAATTTTCCACACTATACTCATAAAAGTTAGGATTGTATGCAATGTTGGCTCTGTACTCCATCTTCTGTATCAATAAGACTACGTCTTTAATATCGATGTCTAATCTTTGTAGTTTCTCGACAAGTTTCATATCATAGTATAATGTACCAATAAGCTTACCACCCGTTAAACCATTTGCTTTGAGCACAAAAAGAATCCATTTTTGCATATTCTTAAGATGTCTCATTAATGCAAATAGGAATCCAAGTTTGTAAGTAGGCTGATCGAAATACTTTTTTCTTAATAATTGTGGGTACACAAGTTTGTATCGCGAAATATATACGAAGTGCGTCATCAGGTTCAACAAACGCTTCTTTGCGACCCATTTTTTCACAGGCAATTCGTCGGAAAAATAATCTTCTCTTCGGGTTTTAGGAGCAATTTTTTCTTTGTTTTCCTTAACCCATTGGTCAAATCTACGAGTCAACGTCTCTACATTCGTGTTGATGAGATAATCTGTTACCGATCTATTACTACTGAATATTCTATCGAGTTGCAGTTTCAAGCGGTGCTCTTTTATACGTCTTAAAGTTGTGTTCTCAAATTCTGCTACCATTCCAGGTGAAATTGTAGCCATGAGAATTCTCTCTGTTAGTGAAATATCTGGTGCTTTTGTGGTTGTATTTAATTTCAAATTTGTATCATTTTTCTTTCTAAGAGACATGAGAGTAATTGTATCATTCATGCTATAAGATTTGTAAGGTATACTTTGTAACCTTTTTCGCGCTTCGTAAAAATCATATCCAAATTCTGAAGCAAAAACGTCATCGGCATCCAAATTAAAGACATCTTCTAGACGTTTCGAGTTTGAACAATGCGCTGTAACATGTAAGGCAATTAATAAATACCTTTTTAGAAGAATATAACAAGATTTTTTTTATTATAAATTTAGTTAAGTACCTACCGTGTGTCCGCGACTTCGTTCTTTCTTACTTGTTTTCCCCGGTTTCTAAGGGCCCTAGCGTGATGTTTAATAGCCTTCCGCAAGAATTGGGCTATCAAATGCAAAACTATTTCTAAAATTGTTAATTCCGATGGTAGTTCCAGATATTAGCACGTTCAAACAAACTCTACATCTTAATTATTAGTACTTATAGATAGATTTGGGATATATAACCGCCATTACAAAATAATACATTAGGGCGGCAGATGGTGTAAGTTCAAAACCGGGCCAGTAGGTAACAATGTGACTTTTTTAAAGTTAAAATGAGTATGAGAAACTAACATTGTTGCTTGGCGGGTATTACTTATATATGCAGGTACTTTCCAAGTTTATCGTTGACATAACTGGCATACTAACCCAGGGAATTTACGCCAAATTCTAGGCTAACTTTGCATTAAATTAACCAATTATTTTTTTAAATTTATCTTTATTAAATGGATCAGTGACGTCACGTACATTGCGGACGCTATATGGCGGCCACCGCAGTCTTAGCAAGCCCGCTTTTTTGATAGATTTTCAGGCAGACACTTTTATTTTTATTGTTTTCTGTTTAAAGGTGGATCTATAAGCAGTTAAAATAATAATGAATAAAAAAGGCTACTTACATAACATTAACAAAAATATGCAAATTTTAATCATATTTCTTGCGTGTCATTGTAATTTAGAGAAGCAAGATTGTACCGAGGTACACCAATGTGATGGTAATAATCACTTGCAAACGTTCAATAAAAACTTTCCAATTATATTAATGGATTTTTTATGATCATTATATAGGCTGCTTGCACACCATCACAGTTTATTTATTCAAAGTTTATGCACAAACAAAAAAAAACTGGCGGACTCAAGCCTGAGGCATTTTCTAATAGTCAACCTTAGGGTGTTGCAGAGACAAAACATGGCAGGTGCAACATACGGGATAAATAGCTACAGAGTAACTATAAAATACAAGAATAAATACTAAAACATAGTTAGATACATACACACACATGAACAAAATCAACTGCCAGGAGAGACAATGGTCGACAGAGGAGAAAACGAATCCAGTAAATCAGCACTGGATGTTACGTACATCTGACGGATACGTTCACTGTTGTAGCAGTATCTACAACGCCACATGCGAACAACGCGTCATACTGACGTCACGTAAATCCTGCATCTCGCAAGCAGAGTTTACCGCGCAATTAGCATACATACAAACTTCCCGACATCAATCGTTGGGCAATTGCCCGCCAGACACAACACCCGTCTGGTCGGAGGATCCTCCCTTTTCTATGGAGGATGAGTGAACTTTACACCCTGTTCCTCATACCTCTATACTGTGACCACACACGTTTCTAACCTAACCTCACCCATTTTGTCGGGGTTTGGTTTCTGCGACCAATTTGGCTCGCACGTGGTTGGTCACAGTATAGAGGTATGAGGAACAGGGTGTAAAGTTCACTCATCCTCCATAGAAAAGGGAGGATCCTCCGACCAGACGGGTGTTGTGTCTGGCGGGCAATTGCCCAACGACTGATGTCGGGAAGTTTGTATGTATGCTAATTGCGCGGTAAACTCTGCTTGCGAGATGCAGGATTTGCGTGACGTCAGTATGACGCGTTGTTCGCATGTGGCGTTGTAGATACTGCTACAACAGTTCTAAGTTTCTAACCTAACCTATGTCATGATCATGAAGTTCGAACTCAGCAGGCACTTTTTTTTACTTTGTGTATTTATCTTCATGACCATTGCTCTCAAAACGGTGAAGGAAAACATCGTGGATCAGGAAACCGGCATGACCTAGAACCAAAAAAATCGAAGAAAGAAAAATGCGTTTATTGGTATTACAGCAAAATAAATACACCTTAAAACTATAAAAACAGAAAACAAAGATTATAATGCCAAAAGGGCCTCAGCTCAGCATAAGACATGAAGACATGTGACATTCATCACCCCGCACTGGGCCCGCGTGGTCGTTTATGGCCCACTCTCTCTCACCGATAGGAGGCGTGTGTCCCAGCAGTGGGAATATTATAGACTGATTATGGTTATGCAGTAGGTACTTGCGTACTGCCCTTTCGCACCCACAAATTTAGGTGATTCTCCGCGTTTTTAAGCTCATAGAGTGCGAGCAGGGAATGCAATCAAGACTCGAGATTAGCAACTCGATGTCTCGCGTGCTAAGTCTGGTTTCAAGGTTGGCCATTCTAGACCTCGTATTCGTGATTGGAGATTACAAGAATGAGACTGTCTTCCCACGAGATTGAATCTCGAAAAAAGACTCGGCATCTCGCAATAATCAAAGTCAAAATGGAGATTCCATTCCCTAGTTATAACGAAAAGATAAGTCAGACCGCAAGGTTGAAACGAACCTAAATGAAGCAGCACCCTAATTGCGTAAAACGCTATCAATCACAATCTGAATCATTTTGAAGGATATTGCTAATCCATTGCGTCATATGTTGGAAAAATGTGTCTACTCAACAACGTAAATAACGCAATGAATGTTGTTGAACTGTCAAAATGAAACCCATTGCTATTGATAGTGTGTTATGTGCAATATTCGAAAGAGTGTAGGAGTGTAGGATCGGGACCGACCGAACCAAATAGTAACTTCGTAGCAGGAAATGGCCGAACATTCGGCCGATACTACTCCGGAGTAGACCCCCTGTTCGTTTTCGCCTAGCGTTCTTTCCGACTTTTTTATTTTTGCTCGGCTCCTAAGGGTCATAGCGTGATGATAAATAGCCTATAGCCTTCCTCAAGAATTGGGCTATCAAATGAAAAAATATTTTTTCAAATCCGACTGGTAGTTCCAGAGATTACCTCCTACATACAAACAAACAAACAAATTTTTACCTCTTTATAATATTAGTATAGATGGTAGATTGGAGTGACAAATTATTTAGAAAATGACGTCATCCAACAATTACGACGCACTGGACAAAGAAGATAAAATAACAGACCCGCCAGACTGTTTATCTTTTCGCAGAGAATACACAAAACTGAGTTAAGTTAGTTGTAAATTAAGTTAGGACAAAGAAAGTGAGTTGTATTACCAACAAGTGCTTCACGGATACTGTTTAGATCACAGAAATATGACTCTGATTGTAATAGCTACTAGTATCTGGGTACACAAGCTGGTGCAGACGACAATAGATCAAACTGCGTATATCTAGTGCCCTTCCCAGACTCTATCAATGCCTAACCTTTTCCCAACTATGTTGTGTTCGGCTCCAGTCTAACCAGATGCAGCTGAATACCTACTGTATCTATTAGACTCAGCTTACTCAGCTGCATCATTTTACATGGAGCTACTGCCTATCTGACCTCCACAACCTACTGGGTAACACGATACCCCTAGATAAGACTTTTGGGCTTCTGACAACTTGCACCAACTGTCAAAGATCCAAGAATGACAGCCGGGACTGGTATGTAAATATCACCCATCCACAGACCGACCGCGGCAAGCATAGCTTAACTTGATCGATCGACTCGTGCGGCTGTTATTACTTAGCCACGAGTCCCTAAAAGCTATATAAAATATAATAACTATTTTAAACAATGTTTCCGTTTTCCTCGTTGGTCTAGTGCACAGTGGGACCCGTCCATATGTGATGTGACGCATTCTCAAGTCTACCCTTTCATAGTTTATTTTTGATAATACCCTCATTTTGAAAATCGAGTTTTGAGCATTACGTTGTATGGACAGGTCCCACTGAGTGGTCGCAAGCGTTCCTGTTGAGCATGAGGTCTCAGGTTCGATTCCTAAGTCGAGCAAAATGTTATTGGGTTTTCAATAGCAGCCCGGAGTTTGGGTATGTGCTCGGTTGATGGCAGTAAGGCTCGCCACCTATTTTTTATTTTTTTTTACATGGGACTTAAACACAATTTAGCGAAATACGGTTGTACTATAGGTACACGTCTGCCTAACCATTCGGGTAATACAGGCGTGATGTTACGTTTAATTTTTAAGTCATTTCAATTCAAACGGAAAGAAAGAAAATACATAAAAAAAGTTTGATCTGTCCCCCTGTTAGCAACGAGGGGACAGTTCGAACTTTATTCACTCCGGATGAAACTTTTTATTCCTGTTTGTCCCCCATAGAATTGAATATATTAATTCTCAAAAGTAATGCCATGCCACACATGGTTGGGTTTATAATCATTCTGTAATTAAATAAATTATAATTAAAAAAAAACCAGTAAGAGTTCAAATCGTGCATTCACTTTAAATTGAAACTGTTTGCATTCAATTAGAATTCGAAAGCTTAGTTCATTATTTCATTCATTCATTTCGTTCTTGTTTTTTTCCGTGTTTCGCAGCTCGGGTTCATTTTATAACAACATTTTACCGCGGCCTGGCATCCTGAATGCAGCTAAATAAATACCGGTTTTAAAGTAAAAACATTAGTTATTTTTGTATCAACCTGTAGAATCATTATATCATACGAATTTTCCTATACTAGCTGACCTGATAGACGTCTGGACGAATCAAACTCAAACTCTTTATTGCATTCATGTGTACATTTTGTTGTTACAATATAAGTAAGTTCCAACATGAACCCCGGTAATAATAATCATAATCAGCCTAATATTGTACCCACTGCTGGGACACATGCCTCCTCTCTTCGAGAGGGAGTGGGCTATAATCTACCACGCGGGCCCAGTGCGGGTTGGTAGATGTCACATGTCTTCGAATTTTTGATTCTAGGACATGCCGGTTTCCTCACGATGTTTTCCTTAATCAGGCAATCCAAAGACAGAGTAATGCAGGCAGGTCGCCACATGTTATAATGTCAGTACCAAAGCACCTTTCATAGGTAATTAAAAACGTATAAATTAAATTAGCTTTATATTAGTATTTAAGTCAATCTGTTAAGAACTTGGTACTACTAAGTATTTATAAGTTTGTAAATGTATTACTTTCTAATGTTTTTCACATGTATGATCTATGTATCTTTGTACGTGGGACTCTTGTTTCAGTTTATTTAATGATAATCCTAGCTAATATACCTATCTATCACACTAATATTATAAAGGCGAAAGTTTGTGAGTGAGTGTGTGTGTGTTTGTATGTTTGTTACTTCTTCACGCTCAAACGGCCAGACCAATTTTGATAAAATTTGGTATGGACTTATCTGACACCCTGAATTAACACATAAAAAACTTTTTATCCCGATATTCCCACGGGATCGAAACTAATACAGGTGAAACCGCGAGGTGCAGCTAGTCTATTATAAATGCGAAAATGAGTTTGTTTATTTGTTACATTTTTACGCTAAAACAGCTGAACTGATTTTAATGAGACTTAGCACATGGGTAGACCAAAACCTGGGTTAGGACATAGGCTACTTTTCGTCCTGGATTGTAGACGAAGTCACGGGTAACAGCCAGCTTTAAAATAAAGACGAGAAACAGTACCTAATTCATTTGAAACAGTAATTCACCGAAAAGCTCACTGTATATTCACGAAAGAAAAAAACGAATGTAATACAATTCTTAGTATTCAGTCATACACTCTGCTTTTCCGAACAAAAAACTTAATGAAGGAAAAAAATGTTGCCAACGCAAAAATGCAAAACGCCCGACTCGAGCTTCATCAAAGTTGATGCACCATTCCATTCGTGAAATGTTTTCGCAGAACGCGCTGGTCCCTGGAGAGTGTCTCGGAAAATATCATAAAAATTATTAACATACATGTTGGTCCCAACGTTAAGACCAAGGAAGAATGTTGGGCAGACTTTTATTGACTGTAGGTGTTATGTAATTCGTGACTGCATGCTGTCAAAAACTTGCATCAAAAACTTATGCAACTAATTTCTATCAGGCATGACACCGCGTGGGTTTTAACCTACAATGCATAAGGTAAAACCATTGTAACAATAAACAAAAAACCTCAAATAAAAAATAAAGGACACAGACCTCAGTGAGGTGTTATGTTGTAAAAAAAGAAGCTGTCAATTTAGTATGTACATGTACTTACAATTAAATATTATATACAACCAGCTAAGAAAAATAAAAATGTTTGTTTGTTTGGTTTAAAATGTTTTGGTAAACCAATGTTGCTAGCAAATTTTCTTAGCACTAGTTAAGAAAATTTGCGACCAACGTTGGTTTCAGTGTGGTTACATAGTTACGTGCTCGCAAACGTTTGAATTTTTGAATCGGTTATGGCATTAGTAAGTACGAGATAACGCAAGTTACTATGGATGGTCCTGCTTAAATGAACACCAGCGTTTTATTTTCATATGCACAGACTCCAGCACATTAAGCTATTGCAATCTGTTGAATTTCTTTAATAGATTTTCAACTTTATCGCTAAAGCTTTTTTTATTTTCAAACGAGATAATTTTTACATAATATAAGCTAACAAACTTAAAATTAATTTTCCGAAGTCAACCATCACCCACAATCTTATCTCACAGCCGCTCAGCCCCACGAACAGCAAAACTATTAAGTTTAAACTAAATCACAATTCCCCAACTTCGGGGTAAAACCTCCTTACAATAAATCACTTCCCCAAACATTCGGGGCTGCCATCAATTCGTTAGTGTTGCCAACTTATACGTATTTTTTACACGAGAATTCCGATATCTGGCACATATGTCTGCGTTCTACTTTCAAATGTGTTCCCATTAATGTATGACGATACCCCATTTATTTGGCGCACTCATGAGAAGCAAAGGCAACGTGCAGAAAGTGCCAGGTGTGCTTTCTCAGGGCTGTTTTTTGAGACCAAAAGAAAAATATACGGGGTAAAGCTGCTTACATTTTGCATGCGATGACTCTGTGTGAGGTGAAAAATGGATGCTTGTGATCCTGGTAGCAAATGGATTGCATAGCTGTGACTTTTTTTTTTGCTTTTGTTAAAAGAAAAACTTTTAAGAAAGTTTGTTTAGCAGTTCTTTTTTATTTTACAGGCAAATTATTGTAACGTACTTAATCTTATGGAAATACAGTTTCAAAGTTCCTTCAACAAAACTTCGAAAGCAGGCAAGCACTTAAGATGACATAGACATGACTTTAGATGGACATAACAGGGCAGAAGATGTATTCCGTCCATAATATACAGACCTACACGCCATTCACTCAAGGTGCCTTATTGCATCCAGGACCTACAGGAGCGTATCAAAATGCGCGAATTTTGCGCCTTCTGAACAAGGTCAGAAGTAGTGGTAGCCTAAATACATACACACACATACAAAAACATCGTAAAGAAACCCGCATGTGTTTAAAAAGTTGAAGAACCCAGTATTGGTTACCTATGTAATTAGCCTATAATGATAAATGCTGACTAGCTTTTACCCGGGGCTTCGCCCGTACGAAAGCACTACTACTGGGATAAAAAGTATCCGATGTCCCAACTCAGACTCAGGCCATGGTCTACCGGCCATATTTCATCGAAATCTTTTCAGTTCCTAAAGCATGAAATCAGACAGCTCTCTAGTATAAATTATTCGATGCAAAAGTAACTCTAGTGGTCTGCCTTTCTATCTGTACAGACATTTTGTTTTGTTGGATTTTTAGTTACTTTCGCGTTATTTGAAATATTAGTATGGATTATGCGAGACAAGGTATAAGAGTAGCGGAAGACTAAAGAAATTATGAATGGACTCTGTGAATGATGATATGGTTAGAAAGGGGGTGACTACCGAGATGACGACTAATAGCTTGTATTTCAGGCTATTAGTCGTCATGGATAAATAAATAAATACATAGAGACGCATGGAAAACATACATTTTGCGCCGACCCCAATTAAATTGGAATGATGATGATAATATGCGAGACAAGGTCTTAGTCTCTTACATGTCCAAGGTCTTACTTCTGCTTATTTACGTACGACATTTACACAAATAAAAAAACTTGCCCTCATTGCCCATATTTCGCTGCCAAACTTGTACTTTTTTAGCACACCCATTTATCTCCATGATAGGCTGGCTACAAGCGAGCAAGCCAAACAATGGTACACCGGTCGGCACAAAAGTAGGTACCCATCGATCGATTGACCTACAAACCGAACAGTCAAAGCTGAGCTAACGGACAGAGCCATAAAACATTGATTTATGACCAGAGACCATGATGGTACAGAAGTACCTAATGGGGTTTGGATCAGCTGTTTGACATTCAGAGAGTTGTTGGCATTTTCAAGCTTTTGTCGTGGTCGTAAGGTGTACATTTTGCATCTGTTTGGCAGGTCGTCTTGGAGGTCAGATAATAATAAAATAAAAAAATTATGGTTCAGAAAAAACATTACAATATTTGAATAGCATTAGCCTCCACACTAGGATTCCCTGTGTCGTGGAGACTGGTCTCCATCGTCTTAGAAGATTAATAGGTACATAGTATAGGCAGCCTCATACATAGCATCGGTCGATATGATCGAGTGTTCTTCCAAACAAATAAATTCATTAAATATTATGTATGTAGTTAGCAAGGTGTATTAAATTTAAACTTGTGTAGTGTGTTGTATACATGTGTGGTGTGGATGTGTGATGAATGAGTGAGTTAAGGTGGGTTTTTTGGGTGGGTGTAATCGCTCCATGAAAAATACTGGTATTCAGCTGCATCCGGTTAGACTGGAAGCCGACCCCAACATAGTTAGCAGAAGGATAGGCTAATTGATTGAGTCAAGTCGTCGTAAATATAAGCAGTTGCTATTATAGCCTGAATTCTTGGAAGAAATCAGCTGTTTTCTTTAGGTTAAATGGGAAATTAGCCCACGCATATGGTTCTGTAGAACAGATTTTTTTTTTTTTTTTTAATTTACTTTACTCAGCTACAACTTATGTTACGAAACGATATATTTCAAATTAGAATTTTGAATTAGACCACACTAGACGATAAAAAAATACTAAAAATGTTTTAAAACAGTGTCTCGACAGACATGATAAGTATATAAGAACACCCGAGGGCCGATCACTTTAAGTTCTTTGCTGTTTGAGAAACTTTAACTAACTACAACTACTTTTACTTAATTTATATGGTGGTTTTGTTGGTGTGTGTGGTGTGTGGTGGTGGTGTGTGTGTGGTGTGGTGTACATAATAAAGAGTATTCTAATCTATTATATTCTTTAAAATAATGATAGCGTTTTGACAGCTCTTCTGTGGAGAATTATTGAAAAGAGTTTCATTTTTGCATCTTTGACAGTCGTTACGGGTATGTAGTCAGAAGCTCGAAACTCTGACAACCAGTGTTACCAAGGAGTATCGTGTTACCCAGTAACTGGGCTGTGGAGGTCTGATAGGCAGTCGCTCCATGTAAAATACTGGTATTCAGTTGCATCTGGTTAGACTGTAAGCTGACCCGAACATAGTTGGGAAAATGCTATGCAGATAAGGATGGGTTTTATTTTATACGAAAAATTGACTTTGAAATAACTTGACGGCACGGTTGGCGCAGTGGTTAAGCGATTGACTGCTGCGCTGCGTGTCGCGGGTTCGATTCCCGCAAGGAACAAATATTTGTATGACCTACATGTATTTGTTCCGAGTCTGGGTGTTTTTCTATCTATAATATATACTTATATATATTATAAGTATATATTATAGTAATAGTATGTATGTGTATAATATAACCTATTTATATACATAGTTTTAAGTTTTTTATCATTGTCCCTCTCAACCAAAGCACCTGCCATCTAATCTCTTCACCACCCTTGGTTGACTGGTAGAGAATGCCTAAGGCATTAAGTCCGCCTTTGTACCTTTTTTGTGCGAAAAGTTTAAATAAATAAATAAATATGTATGTATTTACAAAAAAAAAAAAATTGTATATAAGTTAGTTTATCAGCCATCTTGTTGCAGCATTAGGTTGCTTAGCTTGGGACAAATGGTGCTGTGTGAAATGTCCAGGGATATTATTATTATTAAATAAACAGAGCCAGTACAGAATACTAGAGCAGGGATCCTTACCAAAATCGAGTAAAGTTTCACAGGAAAAGGTTCGATATTTTTAATTAATTAATGGCCTCTTCGGTGTCCCTTTATTAGTTCAATTTGACGCAACGTTTTTGTGAAGACCTTTGTGTACTCTCCAGTAATTACGCCGTGGTTTCATTATCCCTGAAGAGGTTAACGGATAAGCAGTAGAGTAGCCCGCGAATTTTTTTTTTTTTTTAGAAATTGCAGGTCAGTGTCAGGTTGACCACATGCGACTGTTCCTAAATTAATAATAATAATAATATTTAATCCAGACTTGGTCCATAATTTTTTTTAGTCACAATGTTCTAACCAATGTTCTAATCAATGTTCTAATTAACCTAGACTGATAAAATTTTCGTTTTTTCCTAACTATGTTAAATATCAGTATTTGCGTCGGTTCCCCGTTTTGGGGAAGAGCTGTACTCAATGTCGAATAAAATATAATTCGCGAGCGTAACAAGTGTGTATTCACAGAATTATAATCATTAAAATCATCAATACAACCCTCTAAGTTCATGTAATCCTATTGAACGACTATTTCATGAAATATCAATCAATCAATAGGATTAAATGAACTTAGAGGGTTGTATTAATGATGCTATTGATCCTATTCTATGTATTTTGCGGACTACCTCAGCGCTTCCCATTTAATGTTTTTCCGTTTTCCAGATAAACTGGTACTGTTCGATATGGAATTTGTGTACTTTATAAATTATTGGGGTAAATAAAACATCATGACTGCTTCGTTGGTCTAGTGGTCGCCAGAGCTACTGCTAAGCATGAGGTCCTGGGTTCGATTCCCAGGTCGGGCAAAGCGTTATTGGATTTTTCTCTCCAGAACTTCTCAGTAGCAGCCTGGATTTTTGCCCGGTCGACAGCAATAGGCTAACCCCCTACTACATGGGACTTAAACATAACTGGTGAAATGTGGGTGTACTGGATGTTTTTCGACTGTCCCGTGTGTCTAGTGATGGCAAGTACTACAGCCGATCGATTCTGTAAAAATCTCACCTTGAAAAGTTAGGTGAAGTGAGCTGTCAATAGTGTCAATCCCTAGCATTAGTTGGAATGACAGCTCACTCCACGCTCACTTCACCTAAGTTTCCACGGTGAGATATGGTTACAGAATCGCATTGCTGGACTACTACTTGGACCCTAGATTCGCCCGGTTAATGGCAATAGAGTCACCCTCTATCTTAAGGGTCGTATACTAATATCCGCCAAATGTAGGTACTACCACTAGTGTTTAAGTTATCTTTTTTATCCTGATTACTAACAAATTGAGTTGTATGATCTGGTGACTAAATGATTATTAATATTATACACTCTCACCCAAACTTTTTAACAGCTCTTGAAAAAATTTGCTTTTCACATACATTTTGACCGCGTATATTATGTTTTTTTTTTTTATAACCGATGATAAGTTTCTACGCTAGGGGGATTCAGAATCATAATTATACAGAATCCATGGTAACAGGTTGCACGTCAATGTTCCTGCCACCCTGTACCTACATAATTAATTCTTGAAACCAGAACCGGACCTTTTCGCAAACTTTAATGACAATTAGGAGTTCCTTCTCGACGTCTTTTATTAACGAGAATTAGTGAGATCGTTAGTAAGGGGCTGCAATAAATTAAAGGGGTACAGCTTTCGACACAACGCGAAAGACAATTTGTTGCGCAGATGAACGTGACGAGGACAAAACTTTGTCGCCGGTTGTTCGCTTCGAGTTACTGGGTAAAAAAATTACGGTGTTGAAGAAGAATGGTGTGACGTCATATTGTTAAAACGATAGCTATTTATTAATGTTTTTGTTCTTTTTTATCCAACAGTCTGCCAATCAGTCTTACTCAAGGGGTATCGTGTTATCCAGTAATTTGGTTGTAACGGTCAGATAGGCAGTCGCCCCAAAAGGCGCTGTAAAATACTGGTATTCAGCTGCATTCGGATAGACTGGAAGCTGAACAATTTCCAATACTAGATCGGGAACAACTAAAATACATAAGCTCTCGCCTTATTTCCATGGGGATAAGCAGAAACTACAGAACGCCACCTTCTACGATCCTTACAAAGAGATGTAGTGGTATCTACAAACGCCACATGCGAACAATGCGTCATACTGACGTCACGCAAATCCTGCATCTCGCAAGCAGAGTTTACCGCGCAATTAGCATATATACAAACTTCCCAACATCAATTGATTCGTTTGCGTTCATACATACACGCACGCCGGTTGCGAGTACCACGAACCTGACCTTTCTGAAGAACATCACCAATAAGGTCACTATTATTTCCTTCTAGGGACTCCTCCGGCATTTCCAGTCACATCTGCCTTATTTTTTTTTATCGTTTAATTCGAGCAACATACTCATAGTGTTAGTAACAATGTACTTACAAACTATGTTAGTAACTTATATAATACATTTAACTAAAACTCTGTAAAAAATATTTGTTCGGGGATCGAACTTGCCTGAATCATAGCAGAAGCAATTTCTGAACTATTGCGACTATAGAGCCATCGCCCTTTCTGTAAGCTATTATAAATATCTAGTTTTATGAAACTGCAAAACAATTTAAAACTTTTCAGTACTTATGAACTTTACATATTATACTCTATTTTCAAATAACTTCAAGCAAGTTTTTACTGCAAATGAGATACAGCACATTCTTTGGAACAAAATTACTATGCACTTCATTTATTCATTCATAAGTACTTGTAATAAAACTTTCAGTTGGTTTAACGTTCGCAAAAGAATTAAAGTTGTAAATTCAATGTTTAATAAAAAGTTTTTAGATAACAATGTCAATAACAACTTGAGTTCACGACTTTATAATAATCGAATACTCCCACAAAAGTGAAACAAAACTAGGTACACATAGAAACTGGTTTTTTTTTTATTCGAGATGACATTCTGATTTATTTAACTTTGTAAGACACTGTTAATGTAGTAACAATTTTTAACAGTCAAAACTTAATTTTATGTCAAATTGAGTTCGCGTGTATGTCGGAAAACAAATTAGATTGTATGGGTTTTAATTTTTTTGCTAAAACTCTTACCAGGGCCAGGGCTTATTTTAAATTGTATTATTTCTTCGTTTGTTTTTTTACATTGCTCTACTTAGAGAAGCAACAAGAATAATGTACCCAGGATTTTGTAATATCTTGAGTTAAAAGAGTGTTCTTGGAGCTTCTTGCCCGTTCTTCTCCATAGAGATGTACGTTTTTTCCTTCAACTCTCTGACTATCTGACCGACTATTTAATTTTGACAGTTCAAAAGTGCCTGATGCTTTGAATTTTGAGTTTAAATTAGCCTAAGTTACTCCATAGAAAGTCCCGTCAAAATCGGTCCAGCCGTTTCGAAGATTAGCCAGAACAAAAAGACAGACATATAAAAATGCATTTACAAAAACCTGTTAGTTTGACATTACATTTCAATTTTATTTATTTATATGTACCTGTATAGATTTTCTTGAGAAATATTTGAACATAGATCCAATGACTGTTTTCGACTTTAACATTACTAATCATAAACCTACAGACATTTACTTCTGAACAATGGACAACCACTCTTATTTCACATTTTTCTGAAAACGCCTTGAATTTTCAGCTCCTCAATTATAGACGAAAGCGACTTCCTCACAATAACGGCTTCCAATCCCAGTTCAAAAGGACTAATATCATACAAAATTAATATAAACGACGTTACAAAAGTAACATATTGCTCAGTGTTGCTTCATGTAAATATTTCGTCGGCGCCAATAATGTTACCATAAATCAAAATTGTATTACGAGGAGATCTTCCGAATGTGAAAGGTCACAAGTAACATGTTAGGATGTGGTTTCAGTTATAAGTGGAAGCGTGAGAGTGAGACGGAAATACATTCTTCTCACGTTTCGGCACCATAGCATAATTAAGCGTTAATCAGCCTATAATGTTCCCACTGTTGGGACATATGCCTCCTCTCGGTGAGAGGGCGTGGGCCCTAATCCAACACGCTAGCCCAGTGCAGGTTGTTAGATGTCACTTCTAGGACATGCCGGTTTCCTCACGGAGTTTTCCTTTACCGTTTTGAGAGTATTGGTGATGAAATAATTTAAAGAAAGTGAAGCGCCTATCTGAGTTCGAACCTTCGTCCTACACCACTGCTGTTGTCTGCACCAGCCATACAAAAATGAAAGATATCTAACTCTTACCATTGTGAAAAGATTACTTAGCCGGATGTAGATTAGATACTGTCACGTTTTTTTCTTTTGCTCCTTTGTTTTATCTTGAATATTTTTTTTAAAGTCAGTCTCGGCATTTCACTTTATGGAATTGAAGTTTCCTGTAAAAAAATTTAATCAGCTTAAAACTGCATACTTAAAACCTCGAAGACAAGTTCAACACCTCGAGAAACTACACATACTCAGCGAGTTCAACCAATCTCCGAAAAAATACCGACCTTCCATCACAACGGTATCCTGACAAATATCAGACGAGTAACAAATTCCCACGGATCTCCATAAAAGATAACACATCAGCTATCCGTCTCGTCCAGCCGGCCGGAAATTGGGCCCTTTGCTGACCGGTTTTGGGGCCGACCCGTTCCGGCGTCAATGGGCGGCCCCGAATGGTCCCGAGCATAGACGAGAGATGACATACTTTTTTTGATTGGTTGACTACGCTGAGTCATTTGAAAGATTGGTTCCTTTTTCGATTATGACATTTACTGAATATGTCATGTCCGCGTGTCGCGGGTTCGATTCCCGCACGGAAAAAATATTTGTATGACCTACATGTATTTGTTCCGAGTCTGGGTGTTTTTCTATCTATAATATGTATGTATTTACAAAAAAAAAAAAATTGTATATAAGTAGTTTATCAGCCATCTTGTCACCATAACACAAGCATTAGGTTGCTTAGCTTGGGACAAATGGTGCTGTGTGAAATGTCCAGGGATATTTATTTATTTATTTATTTATTTATGTATAAGGTATTATGTTTTACATAGGTACCTACCTCGCTTCGGTTAAAAATACTCTCTGGATCGAAGACCCTACTAATTACATTAAGAAATACTACACTTCGATCTCACAAACATAATAACCATTGACGGAATGAAAAATGCATTTTTATTTACGCTCAGAAAGTATCATCCACATCGCCTGCCTATAAATAAATAAATAAAAATACCCTTGGAGCCCTAACCATCGGTAGCTGGGGGACCCTGCTCCCGATACCGGTGGACTACTTTTTTATATTCTAAAATGTTTTTTTTTTTTAATTTAATCGTTTTCAATTAGATTATGAACCACGTGTATGTCAATATTGGCAAAACAGCGCACTACCTTATTTTTAACGTCTTTGTATGTACCTATGTTTCGGAAATACAACTATTTTTATTCTATAAAGTTGCAAGATTTACAAAATAAACCTTCATACTTCTGCACCCCAAGAATTGTTTCTGTATCAAACATCAAAACTAACGTATTCTCTCTCTCTTTCCAGTTCACCTGCAGTTCGAGGACCTGACTCTCCGGGACTACGTGCTCCACTCCATAGTAGACAACATAATCCGAGGGAACTTCACGCCGACCTCCTTCACCGAGAGACCCTGCAGAGACGAGTCTCTTCCCTACTTTCTCCCGAAACATATGCGTTCTGAGCGCTCAAAGCACATGAAAAAGTCCAAGAAATACGGTGATACCTACAGGACATTTGACGACTATAGTTTAAAAAGTGTAGATAGCCTTAGTGACGGGTATTACTTCAGACCAAAGTACCGTAGTTATAGTAGAGATGAGCGATCGGTGTACAGAAGGATCGCGAAGAGTTTGCGGATGAGGAGGCGGTACTTGCCGGCCAGGGTGGTCAGTGGACCGCTGGCCAGCAGAACGGCGGTGCTGCTGCAGTGGTCGCTGAATGATGCCGTGCATCTAGATAGTGAGGGAACTAGTGTTGTTTTTAGGTAAGTGGCTTTTGTTTTTTTTTTTAATAGAGTTGTGTGAATGGAGCGCTAACGAAAGATTGAAGTTATTCTGAGGTAAGACAAAATTGAAGGCCAATTCCCGTAATTAAAAACGTTCAAAATCTAGTCGCAATCTCATCTCAGCGATAATCAATGTCAAAAATGTAGGGAAACTAAAGGTGTGTTTGACATATTGAGACTAAGATCAGACTGTGAACGTTCTTGAAATTACGAGAGTTGCCCCTCTGTTCTCTGAAATCTTGCCTCGCATATTTTTAACAGATCGATGGTCGTTCTGTACAATAATAATTTCATGTAGGCGTTCCATTTGCTTATGACTCCGTACTTTTTTACATAGTGTATCAATAATATAATCATATTACTGTGAAAAACACAGTTAATTTGCGTATAAACACCGTGTCTACGTAATTAATTGGACTCGTGATGTCATTCATGATGACAGGTATTAAAATTTCTACGAAGTGACACAACTTTCACATGCATGACATGTGTTATGATGACGTCAATCATACCCTTGGAAGCATGACATTTGCAAGCATGTCACAGTTCACGATCCTATGGAAATCAATAGTAGTAACTGTTACTCAAACGGATAATCCTACGTGAACGTAGTACGTCACTAAGAGTCGATTTTTTGATCCGGAGTTAAACTCAACCAATTGTTAAAAATAGTAACTAATGGTTACATTTTTGTAAAATGTGTTTTTTCATCAATCGTTAGTTTATCTAATGGTTATTTTTTTAACTAATAGTTAATTATTTTACTATTAGCAATGATATTATATCATCAGATAAACTAAAAAAAGATCAAAAACACACATTTTGCAAAAAAATTGCCATTATAGTTACTATTTTTAACAATTGGTTGAGTTTAACTACGGATCAAAAAATCGGCCCTAAGAGACACTTCGGTGTTATCCTCAGTGCTCGTATACACGAGCAGCACGTTGCCAACGGCAGCGGCAACTGCAGTCGTCAACGCGTCTACGGCTGCCGCTGACTAGTGTCGCTTCGTGAGCCATGAGGCCTTTTTCCATATAACTAGCCTCTACCCGCGACTTCATCCGCGTGAAATTTCTTGTTTCCCCGACCCGCATCGCATCGCATCGCATCGTCTGTCCGCACTATTTCTACGTTTTCGCTCAGTGTTTTTTCTGACTTTTTCTTTTTGCTCGACTCCTAAGGATCGTAAATTGGGCTATCAAATACAAAAAGAATTCATCAAATTCTTTCAATTCATCATTCAAATCCGACCAGAGATTACTTAGCGCGTTCAAACAAACAAACGAACAAACAAAATTTATTAATAGTTTAGATAGATATTCCACTATACCCTTAATCGAGTGCCTCACAGGTCTAGGGGCGCAAGTGACACCGGAGAATCTCGGATCCTGGGGGTCTACTCCGAAGTAGTATCGGCCGAATGTTCGGCCGTTTCCTGACTACGAAGTTACTATTTGGTTCGGTCGGTCCCGATCCTACACTCCTACACTCTTTCGAATATTGACTATGGTCCCGACCCAACTGAGCCGATCCGAACTTTTTTCGCATTTTTCAATAATATTCGGTTCGGCTATCTGTCGGTCCGATCCGAACATTTGCACTTTGCAGTTCGGAGTAGACCCCCTGGGTTTGATTTTCAAGTCGGTCAAAGTGTAAAAGGGTTTTTTCATTTTGGATTTGTGCTCACTATACGGCGCCGTAGTAGGTACATGTAGCTTAAAGAAAATTGGCGAAATGTATTTCATACACCTCTGCCTACACCCTAAGGGAGTAGATGCATGACAATGAGGTACCAAGAGACCTTAACGTACCTTTTAGAGAAGTTTCAAGTTTGAGCAATTCCTCATTTCCACTCCTCACGGATTAGTTTCATTTTCAATTTCCTGTCGGGTCGGTATCACCCAAACGTATAAAATTAATGTTTAAAATTAAACATTAATTTTATACGTTTTGCTGTACCCTACAGAGTTTGGCAACGTAATTGCGTCTACACTATCAATCTCAATCTGAATCATTTAGAATGACATTGCAAATCCATTGCTACATAAGTTCAAAAAATTTGTCTGCTCAACAACGTACGAGTAAATAACGCAATGAATGTTGATGAACTGTCAAAATGAAATCTGTTGCTACTGATAGTGTGTTACGCAACTACCCCGCGTAATTGTACGTAAATATTGTAAAATCTTGTAAATCATAATGGAACGCGAATATTATGAACATGAATATTCCCACCAACATATTTTCAGCAAACAGCTAACGGAAAAGACGGTTACGCGTCAAAATCTTTTCCCAATTTATATCCCTAAACTCTTTTATTCCAATTTTCACCAAAATACGATCCCAAGAGTACACAGACATCACATTTTTTTACTAACCCAATTTTCTTAATACTTTGTGCCGTTACGCTTGATAAGAGTGACCGCAGCCCTATCGGACCGTAATCCGGAGGCCCGGAGCCCTATCATCATAATTTACAAGGATTCATCGCCCTTTACGACCCGCCCTCTGCTGAACCTTATTTCTACAAACTCCATCCCGTGAATATTCTTGTCGCTACGGGGTATGCTTTTTGTAAATGACAATGATATTTGGTTATATTATTCTTTCTGAAATGGGGTTTTTGTTATTTATTATGAGTAACGGTGGTAAAAGAGTAACCGTGGAGTTTCCTGTCGGCTCTTCTTCACAGAAAATGACCCATTGGAACCGTGCACCTAGCTTCTGACGTTTCATAAGTGTCTATGTAGGTTTACATACGTGAAATAAAATATTTTCTGTGATAACCTAATCGCCATTCTGTATTAGATACCTATTTACTAATAACGCTTTTGCTGTCTGCTGGACATAGGTAACCAAGTTTTTCTTGCAATCTGCCGTGCCCAAGTAACCATGCAAAACAAATTTCTACAAGAAGTCGCAAAGAACAAAACGGATCACAAAACGATCCCGCATTTTACAGAATTATTGTACGTAGCAAATAGGTATCCAAAGAGTCCCAGCCAAGTCCAACAATCTCAAAAGCTGACTTTAGAATAGAAACGTTTAAAATATCAGCAAATAAAATAAAAGAAGCTCTGACACTCAAAACTAAACTCTATTCCGTACGTTTAAGATTGTTTTTGGTATAGCAAAATTGCATTAGTACTTTTTAAGCGCTGCATCCGTACATTATGTGGAGTTTCAAAACATTTTATTTGAATTGTGGCCGCGAACGGTTTACAGCCCTTTGTGGCATTACATTCATTGTTCCTTGGCCTGTTTACTCTGTCGAATTAAAAAAATAACGGCCGACGAACTTTCCCGCCACTGTCCGCCATATTTGATGACATAATTCGAACAAATTAAACATTGTGTTCTGTTTGTAAATAGTTATTTAAAGTGGAACATAAGGGCTGATATTGTGTTAAGTAATTATTGTGAGTGGCAACAAACAAGTAATAAACTATTGAACTTTATTCGTTTAAACTAAAGACAATCTATAATTATCTATCTCATCATCTGCCTAGCCTTTCCCCAACTATATTGGAGTTGGCTGCAGCAGACGGGATGCAGCTGAATACCAGTATTTTACATGGAGCGACTGCCTATCTGACCTCCACAACCCAGTTAGTGGGTAATAGGATACCCCTTGGTAAGACTGGTTGTCAGTCTTTCGGGCTTCTGACGACCACGAATGCCAGCCGGGACCAACAGCTTAACGTGCTTTCCGAGGCACGGAGGTCTTGGTATGTGAAGTCACCCAGCTTAACCTGATCCATCGACCCGTGCGGCTGTTACCTATCAATAAAAATGAAATGCTGTTCGTTGGTAAGCGCATCACATGAGAACAGCTGGACCGATTTGGCAATTTTTTGTTTTGAAAATTTCGTAATAGAATAGATCGAATAGAATCGTTTCGTAATTTCGTAATTAGATTTTTACTAAAAAGAAAAATTCAAAAAAATTGCCCGGAAAATTCGGGAAAATCAGAAAATACTTTTTATTGTGGAATTTTTGTAAGAATGATTGAAATTTGGACAGGACAACGTCTGTCGCGTCAGCAATTTTAATAAAAGTTCGTCGCGTGAAAATAGCTAAGAAACAAGATTTTATTCCATTAATAAACATTAAGTTTCCTATTCAGAAACATTTTTGATGTTTAATTACGCTTTAATTTTTCTTCTTGATACTTATTTATATGAAAATAATGAATTTGCTTCTCCATTAGCAAAATAAATTAGTCTTACATGACAACCTTTTATAAGCTGAATCTTTTAAAATCTATCTATTCTTATTTTGTTTCTCTGAAGTCTTTTACTAAAAGTACGTGAGTGTAAGATACCTCAGATTGAAAATAAATTTACAAGGTGCCGCTTTATCTATTGGTGGGGTGGTGGTGGTGATCCGTCCAGTGATTTGGGCTGTGCGTTGATAGATCACTATGTCAGTCAGTCAGTAACCTTTGAGTTATATATATTTAGAGATTTTAACTTCTTTAAGTACCGCGTAACAGACGGGATATGACCATTCTTCGCGTCTATCCAGCAAAAACGGCACTCATGCGCAAAAGTATCATCTGCATGGCTCCTGCTATATTCAACATACTGCCTAAACGTTGGAAGGAGCTAAGTGGTAATGCATTCAAGCGTCAATTAAAAATGTTTCTTTCGCAGAAAGCTTATTATAGTGTCTCCGAATTCTTAGCCGAAAAAGTTTTTTGATTTTATCTTTAGTTCTTTATTTTATTTTATGGACCATATTGTTATGGAATTTTTCATATTGACAGTGTTTTAGTCTAAAGCACTTGTACTAAATGTTTGCATAATTTAAGGTAGATAGAATGTACAGGGATCTCTAATTGTACATGCAACCTTGAAAATATTTGACATTTTTGTATTAATATGACACATTGCTACTGTAATTTAAGCGATTTGACATTTTTTGTATTAATATAAATACATATATATATATTTGTGTATTTCAAACGATCTGACATTTCTGAATTATTATGACATTTTTACTGTAGTTCAGACGATTTGACATTAATTTGTATTTTGTATTATCATCATTTCTTAATTGTTACTTAAAATTATAATACGTTTTGCATGCCCATGTTACGGTAGAACATGGAGCACTATTATAAAAATAAAACATCTATATGTATACTAATTTCCCATGTTTGCAAATGAATAAATTATTTGATTGAAACGTTATTATTTATTTACAATTTTCTAAAATAGCATCTTGGAGCCACCCGCATTTAAAGAACTGTAGCTCAGGGGTCATTTACTAGGGTCGCGGATCATAACATCGCATCAATGAAATTAAAACGAATAACGTGCAAAGAGCAGGCGAATTGAAGGAAAGAGAGAGAGCTCTATGTCAGCGAGCGAAGCCGGCGGTAGTTTATAAATTACGATTTATTTTATGTTGTTATAATTTTTATGACCCTTGGCCCTAGCCCCTAGCCGTATGTTACATTAATGTCACCATTGTAGCGGCACGTTCTATAAATAATACAAATACAATATTCCGCCACCAAGATGATTGGTCTTTAACTGTAGTTTAAATTACTTAAAAGTATTTATTCAAATTATTTAAAAGTTTATTTCAACACTTATTTTGTTGAAAAATTGTTTCCGTCCCTGCTAATTAGGTTTGATTACAACCTTTTGCACAATTTTCTCGACTAACAACCGTACAAACTACCATCCAATGTTACATCCATCATCTGCTTAGCGTTTTCCCAAATATATTGGGGTCGGCTTCAAGTGTAACCGTATACAGCTGAGTACCAGTATTTTACATAACACGATACCCGCGGTAAGGACTCTGTCTAAAGACTCACAAAGATTTATTAATGGAAGCCGGGACCAACAGCTTAACATGCTTTCCGAGGCACGGAAGAACCTCGTTATGTAACGAATGTAACCCATCCTCGGACCAACCTCGGCAAACGACCCGTGCGGCTGTTATTACTTAGCCAGTCCACCATCCCATCAGATTCCTCTTATATCGAGCATTACGAGCATCGTAAGTGGAACGCCTCTTCATCATTAAGGCAGTTAGTCCTTCGGTACAAGTGTCATTCATCGAACCATTCTGCCTCACATACAAGTGTCAATTAACTGCACTTGGAGCAGGGTTCCACCACCGCAGGCAGTAAGTGGAGCTAGAGTTTATAATCTGAAGGATCGTGTGTTTTGTAACGATGATTTCACCGATTTTGGAGATTAATGTTACAGGTTTACGAGCGCTAAGTCACGAAGTTTCAGCTTCCTAAGTTGTTAATGATCAGAAGGCCAATTCTCGTAATTTAAATCTAGTCGCAGTCTCATCTCGGCGATAGACAAATGTCAAAAACCTGTAAAAATGTAGGGAAATTAGAAGTATTTTTTGACAGATTGAGACTGAGATCAGACTGTGAACTTTCTTAAAATTAGGAGAATTGCCCCTTTTTTTTTTGGGTGGGATATCATCAAATGACCCCTCCCGCTTTGGGTGGAGCGGAAGGGAGTGTCAGACTTTTACTGACTAAAACCCACCCGTGTTCCTTCCTTAGCCCTTTCTGTTCCTGGGCAGCGTTTAACCTTTCGGAAGATCCCGCCGGAGAATTGCCCCTTTTTTTTTTTTTTTTTTTTGTGGATGGGAAATCATCAAATGACCCCTCCCGCTCTGGGTGGAGCGGAAGGGAGTGTCAGACTTTTACTGACTAAAACCCACCCGTGTTCCTTCCTTAGCCCTTTCTGTTCCAGGGCAGCGGTTAACCTTTCGGAAAATCCCACCGCCCCGGCAGGCTTCGGCCCTGTGGGGCCCCGTCCTCTGCTGACATCTCTTTGAGGCGCGCGTGGAACACAACGCGCCGTCCGGCACGGGCCTGGTCCTGATCGGACGGTGAGCTACCCATTACTCACCGCCCGCAGGCCCGCGCCTACGGTGGCCGGGAGTCGTCACGCGGCTCCCGACGCCCGGAGCGTCTCCCGCGGCGGCTGAGGCGTGAGGTGTTCTCCCTCAGCCTCCCCGCCGCCTCCTTCGCTAGCATGACTGCTTCGCAGAAGGAGGTGACTGCCTCCCATTCTCTCTCGCCCCGGACCATGGCTTGCACCAGGGCCGGGCGCGAGAGGTCGCCGCCGTTGCCGATCGCCTCCACGAGGACACGGCGGGTCTCCGCCCAAGCAGGGCAGACCTCCACCGTGTGCTCCACCGTGTCCTCTGGGCGATCCGGGCAGTGGTGACACCCGGGCGTCTCCTCCCGCCTGATGATGTGCAGGAACCTCCCGAAACATCCGTGTCCGGAGAGGACCTGCGTCAGGCGGTACGTGAGAGCGCCGTGACGCCTCTCTAGCCACTCCTCAAAGAGGGGTCTTATCGCCGCTATCGCGGCGTGCCCTGCGCTGGGTTGCGATAGTCGCGCCTTCCATTCCGCCATGAGATCGCGCCGGAGGTCCGTCCGCTCCGCAGCGATTTGCCGCGGGTGCAGAGTTTCCCCTCGGCGTAGTGCCTCCGCGCGCCAATCATGCAGGCGCGCAAGCACTATCGCCTCCAGATCCCATGGCGGAGAATTGCCCCTCAGGTCTAATTATAGTAACAATTTAAGGGTTTATTTATAAACGTTGCTTAAAGTTAAGTAATGATTAACCATACATTTTTGACGTTTAAGCCGCCGTGTCTTAACTTTGGCCGAAATACGGTCTGAAGGACTACTTTTAGGTGGGTGGAGGAAAATAATACGCAGATAATTTTCATTTCTTTCAAAAACAAAAAAAAATAAATGGGAACAGTTTTTATTCCAACAATGTCATTTGGAGTCGGCGCAACATATTGTTATTGTTCTTTCGTTCAAGACGTCTAAGTATTTCTCATAGTAGTCACCCTTTCCAGCAATATCATCTTTCACACAGTCCTACCAGTGGTTCTTTGGTCTTCCCCTACTCCATATTCCACTACTCTAAACTTGCCTCACGAAATCCTCATTTTTCCGCATCACATACCATGACAACAATGAACAACGTACTTATGTACGTCGTGTTGTATTCATTTATGTAACGCATCCTAATCCGATGTATTATCTTCATCCATAACGGGCCTGTTCGCTCGCAGCCATGTTATTATTTCCCCGGAGACAGACATACAGTTTATGATCCCGTCACAAGATCGTAAACCCTCGACCTTCGAGCTGGTATTATAATGTGCAAGTTTGGATGTTTTAACAGCTGTTTTACTTGTCATTTTTTGTGTTTTCTCAACCTTTCAAGCCTAATCTTCGCTTCGTAAAAATCTCTTATTAAGAAGATGTTTATACTTTAAAGGAAAGTCATCGATTGGTAACGGCTGCGACTTACGAGTTGTAGGCCGTATTTTACTTTGTGTTAATAATTTCATCACCACTGCTCTCGAAACGGTGAGGGACACCGGCATCAACATCGCGCATCGTGAGGAAACCGGCATGTCCTAGAACCAAAAAATTCGAAGACGTAAAATCCACCAACCCGCACTTGGCCCCCGCGGTGGATTACGGCCCACTCCTGTGTCCCAGCATTATAGGCTGATTATGCATATCCTGTTTTCTCCCTGGTTAATGATAATAATGGTAATGGTAATTATATTAATTTTAGAAAAATAAATACCCCAAAAACAACCTCCACGCCGACCACGTAACCGCGTTTCCTCTTAACCCAAACCCTCTAAGGGCTGATTTTTCCAACCCAGATAATTTTACCGGAGGAATTATTTTGAACTGTTGACAGTTCTTCCATACAAAAACTGTCAAACGTCAATTTTACTTCACAAATAAAACATATCTGTCGATTGAAAACTTAGCCCTAAGAATAACAGATTAAAAGGGCGAATTCCACCAAACTAATATAATTAGAATAAGTCAAGCTGAGAATAAATTTAAAATTTTTGACAGTTTTTTTCATACTAGAACTGTCAGACGTAAACTTTATTCCACAGTTAAAAGATATCTGACTTTGGTAAAAGCATCCCTTAATAGTTAACGTACCATACGGACACAATGTTTACGATCGTGTTAGGAGCACTAGTAAGGTCGTAAATATCGGAGCAATCTGTTGAGCGGCCCCACAGCATCACATTAGAACATTTTATGGTGTGCCGTGTTACTGGGTAGTTCCTTTACCTTTGATTGCAGTTGTTATATTTTATTGTGAATCTACTACTCTTCTACTCAAAAGAATCTTTAACGTAAAAGATCACTATCTTTTACGTTTGTTTTCATTGATGAAGTATTTTGTAGAAGATTCTTTTTAACAAACTTCAAAGAGAAACCATAAGAAATTTTGTGGTCCTTTTGAGCAAACAAGTATGTTAATCCATCATCTGCCTAGCCTTTTCCCAACTATGTTCGGGTTGGCTTCCAGTCTAACCGGATGCAGCTGAATACCAGTATTTAACATGGAGCGACTGCCTATCTGACCTCCACAACCCAGTTACGGTACCTCTTGATAAGACTGGTTGTCAGACTCGTCAGGTTTACAGCAAATAAACCTAATGTTTTCTTTCTTTCTAATTACGAAAGCAAAAATTCGTTGCAAAAAACGTTAATTAGGGCGACCAAATATTCTTATCGTGTAAGTAGTCGTTGATGGAATAGAAGTATAAATGTATGTATAGTACCCTATCTACCTTTATCGGTTTTCCCTCCTACAAGCCACTTGGACCACACGTGTGGGGTCAAAGGTCGCAGATGTGCATAATTGATGGCGTATTCCGAATTTACAGCAGGCGCTCTAATAACCCAGTTCATTCATCCGTTCTCGGAACTGAAGCCGAGGCATTAGTTCAATGCTCTGTTTTAACTCGACTGTGTATGTTTTACAAGCGTATCTATATATACGAGCTTCTACCCGCGACTTCGTTCGCGTGGAAGTCTTTCCCGTGGGATAATTTCCGACATCAACGTAAGGTGAAGCCGTGGGCATAAGCTTGCTTAACATAGAACTGATGATGATATGATATATCCAACTTTTTTTGTTTTCTGGAGGAAACCTTCAAAAGGCACCCAACCTCCGGGGAGTAGGGTCGGGGAGTGTGGGATTTTTACCTCACTAAAACCACCCCGGTGATCACCATCCGCACATAGGGGTGGTCCCGGATCCTCTTAAAAAAACAATTCCGGAACCACTCCTGCGCAACGGCTGTAAGGCACATCCATGAGGTGACTGTAAAGGGGCCTCCCCTAAGCCTCGCTATGCACGGCAGCACGTGACCACTGTGCCACCGTCTTCCCTGGGGTCACTTGGTAGGCGGACAGAGCCCCCTCTCTATATATATCCAACTACTTAGAGTATATTTCCTAAAGTTAAACATATTCAAGAATTAAAAAAATCAAGAAAATCATATTTAATTAAGTGATTCAGTCTAGTTGGATGCAGCTAGATACCAGTATCTTGCATCGAGCGACTGCCTATCTGACCTCCATAACCCAGTAAATTGGTAATACGATACCCCTTGGTAAGACTGGTTATCAAACTTCCAGGCTTCTGACGACCCGTAACGACTGTCAAAGATTCAGGAATGACAGCCGGGACCAGCGGCTTAACGTGTTACCCGAGGCACAGAGGGGTCTTGGTATGTAAAGATCGACCCATCACGGACCAACCGCGGCAAGCGTAGCTTAACCTGATCGATGGAACCGTGCGGCTGTTATTACTTAGCCATAAGCCACTAACGGACAGATACATATAATGTGTAAAAACAAGCATAGCCTAGTGAATAAGGAGTTAATTGTTTGTGTGATGTTTTTCACAAAAAAGGCCAATAAAAATTACATCGTTAAAACTTCAACGTCAAAACTGAGCCCTAAAAGCCGCCCCCTCCTTCGGCAAAGTAGCTTACTGTAACCAGTACATCAATAACAGGCCCCTATGCGTCATTTACCATTCAAAGTGTACCAGACATAGTTTAAAACGGTCTGACGAAGATAAATTACCGTTTTTCCGGAGTTGACGTTACACACGGCCGCTGCGGTTGGTGTTTCGTGATGACAATCGATCCTGTAAAAAATTTTTTGAACGCTCTAATAACGTTTTTTGTTTTAAAATAATTCCTATTTTATTTCTAACTCCTAAGCAGTGGACTGCAATAGACTGAGTTGATGATTAATTCTTTCAAAAGTCAGAACTATACCTAATTACCTTACATTTACCCTTTTTAGGGTTTCGTACCTCGAAAGGAAAATACAGAACCCTTATCGATCACTTTGTTGTCCTCCGTCTGTCTGTCTGTCAAGACCCTTTTTCTCAGGAACGCGTGGAGGTATCAAGCTGGAATTATATATATCAAATACTCAGGTCTACTGACCCTTGGAGCTGTGAAAAAATCAAACTTCTAAGCCAACGCAATCAAAAGATACAGCCGTTTATGCCGCAAAGTTTCGACACTCGCAAGGGATTCAAAACCTACAAGGTACTTTCCGTGAACTCAGAATCTTGAAATTTGGTACGAAGCAACGTCTTATAGCACAGATAAAGGAAACATTGTGAAAATCGTAAATTTTTAGTTACATCATATAATAAAAATATTTTTAATCATTTTAAATTGTACGGAACCCTCGGTACGCGAGTCCGACTCGCACTTGGCCGGTTTTTTATTAATATGGCATACATCCACTCAGCCTATCGCAGTCCACAGCTGGACAAAGGCCTCGATCTCCCATGCTGCACCACAATACCCTGTCATCCTCCTTCCGTATCCAGTCGGACCCACATTGTGTAGATAATAAAGAGTATTCTATTCTTTTATATTCTAATTAATAATTAATTACGTTATGTCAGGTTTTAAAACCACATTTTCCCAGAATCTACGAAAAAACAAGATTGCGTCAGACTATTTAACATAACATTTTTACACTCGCTCGCAGAATTCTCTTAGCTAATCCGATTTTGTTCACCGCCACACCGCACGCTGCTGGTGCTACAGCGTGCTACTTTTTCCATGAAATCTGCAACAAAAAATCACTTACCTAGCTTTGGTGGAAGTAAAAGAGAAATAAGATTTATTGGTCGACTTAGATAGACCAGACAGTATTCATCATGGTACACTATCAGGAGAAACAAAACCGAAAAAAAAGGAAATAGATGGTCTTACCGCTAAAAGCAATCAAAATCAAAATCAAAAGTCATTTATTCAAATTAGGCTGAGAATCAGCACTTTTTGAACGTCAAAATTACAAAAGACAGTCCCCCAAAAACGCCCGCCCTTCACCACTTCCTAGTGCTATCGCTGGGAAGAAGAAGTGGCGCAACAAACTCCCCAGCAGCACAGCTGTCTGTTCAATTAAAAAGAAAATACGTGATTGGATACAATACTAGGTTACCTAGATGTTCGGTAATTAACATTACAAAACAGAACATAAAATTAAATTATTTGCCATAATATGTCAGCTAGCCACGCCAATATACCAACAAATATAATAAAAACTATACGTACTCAAGCTAAAAAATAATTAATTAAAATGTAAATAAAAAAAAACTTAAAAAAAACTTACTACCCAAATAAAAGCCTCCAGGCATAAAGGGCGTGACAGCTTACACATTTATGCATTGCTGGGTTCTAAGACCTGGCAGTAAGCTAATTCTGGAGAAGGAACATAAACATTGTCTTGCGTTAAACTAGGGTGACCAACTATTCTTATCGTCTAAGTAGTCGTTGATGGAATAGTATGCCTTTGAACAAAGGTTGGATTTTAGTTGAGCTTTAAACGCATTAAAAGGCAAGTCTAGAAAAGAAGAGGGTATCTTGTTATAAAAGGTTATACCAAGCCCAACAAATGAGTTATGAACCTTATGAAGCCGGTGAAAGGGGGCACGTAGTTTGTCCTTATTTCTAGTGTTAACACTGTGAATATCACTATTTTTAGTGTACAAGTGTAAATTTTGCCTAATATATAAAATGTTGGCAAGGATGAATTGTGATGCAACCGTGAGAATACCAATATCTTTAAAGAAATCTCTTAGAGAAACTCTGGCACCTAGCTGGTAAATTGCTCGAACAGCTCGCTTTTGAAGGACAAATATATTTTGTATATCAGCGGCTTTGCCCCACAGCAGAATACCGTAGGACATAACGCTGTGAAAATAACTAAAATAGACTAAACGAGCTGTATCAACGTCAGTGTATTGTCTTACTTTCCTGACGGCGTAGGCAGCCGAACTGAGCCTTCCTGCTAGACTTGATATATGAGGTCCCCACTGAAGTTTGGCATCTACTGTTAGTCCTAGAAAAATTGCCGAGCCTACAGTTTCAAGCACCTCTTTATCTAAGACGATGTTGGGTCCTAGGTTTCTAACATTCGGTAAGGCGAACTTTACACATTTGGTTTTCTTGGCATTGAGAACTAAGTTATTTGACGTAAACCAATCTGTAACTATTGAGAGTGCACTGTTTACGTCGTCAAAATCTTGTCTATTCCTGTCTACTTTAAAAATAAGAGAGGTATCATCTGCAAACAGTACAACATCACAGATGCCCGTCAAATGGAATGGTAAATCATTAATGTAAACTAAGAACAAGAATGGACCCAGTATTGAGCCTTGCGGAACACCTAACTGAACTGGTAGCCCGGATGACTTCACACCATTAACATCTACACATTGGACCCTATTATGTAAATACGAAATACGAAATAATAAAAAAATAATAAAAAAATAAACAATTTCTTGGAGACACCATTTGATCAATCACTTACATCAATCAATTACAGCTACAATGAACATAATACAGCATTCCATGTGTAGTAAACGAGCACGCCCCTTATACCTGGAGGCTTATATTTAGGTATTTTGTGAATTGTTTTTATCTGAAGGCCAATTCTCGTAGTTTAAAACTTCAAAATCTAGTCGCAGTCTCATTCTCGGCGACAAACAAATGTGAAAAACTTGTCAAAATGTAGGGAAATTAGAGGATTTTTTGACGGATTGAGACTAAGATCAGACTGTGAACGTTCTTAAAATTACGAGAATTGCCCCTCAGCTATCTGCCAGTGATAGTCCCGCCAAAAACGGTGCAGCCGTTGCGGTTGCGGCGAACAGACAGACAAAACTTAAAAAAAAAATGTTGTTTTAAGTAGTTACCGTAAAAAAGCTGTTATTTTGACATTAAAAACAGACACTTTAATTTCATTTATTTGTATACGACTTCAAAATCGACTGCCTATATTTTTTATTTCTCATTATAAAATATCATTAAATTCTTCCAAAGTCCGTCACGGCAGTGTGTCTTGCAACCACAGATTAATGTCGACGTAATTACTGGCAAACAACGAACAATATTGAATTGTGAACAGATCCCAATCACCGGACATCGGTGATCGCTCACTCAAACCCACACATTATGAACAGTGAACAGCCTTCTCATGCCTTCGTACGATCAGCGAATTATGTAGACCTTGTTATAATCATTTAATTAAAAATACTTGGAAAGTCGAGAGCTAAAAGAGTTTATAAACATGATATAGTCAGTTCCACCTTAAAATTGCGCGGAAAATTTTGCTTGCGAGATGTAGAATTTGTGTGAAATCACACGACATTCGTAGTTATGTAGCGTTACAGCTGCCACGATAAAAAAATACTTTAAAAGGCATTACTAAATTTAGTTTTTTACTTTTACATCCAATAGGTATAACCGCTTCACCGCTGAGGTTCAAAATACTTATAATATTATAGGCATTCCGCGATGTATGCCTGTTTATTTCATGTCTGAATCAACGTCCATAATTCCCAACAAACCGTGAACTCACGCATGAGGAATCAGGAACCGTCAAAGGAGTAAGTGAATTTACACATTTGGCATGATTTCCACATTTGATTACATAACAAGGTAAAATAGGGTTCTGTTTTACTTCGTTTTTGAAACAACACTGTTGAGTAGGTATTCCAAAGTGGTGGTAGGTACTCGTAACTGTAACAAATCAATTTTAAAATACCTGTATACAAGACTAGGCAAAGTACCTGTTTGCCTGATTGCCCGATTTTGAATCATTAATAAAAAATACTTGCGACTTACGAGTTGGTCATAAGTTCGAACTTAGACAGGCACTTTACTTTGTGTAAATTATTTCATTACCTCTACTCTCAAAACGGCGAAGGAAAACATCGTGAGGAAACCGGCATGTCCTAGAACCAACAATTCGAAGACGTGACGTCTACCAACCCGCAATGAGCCCACTCCCTCTTACCGAAAGAAGGCATATGCCCTGTGTGTGTGAGTAGAGGGATTATTATAGGCTGATTATGCTAATTTTAATAAAAAAATACACCGACGCACTTTACTTTTAAACTGGAACACTAAGGTGGTCGTACATTACTTCCCCGTTCGTGTTCTGAACTACATCAAAAAAATAATTAAAATTAATAGTCTAGTAGGCGTATCCTATAGTCCCGTATTTACGCGATCAAGAAATAGTCACTTAGATTAATGATTCTATAACGTAATCGGTTTTTACTTAGGGCGATGCCACACGGGCGTTGCCAATGCGTTGCGTCGACGCTGCGACGCCTGAGCGGTATCGCTCCGTAGTTCTACATAAGCGTCATGCCACACGGTGCGATAAAACGAAGGAGCGACCACAAAGCGCAGCACAGTATTTTTTAGAATTTTGAAGGTGGACGTTGACGTCGTGAAGGTGCGACGTCGGGGGTTATTCACCAACTCGACACGGTCTCATGTCGAGTTGGTGGACTGGACACACGTTTGTCCAGTTGGTGAAACCCAAAGTCAGTATCACTTATTATTTCGTCATCTGAACACGCCAAGATTTTTACGCGTATCCACATAGTATTTTCGCCAACTGGACACACCCAGTTTTTTTTCGCAAAAAAGGATACAGTCAGGTAAATAATCGCCTCGTTCAGTGAACGAGGCAATTTCATGAAAAAGCTGCCTCACTTTTTTACTTGTAAACCTTATTAGCTTCTATTTGAAACAAACTGCTATTGAGCAAATCGGCTTGCGCACAAGACGCACTGTACCAGGGGTGAGCCCCGCAGCCTAGTGAAACGTCAGAGAATGGGATAAATTGTGTTTGTTTGCTGATATCTTGGACAACACAGAAATTGTAATGTCAAAGAATTTCGTTTTATAAACGTCTACGTCTAGTCCCGCCATTTTGTCAGCATTCAGTCAGACGTGTGTTCGGTTTGGTCAGAGTGTTTCGTCAAACTGAATGCCACCGCTCGGGCTCGGCGTTGCGACGTCACAACGCATTGGCAACGCCCGTGTGGCATGGCTCTTAGGCTCTCTCGACTTTTGTTTTTGCGTGTTCGCGCGACGAAAGTTATATGTGTTTGTGAAGATAAACAGACGCCAAGGATTTTTTTGTCCTTGATCAACTAATTTCTATTTAACGTCAGCTTTCGGTCTCGACTTTTGGTGTAGATTAGGTAGTTCATAATAAGCAATCAAATTAGGTTAAGAATCAGCACTTTTTAAACGTCAAAACATGTCTGCCGCATGTCAGAAGACAAATGGGCTAAGAGAACCACCGATTGGGTCCCACTAAACGCACGACGCCATGATCGAATATGGCGGGACGAGCTTGACTCCTACCTTAGGGACTGGCCGGCACTCGCAAAAGACAGAATTGTGTGGAAAATGGAGAGGGAGGCCTTTGCTCTGCAGTGGGGCAACTTTTGGCAACTCGCATCCAGCTGCTACCAGCCATCCTGCGAAGATCGTCGCTCCACCTAGTCTGAGGGCGCCCCACCTTACGTTTACCGATTCGCGGTCTCCACTCAAGAACACGTCTACCCCAACGGTCATCGGGTCTACAACTAATATGGCCGGCCCATTGCCACTTCAGCTTACTTATTCTGTGAGCTATATCGACAACTATGCCGCTATTTCGACTATGTATGACGAAATTAGATTAGATTTAAATAAATATATAAATTCTTAGTAGCAACGTTTCGAATTCCTTAGTAAAATAGGTCTCTTTATTCCTCCTATTTCAGAATATCCAACAAAATTGTATTTAAATGTTCGTAGAAGCCATTAATTTGGAGCAATATCAACATATTACCGAACTGCTTGTGATGCGGCCATCAATAACTTGGAATAAAGCACAATAATCATCTAGTTTTCAAGAATATTCGACACTTTGTTAAACAAGGTGTTAATCTACATCCTAACCATATTTTATGTACCAACCTGGGCTTAAACATAGTATATCAAGCCTAGGAAAGAGACTGTCATTCCAGATATTGTTCATGGAATTTCTTGCCCTTTCCTTTACACAAGTACCTACTACCGTTTAGAATGGGCAACTAGCGTCATCTTTCCGACTGACCGACCCCTTGACCATTCAAAAGTGCCTTTTTTTGCGGATGGGAAATCATCAAATGACCCCTCCCGCTCTGGGTGGAGCGGAAGGGAGTGTCAGACTCTTACTGACTAAAACCCACCCGTGTTCCTTCCTTAGCCCTTTATGTTCCAGGGCAGCGGTAACCCTTTCGGACGATCCCGCTACCCCGGCAGGCTTCGGCCCTATCGGGCCCCTTCATTTGTGCTGACATCTCTTTGAGGCGCGCGTGGAACATATACGCGCCGTCTTCAAAAGTGCCTGTAATTGGTTTAATTGAAATAAATACTTGATTTTTTCGCCGACCGCGCGGTTCAAACGAGCAGCCCGCCACTCCGGCGAAGAAACGCCTGGAAGCGGTATGCATGCCGCGGCATCGCCGCCGACGCATGGCCCTCAATGCTCCCAATATATCCTTATTCTTTTTTTTAATTCTCTTCTTACTCGAGTTCAATAGCTATGATTTCCAGTTGACGTAAAGTAAACTGAGACATAACGTAGAAACGCGTGCTTCTCTAGCAAGAACACTAACTAATGTTCGCAAACACAAATTCACAAAACGCACAAACTATTGCTGTTTGAAACATTATTTTTATTTTGTAATTGTGTACAAATAAACTTTATCCTTTATTTTCTTTCAAAACGGCATTTAAGTTGAAAACTAGTCGTTGGCGCGTGGACGGAGAGCTACTAACTAGTAAACGGCGCGTGGGCAACAACAGCCGACGCTGCTGTCACCTCACTGGTGGCGTGCCAGCAGCAAGTAGGTAGTCGTGTTGCTGACGGCGCGTTGGTGACAAGTGTAATTTGAATAAAAGACTTTTGATTTTTAAATCAACCAAATAATGAACCTTACAACTCATTATTTTGAACAGCCTTTTTACTGCTGAACCAATAAAAAACAACCCAACAGAACCGCACATTAATCACCAACTTTGTAAGAAACTCTCAACTCATATCGAGTACCAATGGAAAGTTAAAATGTATTTCTTTACGTTCCTTTTAATATTGTAAAACTTTTAATAAAGTAGATCGAACCGATATTGGTTAAAGTACGGTGAAATGCTAAGTAATCCTTTTAAACTAAGAGATGAGGATAGAAAACAAAATGTTTTATCTATTAAACTAATATAAGAGTTTATAGAGCTTATAGGGCTTGTGACAGCCGCACGGGTCGATCGATCAGGTTAAGCTACGCTTGCCGCGGTTGAACCGTGGATGGGTGACCATCTTTACATACCAAGACCCCTCCGTGCCTCGGAAAGCACGTTAAGCCGTTGATCCCGGCTATCATTCGTGGATCTTTAACAGTCCTAGTGGTCGTTAAAAGTCTGAAAGTGTGATAAACAGTCTTACCAAGAGGTAAGTATCGTATTACCCAGTAACTGGGTTGTGGAGGTCAGGTAGGCAGTCACCCCACGTAAAATACTGGTATGCAGCTGCATCCGGTTAGACTAGAAGAAGTTGGAAGATTGATTGAATTATGTAATATAAGAGTTTTCATACCACTTGCTCAAAAAAGTGACATTCTATGCCACAAAAAGCGAACATAACAATAGTCATTTTTAATCTGTTAAAAACAGGGAAAGAAAATTGTACTGAATTTCATTCATCCTCTAGGGGGAGAATGTGATTTAAATTTGGAATACTTACCGAAATTCATACTGAACTACATCTGTGTTTACACCATTGAGTTTGTATTTAAAGCATGATACATCTTTTTGAAAAAGGAATACGCATTTATTATGCAGTTATGATTATTAAATACAAACAATTCCAACATATCGATATGTTTGCTCTTTCTGCTGGTAGTTTCAAAAATATTGTACTCAAAACACTTGGTCAATAGTCATTTTAATATTGATTAAGATTTGCCTTCTAAGTTTTTGCTTTGTTTGCTAAATTTACTTATGTTTTCACACAAGAAACGTTTTATTTTCTTTTTTTAACTTAAATTGTTGTAGTTTGTAGGTTTTAGTTTAAATAGCATGGTTTGTAAAGATTATTATTTTTTATGTGTATTCCGTGGAAAATGTGGTTGGTTACACATTTGGCCGTATCTTTTTGTATTTTTTCCTATAAAATGTAATGTGTCACTGTTTGTTTTCCTAAATAAATAAAATAAAATTAAATTAAATAAGCAAAAAGAACCGATAGTGTCAATCCCTAGCATCAGAAGGCCAATAGAGGTATTTTTGACAGATTGAGACTGAGATCAGACTGTGATTTTTTTTTAATTACGAGAATTGCCCCTCTAGTGGAATGACTGACTTTCCACTTCAATCTCGCTTCATCTAAATTTTCACCGAGTATAAAATTCACTACGTCTTCTCATGCTGACCATCAAAAATATCATGCTAATTGTGGAAAACGACCGCAAATTAAGCATTTATGGAATCAACGCAAAAAATGTGCATAAACTCCAGTTTTAATTCAATTAAGCTAATTGAATTTCTGGCCCGTCTGCCTTCCTGAGTAATGTTGTTTGGAGCTAATGACAAAAATTAACATTAGGGTTTTAACTTTTGGTTCAATGTTGGGTAACATACAGGTATTTTTCTTCTTCTTCGACGTTCCCTGCTGAGGATCAGGACCACATATGACACGTCTCCAAGTTATTCGGTCTTCTGCAGCGTGGACCGCTCGGTAGATGCTGCCTCCAACACTCTTCTCGATCGCGTCTGACTATCTTGCCGGTGCTCTGCCTTGAACGGGTATTCCTTCCACCCGGCCCAGTACCATGAGAATTTTCAGATAAAAGAACATAATTATTATACAAATAAAGAAAATACGTTTATTTGCGGTAAACATGACGCAGAGAAAGAACACAATCATAAAAAGAAAACAAAGGTCTTCGCCCTTTTGTATTAAAACTAATTGTGTTTCTGAGATTAGCTGGAACAAACAGACAAAAATTTTAAAAATTGTTTTACAAGAAGTTAAGTAAGTAAGAAGTTACAAGGTGAATATTGGGTAAAAGATGACTTATTTGTAGACTTTCACCACATCACGAGTACAGACGCCAGCACATCAAGCTACTACAATCTGTCTTTCTTTAATAGATTTTCAACTTCATCGCTAAAGCATTAGGCTCAAGTTTGATTGGGAAAACTTTACAGTTTCGGGTAGCTTGGTATTCCTTTATAATGACTACTCAAACAAGTTCCATACATATGCCATTCAACATTCCATAGTTACTAATATAACATGTAACATTTCTCGCCCTCATTCGCCCTCCCCACTAATTGCGCCTCCAGTCGGAATCGGTATCATTTGACATTTCTCCCGCGCCCGGCTCAACGGTAGAAATGGACGAAGGCATATCGAAGTGATTAATAGCTTAGTTAATTCCCGGGGTGCTATCATTACTCGCCTTTCCTTTAGGGATGAATCTAAGTTTTATCTATGGGGAGTATTTAATCTTCGAGCTGCGAATGGAAGTTCGAAGTCATCATCTGCCCAGCCTTCTCCCAACTATGTTGGGGTCGGTTTGCAGTCTAACCGGATGCTGCTGAAACCAGTATTTTACATGAAGCGACTGCCTATCTGACCTTCACAGCCCAGTTACTGGGTAATACGATACCCCTTGGTAAGACTGGTTGTCAGACTTTCGGGCTACTGACGACCAGTAACGACTGTCAAAGATCTACGAATGACAGCCGGGACCAACGGTTTAACGTGCTTCCCGAGGCACAGAAGCGGCATGGAAGTTTGAAGTAAGTATGTCATCATCATCATCGTAGGCTTTACAGCCGCAGAAGGGCGTTAGCCTGGTCTAGTAGGTATATTTCTCCAACGTGACCTTATTCCAGCTTTTTCTCTCCATCTTCCTCAACATCAACTCCTACAGTTCTAAAATCTTGGTTTACTCCATCCAACCATCTGAGTTCGACTTCTCCGGCCATCCGGTTTACTATCCAGTAAACGGTTAGGTGCTCTGGTCTTGTCCATTCTTACGAAATGTGCTTCCCATCGAGGACGTCTTACGAGACGAGAGACGTTTATTTATTTATTTCTTTAATTAATTAAAACGGTTTAAAACCAATTACAGAAATTAAAGACACAGTTTGTACGAGTATATATACACATAAAAGATAAAATATAAAATCATCAAGTAAAAAGTTAACAACACTTTTATAAATCCCTCTCACAGTACATCTGACATGCCAACAAAATCTTCGTCCATTCGTCCGCAAACAAATCATTTGTTGGATTAGAGTCCTAGAGATCATCACGTTGTTTTTTCTGTTTTGCTGACGCGGTGGCATGCACAGACGTGCGAAATTTTATTACTATGAATATAAAAACAACACTAAATCAGTGAGTGCGATTACAGCTATGCGGTGACTAACATTAGAGAAATGAATCGTCAACAGTTTTACTTGTAAACACAATTTTTACGTAAAAAACCTAACGGGAACTAATTGATCTTTTCTCTTCGCGCTTCAACAACTTTGAAAGTGTACGAAACGTGTGATGTGATGTTTTTAATTACATTAGACTCGTCGTACTACGACGAGTTAAGTAAAATTGTTTTATAAATTAAAATAAACACCACGTATTTTTTTTTTTGTCATAAAATCATTACACTTATGTGTTACCTGGTTTAGCAAATAGCATGTACTTGGTGTCAGTATAAAACCAACGCTACAATTAGTTATTGATAGAGGCTTTCGAGTAAGCCTCTATCATATATATGCGTATGCATAAAAAATAATCATCATCCAACTATGTTGTGGTCGTTTTTCATGGAGCTTCTGTCTATCTGACCTCTACAACCCAGTTACTGGGTAATGTCCCTTGGTAAGACTGGTTATCAACGTGTTTTCCGAAACAAAATCATAAATCCTAATTAAAAACCATTTTATAGTACTGTATGATCTAAACCCTTGACTTCAGTAATCCATTTTTACCCAGAAAAGCGTGACATAAGTGCGGGTTTAGGTTACACGAGCTATATAATAGTATACGATACGTGTGACTGAAGTCGTCGAGTAATGCACGGCGTTAATTTCTCGACGCGTAATAATTTTCTACCTAGGTCACACGTAACGTAATGTACTATTGTTATTTATAATGTTATAAAAACGTTAAAGCTTGAGAAGCAAATTACTAAAAAGCCCGTAGTAAGTACCTAGAACAAAAAACCGTAAGAAAAAAAATCGTCTTACATAATAATTCTTTCGTTCGCGACCTCCCGGAAACCCATTCAAAAAGATGTTAAACCCAAAGGAAAATATTTACCTTGTAATTTATTCAACATCTCTTACTTACTTACATTTCCTTTCTGTAGAACACAAAATAGGTAAGTCTTTGATACCCACAAAAATAACTAATGGCAAAAATGGATTTCATTTCACTCGCTATGATATTAATTTGTAAGTAATATATCTTGGGTTTCTGTGTAATATTCCGGGATTTCTGATTTATTATATTATTGGTGAATTATTTACTTACTCATATTGGTTTCTTGTCAGATCGGCGGTATTTTTGCTTTGTTGTGAGATGGAAGATGGATGAAGGATGTAGGTATGTGTGTATATCCATATTGTACAGCTACTAACAATAGTAGCCTTTTACTGTCAAAGAATTAGGACAGCCGGGCTGTGATAGCAATTTAATATTTACTAAGGGTCAATTAAACAATCACCAGTCAACTATTACCCGACGAATGTGTTTGTCATTTTGACAGTTTTTGTATGGACAATCTGTCAAAACGTCACATTTCTTCTTCAAGTCATCATCTGCCTAACCTATTCCCAACTAAGTTGGGCTTCCAGTCTAACCAGATGCAGCTGAATACCAGTATTTTATATGGAGCAGCTGCTTAACTAACCTCCACAAACCAGTTACTGGGTAATACTGGTTGTCAGACTTTCGGGCTACTGACGACCAGTAGCGACTGTCAAAGATCTATGAATGAAAGCCGGGATCAACGCGACGGCTTAACGTGCTTTCCGAGGCATGGAGGGGTCTCAATATTTAATGAATGGTCACCCATCCATGAACCGATGCGGCAAGCGTAGCTTCATCTTCGACCGACCCTTTTCGCTGTTACCATTTAGCCATGAGCCCCTAAGGGAAAGGAAATCATATACATACTCGTATATTCATATTGAAAACGTAAGATGCAGTGGTTGCTGATTCGTCTTCATAAGACAAAACCCGAAACGAAAATGTAATGACATTATGATTTAATTTATATTATATTAAACCTTTTCCATAATAATTTCGAGCCGAGCCCCGATTCCCCTTAAAATATGCCAATTATCAAAATGTATTTTATCCACCTGCCCCATTGTATTGTGACATTGGAAATTTCAACTTACAGTCCTTGACATACGAGGCATTTTTGAATAAATTAAGATTCGAGATCCCGTCGAAAAAGGTTGTTTTATAAAGGTGTGAAGTCTACAAGAAAATGGCTTCCAATTCTTTCAATATTTGAACTTATTGTTATTGCAGACATAGAATCATCAGACGCGATAAAAAAGTTACTCAGTTAAATAAAAGTAAATGGTAAGTTAGACAGTAAAATAAAGGGGGGAGGGGACGCCCTAGTTAACATTACATAGTTACAGTGACCTTATTGGTGCTGTTTTTCAGAAAGGTCGGATGCTTAGTACCTACTCGCAACCTGCGTGCGTGTATGACCAGATGCATGAACGTCAACGATGCAAAAGGAGTATGTAAGGATCGTCCCAGGTGGCATTCTGTAGTTTCTGACCACTCCAACGAGAAGGTGTGAGTTTATCTATCTATATATATAAAAATGAATCCCTATTTTCCCTTGGTCACGCCATAACTTGAGAACGACTTTAACGATTTCATCCATCTTTTTTTTTAAGTTTTCTAATAATTGGTAGAAGGTTCTTTCGGGAAAAAAAATAAGAAAGTTGCTCCACGCGGAAGAAGTCGCGGGCAGAAGCTAGTGTAAAATAAAAAGTAACATTTATAAAGTAACCTACATGTAGCGGTATCTACAACGCCATGCGAACAACACGTCATACTGACGTCACGCAAATCCTGCATCTCGCAAGCAGAGTTTACCGCGCAATTTGACGGCACGGTTGGCGCAGTGGTTAAGCGATTGACTGCTGCGCTGCGTGCCGCGGGTTCGATTCCCGCACGGAACAAATATTTGTATGACCTACATGTATTTGTTCCGAGTCTGGGTGTTTTTTTTTTCTATCTATAATATGTATGTATTTACAAAAAAAAATTGTATATAAGTAGTTTATCAGCCATCTTGTTACCATAACACAAGCATTAGGTTGCTTAGCTTGGGACAAATGGTGCTGTGTGAAATGTCCAGGGATTTATTTATTTATTATTATTTATTTATTTAATTTGAACAAAAGGAAAAAATACATACAAACTTCCCGACATCAGTCGTTGGGCAGTTGCCCGCCAGACACAACACCCATCTGGTCGGTAATCCTCCCTTTTCTATAGAGGATGACTTGAGTGAACTTTACACCTGTTCCTCATACCTCTATATACATATTGTTATATACAGGCATTTACATGACTCTCCGCCACACTGAGCTACCACAACAGTTTCATATCGCGATAATTACACCGAAGGAAAGAGTAAAAATCATCAGTAATTCAGTATCCATGTACTTCAAGAGCAGGCGCTTCTGCGAAGGCTTTTGTAAAAGAAGAGGCGACAACCTCTTTTGGCCAGCGTTGTCTAATTGCGATGCCAGCGCCACCTCGCTGCACTCAGCGCCAAACGAAGCCCTTTGTGCCAAAGACAAAAGACTGCCAGGATTATAATGAATATAATGCTGTGTGAAAGAATGCTTACAGCGGCTTTAAGGTATAAAATGTAGGTATGGGTTGATTTTCCGGAAAAAACTTTGAGTTCAAACATAAAAGCCACCTACAAATATGTATGTTCGGGTCATGGAGTTTGTTTTAGCTAACATGTAGGGATTTATTTATGAACGTTGCTTAAAAGTAAGTAACGACTGTTGAACGAGACATTTTCACTTTTAAACGACTCTTGACTTTGAGCAACGTTTATAAATAAAGGGATTACTTTCAGGTTACCACAATATTTATACTGTATACTAGTAACAAAGGTGAAGAAATTGTTTAACGCGCTATTCCATCTCTTCAGGAAGGCTAAAGGGATATGAATGCGAATTGAATTTTGCGTGAATATGACGCATGTTTACCCCCAACTTGTTATTTTTTTTTTGTGTGTTTATGTTCTTTTTTATGCGTCATGTTTGCCGCAAATAAATGTATTTTCTTTCTTATTTCGGCCCTTAGGAGCTAAACAAAAACAAAAAAAAAGTCAGAAAGTGTAGCGGAAATAAGTTAAAACGAAGTGAGAGTGACGATGCGATGTGACGGGCAGAAGCCAAAATAACACAAAATTTCTCTGGAAAATACTAAACTCTGTTTTAGATATTATCATACAGCTAGCACAATATAAACTGCCCCGACTAAATAACTAAAGGCAAAAAAAAAACTAAATATCACGCAGTCCAGTTGATAAAATAAATAAAAACATACTCCAATCATTTCAAACGGTACTTACCTTTTCCCACAACACATTCCGAGTATCATAACCAATTTTCCTTGAAATTGAAAGCACTCAATGACAGGCGGACTAACATCAAGCGGGTTATAATTTGAAAGCCACTTTAATTAGAAAAATAAAACCAGCGAAGGGCTAGCCGGACTTCCACACCGTGGGTTCCGTGAAACATGAGTTTGATGTAACTGTTTTTTTTTAAATAATTTGTTGTTATAAACTCGAATTAGGCGAAGTTTACACTTGCGTGTTTTATCGTTACCAAAGAGCAAGAACAAAAATAAAAAGTCTCTCTAGCCTTACATAACATCATTAAATAAATAAAAACTTTATTGCATAAAAAGGTGTTGCAGTAAATACAATAAAAACAGTTGCACTTTACAAATGAACACTGGTATACAACATAGATGGTTGGAGTAGGTACTGTCCTCTTAGATAGGATACACATAACATCATAGTGTCACGAATGTCTTCCCCGAAGGGTTAAACAGAGGTGTACCTATAGCACACCCACATTTCGCGAGTTGTGTTTGAGTCTCACGTAATGGAGCGAGCCTATTGCCATCTAACGGGCACAGATCGAGACTCCGAGCTGCAACTGGGAAATTCCGGATGGTAAAACCCAATATCACTACTACGTCCAACCCTCGAACCCAGGGAATCACACCCAGGACCTCATGCTCAGCAGTAGCGCTTGCGACTACTAGACCAACTAGGCAGTTTTTATTATTATTGTTGTTTTAATAGGGATAAACTCGAATTAGATGCGATTGATGATGCGATTTGTGATATGATTTCACTTGCGTGGATTATCGTAGAGCATGAACAAAAACATGAAAAAAACGGAGGTTTCTTGTATGGGAAAAAGTATATCTAAGAGGATGTTCCGTTATTATTTTCCACGAAAGCGGCCTTATTTGAAATTACAACTGGCTAGCTAACACTATCACAGGTTCTAAAGATGAAGCCCTGTGACAGACATATAGACTGACAGACGGCTTAGCAACAGTGTCCCGCCGGTACTTTGAATTCCGTGGGTACCCTTCCAGGTACGGAACCCTTATAAGGAGATAGCTGTAATGTATCAGTACTGATTCTCGCCGTTCTTGTTTCCATTCGAAAAGTTATATCCTACTAATATATCCTAATCAAGATCCAGCTGCCCAACGAGAGCTTCCTCAAGTGTTGGTCATGGCTAAATATTATTATTATTAATATTCAAGACATCTGTGATTTTTGTAATTGTGAAGTACGTAACTAATTGTAGAATTGACGAAAGATGTGATTTGTGATAATGTAGAATAATTTGATTTGAAGAACATACTTATTAATAATCGCTTAGTCCTTTTTTTTTTGACTGTACCACGTCGACTTCGTTTAATAAAACGGGATTATAAAGTACTAGCGGCGCCCCGCGGTTTCACCCGTATAAGTTTCGATTCCGTGATAATATCAGGTTAGAAAGTATCATATATGTTAATCCTGATTATAAACCATCTGTGTGGCCAATTTCATTCAAATCCGTTCCGTAGTTTTTGCGTGAAAGAGTAACAAACATCCATCCGTCCATCCATCCATCCATCCGTCCAGCCATCCATCCATCCATCCATCCAAACTTTCACGTTTATAATATTAGTAGGATAGGATTTCGGGAGGAAACAAGAACGGGGGCATCAGTACCAACCCGTTGTAATGACATGTTATTTGAAAGGCATCAGCGGAACATTAGCCGTTAATGTGAGATCGATTCTGTATTGTTTCCGAAATTATAGATAATTATCATTAGCCCAGCCCACTAGGTATCCATTACCTGCTGTAATTATTGTCATTAGGTACCCACAGGGTTAAGTTCACAGGTATTCTTTATAATGCTTTTATAAAAGCGACTTGTAATTAAGTAGACACATCATCATCATTTCAGCCGAAAGACGTCGATTGCTTGACATAGGCATCCCCCAAAGTAGACACGTGACTCTTAAAAGTAGATTTCTGGATGTAATCTAATCATGGTTTTATGACAATTTTGTAGCAAGAATCAATCGAACACATTGCATAGTTATAAGGTGATAATAAGCAAAACATTGTAAAAGCCAATTATTTAAAAAAAGTAACCGTGGTGTTTCTTGCCGGCTCTTCTCCACAGGAAATGCCGCACACCACAAGCTTACAGCAGTGGTGTGTAGGCTCATGTAATAGGGAGCTTAAAATTAAAATATAAATTAGCATAACCCGTCTCTGACATTATCGTTAAAAATATAATATATGAAGCGAAAGTAAAATAAAACAGGTTTTAAAGCCTTAGTTTAAAACCTGTTTTATTGCATAGCTCTCACCTTTTCAGCGAGAGCTTACAGTTGTAATAAAAATATCCATTATACACCGCGGAATGCCTCGTCTCGCCGAGTTTCAACACTATATTAAAGAATATTAACTTCATTCTCTTTTACAACGTTAATTTCTTAAGGAATTAAAAGAGCTAACTCTGGAAGCTGTTTGTCATACTTAGCAGGCTATAAGCTAGACGCTACTTGTGGTAGCTCTTTGTACAAATGTTGTCTATGTAAGTATCGTAGCAGATGGCTTTCTGTCTGCCCCCGACAGAAAAAGGCGTGAATTTATGTTTTCATGTGTTTTCTAATGCTACGGTTACATTGTTGTGATAAAGCGAACTACATTTCACATGCTCTCTCTCGCACACCGCTCGAGGTGTCGCTGTACAAAAGAGACCTCGCGAAGTGTAATTCGTGTTATCGCGAAAATGTAGCCGTAGCATAAGAAAAACATTTGGTTCAAGAAAAATTTCAGGTCTCTCTTTTAAGTGAAGTTTCGTTAGCTCTTAGATAGCCTTGCTGCTCTCAAAACGGTGAAGGAAAACATGTCATAGAACTAAAAATTCAAAGTTTTCAAATTCAAACTAAAAGTTCAAATTCAAAATTCATCCAACAACCTGCACTCTGCCCGTGCGGTCTCGAAGAGAGGAGGCCTGTGTCCCAGCATTGGGAACATTATTGGCTGAATATGCTAGATTTACTTAATAAATTATTACTATTTTTAGAATAGAATAGAATACTCTTTATTATGTACACCATATAAATTACAGATATATAAACATAGAAATTTACTAAGGGTGACACAATGGGCGGTCTTATCGCTAAGAGCAGGCTCATGTAACTTTTCCTTTAAGGTCGGCAACACTTCCAGGTGATACCTATAGAGAAATCATAATTATGAAGCAGTACGCAAGGGTCGCAGCAGGTGGTGTTCTGTAGTATCTGGCTACCCCATGCGAATAAGCCGTGACTTTAAACGTGTAGTAGATCTTTCTCAGTCAAAGTTTGACGTCAATTGTACATACTATAGTTAACACCGTACTTACAAGAATATATAAAACTTTGTAAGTAGCATGCCGATGACGATAATAAACAGGTTACTAATGAAAAAAGTTTCCAAACTACACCATCGACCCGATGAAATTATAACCAGTGAACCACCCACACACCACGAAGCTTTCCCTCAATGACTCGAGAGGGGAAAGTATACAATGTATACGTATTTATTATTCTTGAATAAAAAACCTTCGACCTCCTTAACGTATGAATAATATATTATTTCTGCTGTTACGAGTCGCGATGACCACGCAATCTTTACTACAGAAATCAATATGCAATGGCAGCTACTGGGCTATTTGTGCCGCGTTTAGATTGGATGAGTTACTGGACTGTTAAACTGGGATAACAATACCAGCCTATTATTATCCCACTGCAAGGCAAAGGTAAGTACGTTTATGAATTGAAAAAGTCACATTGGACCGATTTTATCTGTTTGGTTTCTATTAATTATAGGGCTGACTGAAAAGTGTATTATCTATTGCTCCCAGCACAGAATTTGGAAACATTATATCTAAATCTAATACGTCAATAAATAACACTACACCTGTATCAAAAAATCCAATTAGAAACACGAGCGTGACATCGCTTTCCTCAGAATGCCAACATTGCTAACAATTTAATAAGCCCTCGAGCGAATATCAGATCTACTCAAACATGATTAAGTCAACCAATATTTCTCTCAAAACTCAACTGAGAAATCACTTGTATACACAATTTAGGGGAATGATAAACAACTGGCCCCTGAGACACAAGATCAAAAAATTAGGAACATATTTTTTTATTTATCTAACAGACTTAAAACCTCATTTTCTTGTTTAAATATTTCTTTTTCGGCTCAACGATGTTTAAGATCAAGCAAAATTTTAATAACATTCGTTTCCTTGTTTAATGTATGAGATGCGAAAGGAAATTGTGTATAATATTATATTTTTTTTGGTATTCGGAAAGATGTTGGAAGAAAATTCAAGATGGGTTTAATTTTAATATCTTTCGCTGTATAATTTGCTTTTTATTTAAATCTTTTTTTATGGGATTTATGTCACAGAATGACAAAATACTATTAAGCGTTATACCATTTGATGTCAAAGGTAATTTTCTAATTTCGTTAAAGACAACCTAGCCCGATAGTCTTACTAAGGGCGTTTGTGCACTACAAGGAATTTTATTGCCCGGCAGTCCGATTGGCTTGTGCACTCGTCCGTCTTTACTCAGATCGGTGTGGCGCAGTTTAAGGCAGCTTTCTTTGAAACTACACGCCACCCACGCGTAATTACACTAGGAACGATGAGTTTCTTGGAAAATCGGCAGTTGCTTGCTATATTACTCTACGTGGGAAGACAAAAATAATTTTGGCTTCATCCCTTTTTTTTGGGTTACCCCTTATAAGGGAAAGGTACCTGACAGGGTAATTTTACATAAACCATAATAAATTGCATTTACATAAACCATAATAAATTGTAACGGCCCGGAATGGGGAAAAGTAAAATGTCGGACGGTGAAATTACGTATACTTAGGGCACAAACTAGTTTGTGCACTGTACATAATTGCATGGCATGCCAAGGAATTTTACTGTCCGGCAAGTAACTGGGTTGTCGACGTCAGATAGGCAATCGCTCTATGTAAACAATCGTCAAGTTTTCGTCACATTGGCATGTTACTTTTTTCCTTGATTGTGCATATTCAGACTTCTCAACATCATGCTTACACAAAGGGTTCATATTCATAACAGAATTATTTTTCAGTAAATAAAAGAGCCAAGCTATTCGTACTAGTAACTGTAGCAAGTAGCTCGTTGTAAACGAAGCACAATGGTCAAGGTCGGCGGTTAGCTGGGTATCGGTGCGTAATTCACAGGCAGTGTCAGACAGTCTATATACCCAGGCGTACCTATATTACCCACCCATATACCTTTATGTAATAGGTACCAAACCCATTTTTGTCTATGTATTCTAAAAGTTAAAGTCGCTTTTTGTGTCTGTCTTTATGACCGCGTTCTGCTTTTAACTAACGGATTTTGATGCGATTTTACTGATTACGGATTTTGATGTGATTTTTACTATTACATACATAAACTCATGCCTTATTCCCATGGGGGTGGGCAGAAACTACAGAAAGCCACCTGTTACGATTCTTACATACAAGAGCTTTTTGTTTCCAACAGTCATGCATACGTACAGCATAGTAGAACCGGATGAGAAAGGCAAATATAATAACGTAAAATGAAGGACTTCCTCGTTTGGTGGGGAAAATAGTTACACCGTAGGTAAATAACAATCCTCCATTAATAGGTAACTACGATAACCGTACACGTCCACCATTCTTGAAACAACGTTAGTGTATTAATCTATCATCCGTGTAAATTACACGGTACTGGGTGGTGCGAGCCTCGGGCTGGCTAAGTAATCAAGGTAGAAGCTGATGGATAGCCGCGACCTTCAGTGACGTCACTCGACGTAAAGGGCAACGCTTGTTTATAGGGCATTGTTCTTTACTTTAAGCACCTACATAATACATGAAAAGCCTTCAATGTACCCAATCATGTGTTGATGATATCAAATGTGTCGGTAGATTTTCTACAACCTAAAGGAAAACTTCAAATAAATAATTTTTGTAAGAAATTAAATACAGGGTGGCAAGGACATCGGCACGCAAACAGAAACCACGAATTCAACACATGATTCTAAACATCTGATGTAAAAAAAAATCGTCGGTTTGTAAAAAAATACTTTTTTAATGTCAATGTTAGGATTTGTGTGATAGCTTCAAAATACTCTTACACATTAGTATTTCGCACAGAACAAATAAACTGTTCTGTGGTATTTCCAGTGTTTTAATTTACTGTCACATTGACGCCCCCACATAGTATAAGAGTCCATGTAAGCGTTGTGTCCTTCAAAAAGTGGAGTCCATGATTCGGTGTAAGAAAGAAACACTTAAGAGCTTATCCTGAGGGATAGTCGTAAAGAGTTTCCTGATAGGCTATGTTATGAGTTTATGACGCTGTCAACCAACTCCTTGTGTACGCATCCTACTTACCAAATGGAACACGTGCGAAGTATTTCATACGTAGAAGCAAAAAATTTATCCACAGTTGAATGTGAATCTCAAATTATCAAATAAAATAATCAAAAATAATATATTGATTATATTTTGTTTTTTTTTTGTATATATTGGTTATTGATTTATTTATTTTTTTATCAAATGTAACTGTGGACGTTATTTGAAAAAAATGGGTGACGGGACCGCACGACAATAGAATCTATTTTTCCATCCAGCCTTTTTGATTTATACGACTTCAGGGCAAAGGCTTTTTTGGGGTCTGCACCCAAAGGGTGCCAACGGGACCCTATTACTACGGCTCCGCTGCCCGTCCGTCTGTCACAGGGCATCTTTTGAACAGGGCACAGGGGTATCTTTTGAACCGTAGTAGGTAGATACTTGAAATTTCACAGTGTGTACTACTATAACAAAAAATAAAATACATTTAAAAATAAATGACCCACAAGAAACGTGTGTTTATCGGCGATGATATTTAAAAAAAAAAATTTAGGTATAAAATCCCTCCGTGTGCGAGTCCGACTCACACTTGGCCACTTTTTTTCATTCATTTCTGTTCGCTGCTACTCGCAGGTCAATCGTTCCGAAAGGAGTCAAAATCAAAAGTCGTTTATTCAAACTAGGCTGAGTAATCAGCACTTTATGAACGTCAAAATGACATAAGACCACTTCCTAGTGCTTTCGCTGGGAAGAAGTGGCGCAACAAGCTCCCCAACAGTCAAGTTATCTCTCTTGTTTTTGATTACAAGACGTCTAAGATTAATTTTAAGTTCTGAATTATTAATTGTCCTTCTTTAAAGTGTTTTTCTTTTGTTTCAGGTTACGTTATAGGAAGACGACGAGTGCCACCATATACCAAGTGTTCTTTACTAAAAATTTAAGATTAGGTGAGTGCAAAACCTTTTTCTATAATTATTATAAGTAGATCTCCGAGACCCGGGTTTTTTTTTACAAAAAGAACTTTTGTAGGAGTTGATAAGTGTAGTCTATAAAAAACAAAGTTTGACTTTGATGCAGCATGCATACGGGATTCCATACATGCATTCATGGGCATTGTCCTTACAATAATTCATATACAATTACCTTTTTTAAAATTAATAGAAACTGCACTTTTTGTCAGCAATATGTCATATTATGTTTCTTTCCGTACTATTCGGACTATTACGAACACTAAAACAAAAAATCGGTCCAGCCGTTCTCAAGTGTTGTGCTTACCATTGTACAGCATTTCATATTTATTAAGACTACTCTCTCTTATCCTAATTCTAGGGGAACTACTGCATGTTGCCGGAATTAAAAGTGCCCATCTCAAATCCTAATCTAAATCTGTTGAGCCGCTTAAACATTTTCGAATAACAATAATATAAATAGGTACATATTTGTCTAAGAACTTCTACTCTAATTATTACCATCTACTGAAGGACCCTCGCTTCTTGTTGTGGGAATTAAAAACAAAAAAGGCAATCCTTTCAAAAGTAAGATGATAAAGCAAAAATAAACGGTTTAGTTAAATGAGCTAAATCATTTGCGAAGAATCCGAGAAGTCTTAAGTAATTTCTTAAAAGCTAAGTCGTAAATCACAGCGTTTAGTAATTTCTTTAAAAAGAAAGGGTTATCACGTCGTTTTTTCGTGGACGACTTAACGGTTCAAGACTTTTGGTTTACAAAGTATTAAAATGCTTTTAAATTTAATCTTAGTTTACTCTTTCCACCAACATAATATAAAAATAGGTATGAGGAACAGGGTATAAAGTTCACCCATCCTCCATAGAAAGGGAAGATCCTCCCACCAGACGGGTGTTGTGTCTGGTGGGCTACTACCTACGATTAATGGCGGGACGTTGTATAATAATGCTAGTGGCGCGGTAAACTCTGCTTGCGCGATGCAGGATTTTTGCGTGTCGTCAGTGCGATGCGTCTTTGGAGGTATGAGGAACAGGGTGTAAAGTTCACTCAACCTCCATTGAAAAGGGAGGATCCTCCGACCAGACGGGTGTTGTATCTGGCGGGCAATTGCCCAATGATTGATATTGGGAAATTGTATCTATGCTAATTGCACGGTAAACTCTGCTTGCGAGATGCAGGATTTGCGTGACGTCAGTATGACGCGTTGTTCGCATGTGGCGTTGTAGATACCGCTACACGTAGTTCGCATGTGGCGATATAGATGCCGCCACAAACCTACTAGAATAAGAATTTTTTCTAACAAATCCTTCATATTATTTTATCCCCTTCGTATTTTCGTAACTGGGTTAATGCCTAGATCCTGAGCGATCAAAACGTCTCATAAAGATAAACTTATACACATCACTGATATCCCAACAAACCGACGGATCTATCGTCTGCCACTCGCCCATTTATCACCTAAATGTACCCAACCAGCGAAGGAAAATAGACCTTAATGTGCTGAAATATAATGCATTTCACGTCGCATAGTTAAGAGAAGTTGAGCTGTTTTGGAGTTTGCTAGGGTAGCCATGTTTTAAGATAGTGTTCGGAATTTATGTAAGAAATGGTGATATTAGGGACATTTTTATTAAGTAAGTACTAGCTTCTGCCCGCGACTTCGTACGCGTCTCACCGACTCCTCACAGACTGTCCTAGAATTAAGTCGGCGAGCGGCGCAGACGTTAATTTTCAAATTACAAATTATTTTATGTTGTTATAATTTTTATTATTACTGGCCACTAGCCCTGCCCGTGTGTTAAATTAATTTCGCCATTGTAGCGGCACATCTTATATACTTACTATATTGTAGACCAGAAACAGTTACAGGAATAATATATACATTTTGTGTGCAAAAGTGTAACATTGCCTAACGTTAAAAAAAAAAAACTGACTTTGTATTTGTATTGGACTGTATTTAACCAAGTACTATATTATTGACATGCACGCCGAATTCCAGCGACATTATGACTAAATTATTATTAATATTGAATTCCCATTCCTATCTGTTTATCTAAACATATTAGACAAAATAAACTTCACATGCCATACCACAGGCTAAATAGAATATTAGACCGAATAATGTAACATGAGAAACCATCGATTGTAATTACTCTATCTAAATGTGAATAAATGAATTTGAATTTAGAAAATAATTATATAACAAAAAAAAAACTATGATCCTCATTAGCCTAAATATTGACACTGAAATTTACTACATCAGATTACCGCTCATATCTCTCGCTATAAAAAGCCTCACTTCATAAGACCAATCAAACGTAAGAACATCATAACTAAAGAAAATTCCCCGAATGATCCTCACATCTGCAGGGCAGCTACTTAAGGGCAGAAATAACACACATTACGAGAGCTATAAACATTTATAAACTCCCGACGGAATCACCGTTATCTGGCTGTATTTGTGACGGTTTTATATCAAACGCTGGGAAATAGGCCGTTTTTGCTTGCCACTAACAATTTTATGACAAGGGCCTTGAAGTTTCGTTGGTAAATAAACTAATGCTCGGTTCCTATAAACAAAAACGAATCGTTTTGCTTGCCACTGGTAGCATTTTTTATTGCCAAAGATTTATTTTTATATACAAGGTGTCGTTTTCATCCTCGTCAAATTCAAGGAGGTAACTATGCTACTGATTCTCGACACGAATCAATAATAAAACAAGTAGGTATTTTTTTTTCGATGACTCGAAGAACGCGTAAGTTTATGTATGTATGTCATGGAAATAAATCTAATATAAAAGTTCCCACTAAACTTACTTAAATTTACTAAGTGCAAAGGCTTGTTTGTCAATAAGTGCTACAAACAGCAATGGTTACGCAATACAAAACATTATTTTATAGTTTAAAAAAAAACTTTTTTGTATTGAGTTTTCCACGCTATAATAACTGTCTAGCCAACTTAAATTGCTAGCAATCAAGTGTTACAACAAAAAAAACTTTACAAGAGTGCTTAAAATGAACAATAATTTATAGAAACTAAAATAAAATTTCACAAAATCGAACGAAATAACACTTGAACGATTGTTTTTTCATAATAACATAACATCACGCCTGTAGGACCCCGAAGGGCAGACGCAGAGGCAGACGTGTGCCTAAAGTACATTTTACTAGTTATGTTTTAGTCAAAGGTAATAGGGGGCGACCCTATTGCCATCTACCGGGCACAAATACAGGCTCCAGGCTACTCCTGCGCAATTCCAGATGAAAAACCCCAATAACACGTTGCCCAACCCAGGAAGTGAACCCAGGACCTCATGCTCAGCGGTAGCTCTTGCAACCACTAGACCGATTATTTTTTTTGAAAACTTTCCAAGAAATAACTCTACCAAAAGAGATTTTTCTAGCGTATCGAACAAAACCATTTAGCCGAAAAGTTTCCACAATGAATACCCACGTTCATAACAACAAAACTACTTAACAATATGGGGTTACACCACAAAAGATTCTTATGTCATTGTATAATATAATGCATAGGTACCTTGTAAAAGTTTTCTGTCAGGAATTCCTCACGCGTGACTCGGCGACTCTATGAAAGACCCAGACAGGAGATCAGACAAGAGGAAATGACCAGAAAGTTTAGCCGAAGATTCGACGAAAGACGAACGCGATCAAGTTAGAGTTAGTTTATCGCGAGAACTTAATATTCAGGGCTGTTACTCTGATTCCTTGAAAATGTACATGACATGAAATGTTTATTTCTGTAAGTAGATCTTTTAAGACACTTTTACGCTTTTTTTTTACTAGATTCCCCCGGCATTTCCTAGCTGATTGATCCCTGACAAGAAATGCTGAAATAAACTCAGAGGTCATATAGAGCCAAACATTATATTATTATTTTTGGCCTTTTGAAGAAAGAGCCATTGCTGCTTTGAGTTGGGTCCATGCAGGTTCGTGGTGGCTCAAGAAAAATATTCATAGGCCTTTGCCCAGAAGTGGGAAGGCGTTAGCCTTATTAAAAAAAACGATAACCATTTGGCAGTAATCTTATTATGTCTATATTGTCTTCTTATTGCACAGATGATGTAGATTTCTGGCCCTGTATGCCAAACTTTTTGCTCTCTGTACCTACGTGAATTCCGAGTAGAAAATCCCTTCCCTATCGCATTTCATCGGATACGTTTTAATTGATACCTAAGGAAGAGGTTTACTGCCTGCCAGGGTAGCGGGATCGTCCGAAAGGGTACCGCTGCCCTGGAACAGAAAGAGCTAAGGAAGGAACACGGGTGGGTTTTAGTCAGTAAGAGTCTGACACTCCCTTCTGCTCCACCCAGAGCGCGAGGGGTCATTTGATGATTTCCCATCCACAAAAAAAAAGGGGAGGTTTACTATGTAACGTATTTTCTTCTATAGAAATGAAAGTAAACGCCGGATAACCTAATGTTTGTAAGATGTATCGATGGAAAGAAGGTTTCCGACATCTTGGATTCAGGATGTTAGAAGAATGAGGTTTCGATCAATCTATCAACTTGGCCTAGAATGGTTTGGACAAAAGTCCTTTTTAATCTTTAAGGCCCAAAAAGGCGAGGCATTATAAGTATATAGGACTCTTTCAATTGACTTTGTTTTGTTTGTAATACTTTATTAAGACGAAAAAAATTGTAACATGTAAATGTTCTAACATTAAATCATAAAAAACCTGAGTGAACTAACTTAACTTATAAACATAGAATATAAATTTTATTTTTATCAAAAAAATGCTAATTGAATCACATAACACGACCAAAGTTATCAGAAACACAACTCTGCCCCAAACTCGTTATTTATTACGATAATATAATTTAATTTATAGCCGCGAAAGCCAATAAAAACAAAACAATTGCTATTCCAAAGAGAAAACAAACCATAGATAACAAAGTCGTTGCACAAAACTAAATGTCAAAGCAGTTTGCATACTAGTGTTGCCAATGACAAAGACAATATGTCGGGATGAAATGCGGGATATGAATTTTTGCTCGGGACAGTTTTATTTTGAAACGTTTTATTTGTCTTCCATGCTGATTTGATTTCTAAAAATATGCTGGTTGGGTATGCTTTGTGCAGAATTTATTGTAGTCATGTGAGAAATTGGAGCCATTTTAATAAAGTACCAATGGTAGTTTAGAATTATTCATTCGCTGGTACAAAACAGAATACAAATGCAGCCGTCTGCATAGAACATGGAATCACAAAAAAAAAATTAAATATTTCCTCTCGAACCAAACTGTATGCAAGAAATGACTACAGCGAATACTTCTAAAATATTAAAATGGCGGGGCTTTTATTAGCACAGGCCTAAAAATTGGGACGTCCCGTGTCCCGGTTTCATGGGACGTTGACAACCAGAGCGTAACCGCCCTCAAATATTAATACTGGCCGTAATCGAGTCGTGTGCACCAAATAATACGGAGGCGTATTCTTTTTTAATATTTTAAATATGGCCGAATATTCTCTTTTCAAAAACCTTTGTTTCTTAATGAATGATCGCATGACTGACTTTCGTGTGGCCATTGCTAATATATGGTATGATTAAAAGGTGTAATTAGAACTTTTTATTAAAACAAATATTTAAGAAATGCTGGCGTCTAGACTACGATTCTTTTCAAAATTATGTACTTAATGTTTGCTGAAAGCATTTTTTTAATAATTAATCTGCAGGTTATGTGGAGGTCACGATATCAGTTCTAATTAAAATATTTAAGTATGCATTAGGTACTTTACATTGCTTTATACTGGAAATTATAAATGAACCCAGAATTTAATAATCAAATATATTTTTTAGAGGGTATGTCCCTGGAAGTCCTTGTTTGAAATTCATCGTCACATTTTTTTCAAAGCGATGCCTTTTACCCGCTTTAATTATTTTTCTAACACTTGTAAGATTTTGATATAGACAAACCGTTCTTTATTTCATATATTCCTGTTCGTTCAACTGCCGCCGAATAAAAATATTATTTATAAAATTACCGTTAGTCCCACCTGTGGAACGACGGCAGTGGGACGAACGGGAATACACGCTTAATTATTAATTTCTATGGCAAAAAAATCAAAAAGTTATTTAAGAAATATCACCAAGACAAAATTTTGAATCACCTTCGTCAAATTAAACAAAAATTTGCAGATCCGTACTTTCTTTACATTTAGGACCCTTCAGAGTTTTTCACAGGTCATTAAAATTATATAAAAAGATTTTCCAATTTGGACATCAAATACGTTTTTTCTTTCAACCTTTTTTCATTCAGCCTTGAACGTCACAATATTAAAGTCTTTTGGTTCACTGAAAAGTATCATTTTCTTTTGATAAAACTCGCTATATTTTTGTCGTTTTAACAGGTGTGTTTGTCTAATAAAACGTTATTACGTGCCAACTGTCAGGACAGATCCATTAAAATCACTACATAAACCTGCAAAAGAAATGTCAGCCGATCTATTCTATACAAAACTCATCGAATTTTTCGGGACATCGCCAAGCGGTTGGTTGACTCTTCACGTGACCAGAAGGCTGGCCTATTTTTAGCACAAAGAATCAACATTGAAATCCAACGTGGTAATGCTGCCAGCCTTTTGGGCACCTATCCCATTGACAGTGATGCGGACGAAATTTTTGATGCCCAATGAGCTCCTGCCTTTTTCTAAATTTTTTCTTATTAAATACTTGTATATTTGTATATAGTATATATTAGTGTTAGTCCGATAAATAAATCACTGTGAAAACTTAGATAAAGTGAGGTTTAAAGTGAGCTGTCATTGACTGTCTCACTTCAAGCTCTGCCTGTCTCATCATCTGCCTAGCCTTTTGCCAACCATGTTGGGGTCGGCTTCCAGTCTAACCGGATGCAGCTCAATACCAGTATTTTACATGGAGCGACTGCCTATCGGACCTCAACAACTTATATCTAATTAATTAATATAAATAACATTATAATATAACAAATAAAAAATGGCGTCGAAAAATTCATCCGCATCGCTGTCGACTTTTAATGTACCCAAGAGACTGGCGGCATTACCACGTTATATGGCAACACTTAGCCTCTGGCCAAGCTGAAAACTAAGTAAATAAGTACGTTGTTTTTCGATATGTCACCTAAATTATGATAGAAGCAATATCAATAGGCTTCAGAACCTTTCCAAATGAGTAATAAAAACAATACAGACAGGACCCAATATTTCGACATAGTATTCGAAAATACATGAATGTATCATGTCTCATTATAATCGACTACGTGTTACGAAAGGCAATAAATTGTATTTACTGAGGCTGAAAACTTTTTGCTGAAAGAATATTGTTAGGACCTGATGAATGATAGAGGCTCTACGTCTCCTTGAAGTTAGTTACGATGTTATATTCATCTATTCATACATACAAATACATACATTCATACATATACATACATACAAATAAATAAAATTGAAGTGTCTGTTTGTAATGTCAAAGTAACAGCTAGACCGATTTTGACGGTACTTTCACTGGCAGATAGCTGATGTTATGGAGTACCTAACATATATTTTTTCCCGGTAGCATGCTTCCGTGGGATAATTTCAAACATCCCCGCGGGCAAAACCGCGGGCAAAAACTAGTTTGTAAAATTTGTAAAAGTAAGTGAACTCATCGACATAATGGGCAGGAAATACATTATGTCTATGAGTTAATTTACTTTTTCATCGTCCATCTACTTAGACCAGTTAGTTTCTTTCGAAAACAGGCAAGAAAAGAAAATCAATCGCCGCATCGAAAATGCCTGGAAAAGCTACTGGTCCATGAAGACGCTAATGAAGGGCGATCTACCGATCTCCCTGGAGCGAAAACTCATCGATGTGTGTATCCTGGCCGGCGTAACCTGCGGTGCTCAGACCTGATCACTCAGCGAGTCGCAAAAGTTGAGCCTTGAGGTTTGCCAAAGAGCAATGGAGCGCAGCATTTTAGGCGTTAAACTAACTGACAGAATACGAAATACCACGCTGCGCTCCAAATCGGGGATCCTATATTGGGCGGGTCACGTCAGCCGCATGCACAGTGACCGCGGGGCAACAGTCTCCTCACGGTGCGGTGGGTGCCTGAGAATGGGCGGCGCCGCCGAGGCCGGCCTAGGAAGAGAGACGAGACGATCTAGACGCATACTGCAAAGGTTGGATCGAGGTGGCTCTAGACAAGGATGCTCAGCGGTGGGATAGAGAAGGGTAATAAAAAAAAAGTTAATTGTTATGTAACATGAATAATGTTTGTAAATTTCTGCCAGGAAAGTCGACCTACCTGTACAAAATTAGGTATAATATATTTTATTTGTACCGTACTTTTGTACCTAATGATGCTAATTGAAACTAAACGCCGAAACGCGGGGCGCCTAATATAATAATAATATCCCTGGACATTTCACACAGCACCATTTGTCCCAAGCTAAGCAACCTAATGCTTGTGTTATGGTAACAAGATGGCTGATAAACTACTTATATACAATTTTTTTTTTTGTAAATACATACATATTATAGATAGAAAAACCCCCAGACTCGGAAAAAATACATGTAGGTCATACAAATATTTGTTCCGTGTGGGAATCGAACCCGCGACACGCAGCGCAGCAGTCAATCGCTTAACCACTGCGCCAACCGTGCCGTCAACGCCTAAGGAGGACATAAGAGCCTTTTTGGTGAAGTTCTTCAAAGGTCAGGTGCGTAGTGCTCGCAACCGGCGCGTGTTATGAACGTAAACGAAGCAAAAGGATTAATGATCGTAGTAGGTGACGTTCTGTAGTTTCTGCGTACCCCTATGGGAAGGTGATTGTAGGTGAGTGGGGAGGTGGTTTATGTTAAGTTGAAACTAAATAATGTTCGATTTAATAATTTGAATGATCGCTATTTTGCGCCTTATACAAGCTGTTATTTTGCATCCTCGTCAAATTTCAGGAGGCTGTTATGAAAGACATAAATAATCAAATAAAATTACCGTGTGTGAGCCGTGGTCCCTCCCGTAGTACCTGGAAGGTACCACGGGGAAATCCCCGTGGTACCTTCCAGGGACTACGGGGGTTTCCATGGGCATACCATGGGTAAAGAATTTTCTTTGTGGTTGTAAATGGTAGTTTGTGCCGTTGTGCCTGGAAGGTAAAAAAAGGTAAAAAATACAACTGCAAAACGATCAAAACATATTATGTTGACTGACGACGCAATTCAACATACGTGTGTTATTGTACACACGGCTACACATCAAGCTATACATTTCCAGTTTTAGCTGACCTCGCATTGTATAGGTTTTTCGTACAATCAGATGTCAGCTTATACTGGTTATGTATAGCTTGATGGATAGCCGTGCTTACACGTAATCAGTGGTGATTCTTTATTATTTGTGCCGCGTTTTTATGTGTGTGTAAAAGGGCAGTTACAGTGCGGTCTCAAACAGGCCGCGTTTTAAAATGCGTGGCCCACACATGCCGATTTCAGAAAATTAGAAAAAAAAAACCTAATTATTTTATTATTGATTTGTGTCGAGAATCAGTAGCATAGTTACCTCCTTGAATTTGACGAGTATGCAAAACTACATCTTGTAGACCCAGTGATAGCAAATTATACTATACACGTTACTATGGATGTAGGAACCAAATACATAACTTAAACCCATACGTTCTTCCCATAGGGGTAGGTAGAAACTACAGAACGCCATCTGCTATGATACTTACATACTCCTTTTGGTTCATTTACTTTTAAACATATATTATGAAGGCCGATTCCCGCAATTAAAAACTAGTCGCAATCGTATCTCAGCGACAATCAATGTCAAAAATTTAGCGATTTTTGACTGATTGAGACTTAGATCAGACTGTGAATGTTTTTAAAATTACAAGAATTGCTCCTCTGGTCGTAGACGCACGCCGGTTGCGAGTAGGTACTACGCACCTGAACTTTCTGAAGAACATCACCAATGAGGTCACAATATCTCCTAGGGCGTTCCCTCCCGGCGTTTCCGCTCACATCTGCCTCGTAAACCAGAACCAAATAAGTACACCATAATATTAACGAAGGGAAAGCGTGGAACGAGTTTGAAACAGAAAAACAAACTACACTCACGTCCACAGTACCTAAATACTTAATCCGGCCAAACAAATCCAACATTTTATAAACAGACCAATTTACTGTGTAATTCCTGCCTATTTATTTAGCAAATTGTATACATATTTACCGAAGCATTATCTACTTGGCCGAATTACGGCTATGTCACGTATATGTACATTTAATCTCTTATTGTGTACCAAATATTTACTTCGACACACTTGGGAATAGTTGTGTCAATGTTTCCTTTGATGGCACGATGGTACTGAGATCAAAGAAAAATACAGACAATGTAGGAACTTGAAAATGCGACGAAATGTAGCTTCGTTTTTAGTGAATACGTCTGTGGAATTTTCAGTGTCGGGATTAATCTTCGGGTCAAGCAAAAAGTAGAGTTGTACTAACCGAAAAAAGTCTTTGAGGATAGGACTGTCATCGATATTGTGTGACGGAGTTGTTTCCAATTACATTAGGATTTTACAATGCATTGGAAAACTTGTTGTATACCTTTACCTATAGGTACATAGACCAGCGCTGCGACACTTATTTTTAAATGTCGCTGCATTATGCTGAGATCTGAGAGGAGGCCTTTTGGCCTCGTAACGGACTTTCTGTTTTTTTTACTTTCTTTTTATATAATTTGGTTTTTTTAATATTTGTATTTATTTATTATTAAACATTTTGTAGACTTAACAGGTATAACTTATAGTAAATACAGCTTAGCCTAGTTACGTAAAACACGTAGGTATTCTAAAAGATAAATAATTTAATTATCAGTAGTGAAGGTTTCATAAAAATAGCTCTTTTTTGCACTATGCAATAATTTATGATTGTGTTTACTTTAGTTTGTGACCTTCCTGTGCGAGTCAAAAGAAATACTTTCTTTCTTTCTAGACTTTAGACAGAAATTATTACCTATGTAGCACTTAGCTGACAAATATGTATAAGGATAAAATGTAAGGACTGTCACACGTGTTGAGGTTTTGTGTGACGACTTTCTATTATAAGTGACAGGGCACGAGCTTGATCAAATATTTGTACAACCTTTATAATACAATCTACCAACATAAAGTTTAGTACGTTTTGTCGAGCTATGAGAGTGTTTCCAACCCAAATTCATGCTTGTAAAAACAGAAAAGATATTTAAGAAAAACATAGAAGAAATACTAGTGTGAACGTCTAGTAAAAAATACAACTCAGTTCGCTGTCGATGACTCTGACTGCCAAACAAACAATATCTACTAGGCATTAGGCTATAAGTACACTTGTGTACACTCAGTACCTACAGTAGTGTAGACCGAACCTAATGGTCCCTTAAGGCTGTTATAGACGTACTCGCACGTATCCCCACTAAATCACGGTAATATACAAACCACATTACTGCTGAGTGGGCCAGTGCAGCTATACACACTGATAGGTTCTATACACTTGTGAGGAATTAATACGTGCTTGTGCTGTAGTAGTCTGCTGATGTCTTCCTGCCTCTCACATATAGACTGACTTTTTCATATCAGTAAAATTATATTGTAATATTTTTTTCTTTTCTACTTTCCTATCGCAGGTGTGCTGGAAGATTTCTTTAGGAATAAGCATCACCTTTGTATCTATTTTTCTGTTCTCTTTTTTCTAGTCTGTTTATATGTGTGTACATAAATGATTAAATAAATAAAGGTGTGGTCATATTTTAGAGTGTGGTTATCATCCATCGCATACAAACTTCAATAGCTTCTCGACCCAAATGTATGGTACCCACAGCTTATTATTTTTTCGTGACTACGATGTTGCATATATGGTTCCCATAGAGAAAGTTGTTCAGTTTGATGGTCTAACAGAGGCAATTGTTCAGATTGATGGTCTCATGGAGAAAGTTGTTCAGTTTGATTTTCTAACAGAGACAATTGTTCAGATTGATGGTCTCATGGAGAAAGTTGTTCAGTTTGATGGTCCCTTGGAGAAAGTCGTTCAGTTTCATGGTCTCTACTAAACCCTTAAATATGAACAAACATTTCTGAAATACGCTGTACAGACGCCAGCAGGTCAAGTTACCCGAAATTGTCAAATTTTCCCAATCAACCTTGAACCTTAATGCTTTAGCGATAAAGTTACGAAGAAACGAAGACCATCAACTGATGGCAACAGCCTGTCTCTCAGTGAAGGTTAATTGACATCCAACTGTTGAATGTGTATGACACACTTCACACTCAGCTTCGAAGGAAGGAAGAAAAATGCTTGTGTTTTTGCAGTAAAGATCATGTTGCGAGGTATTGTTTACGAAATATTTATGAGAGATGTCTTGAGTGTTGACTAAAACTGGCTGGTTCTATGAAAACAATCATTAATTAACTTTAAAATAAAAACTTAGTAGAACTTTATACACTTCTTGTATCAAATGGCCATTTTTTTAAATCTAGTCGTTATCTCATCTCGGCGACAATCGGGTTAGGGGGAAACTGGCCTCTGGTCCGCGGCCCACATTACACGGATTAGGAACAGTAGTGGAAAACTCGGCCGAATCAGAAGAGCCGGGCCAGAATACCATGGGAAAAAAGTATCGTAGTTAAATCGACCCATTGGGATTTAATGTCATTAAAATGAAAAAAAAAGGTGCGAAATAAAACGTAAACATTAGAATATGCATACTTAAATGTCAAAAACTTGTCTAAAATGTAGGTAAGTACCTACCTAATACTCGGTTCCTATACCTAAACAAAAACGAATCGTTTTGCTTACCAATGGTAGCATTTTTGATTGCCAAACTGCACCCTAATTGCGTAACACACAACCAATCTCAATCTGAATCATTTTGAAGGATATTGCTAATCCATTGCCTCATAAATGTTCAAAAAATGTGTCTTGATTGTGTCTGCTCAGCAACGTAAATAACGCAATGAATGTTGTTGAACTGTCAAAATGAAACCGATTCCGATTGATCGTGTGTTACGCAATTATTAGGGTGCAGCATATAAATAAATAGATTCGAAGATCGCTCTTAGCGATAAGACCGCCTATTGAGTCACCATTTGTGAAAAAAAAAAATGTCTGTAATTTATATGGTGTACATAATAAAAAGTATTCTATTATATTACATTCGTAAGCTAATTTTACCCAAAACCGCAAAGCTCTGAGGTCTTTGCTTCATTATTGGTAAAGATACAAGAGTCTTAATTTGAAACTGGTATTTTTGACAGATTGAGACTGAGATTTGAATGCGAAATGGCCGCAGATTAGTGTTCCTAATCCGATAACTACCACAAACTCACACGAATACAACCCTGCCTATTGATGCCACTGCAACTGATTCCCAGATTGGCGCCCTCATATCCAGCCGTATGAATAATTCAGACTAACCTCACATGCTGATACGAACTCTGAATATGTTCTGCGTTGTAACGAAGTACGCTGTCCTGGTGGCTGTATGTCTACAGTCGTTTGGTTTGAAGGTTTTGAATCCAAGAGTACGTTTGAAAGAATTGACAAATAATATCTTGATGGCGTCTGTTATATAAAGCGGTGCTGTATTATTACTTCAGCCAGAATCTTAGGTAGCTATCATATATTTATTACGTGTTATTTTTCAAGAAAAACGTCTGTCTGTTTTTGATGTCGTTGGTGTATGTCTTAAATACCAATTTTCGCACACAATGTGGTTTAAAAAACATTGTTATCCGCATCATGAGAGTAGAGAAGGTTTATAAAAATTTTGGGAATTATAAAAACAATAACAATACCAAACGACATGTACCACAAACAATAAAAGCCCTAAAGAAAACCAAAACACCGTTATCCCTTGAATTATAGCAAGTGACGTCACAAAACAAAGATGGCGGAGCTAAAAGCGCGGGAACGTACGCTTATTACGTTCATTGTGTGCACAATGATTGTTTTCTTATTTTACGTCCAAAATGCTTTATGTAACACTCGGAAATTATGTTCAAGATTATGGGTGTGTATTTTATTTTATGTTATTGGATAATCTTGTCTTTTAACATTATTTATGAATGCTTAAGAAAGTTTCTTTGGATCTTCAGATTTTATGTGTTTGTGACAGTTTCGTGTTAAGTTGTCAAACGTTATAGTTATTGCAAGGGATTCAAAGGTGATGATTTTCGGGAGGTCCTTTTTCAGTGGACATAGAAAGAGAAATATTTTGAACACAGGAAATAAAACAGTAAAAAACTTCAGACGGCGAAAATATTCCAACCTTATCGGGAGTTTGTTTATTCGAGCCGTTTGGGGTTGAAAGTTGAAACACTAGGGCCATGGGGTCCGAGTGCCCACTTAGTTTTTCGAGACATCGCCAAGTGGTTAGCCGACTCTTCACGTGACCAGAGGGCTGGCCTGTTGTTTTGGCAAAAGAATCAGCATCACCATATAACGCTTATCATATATTTGCACGTTTCAGGCGAATTAATTCCTGAGAATTGCCTAATAAGCCGTAAATCGAATAGTTGAAACTAATGACTTGTTAAATATCAACAACATAATATTATGCCTGTATTCAACGTGCAATACCTAGAACATGTCCCGGTAAGCGCACATCAAAAGCATTGTTTGCGTATTAGCATTTGTCAGCTATCCACAAAATTAGATTTAACGTGCTTTCAATAATAGCTAGAGGGCAACAGTGTGTTCGTGGAAAATTATTTTTGCCGTGAAACTGATAATGTTGTTAGAATTAGATAAATTCTGCTGAATATTTAACGTGCTTTAGACAGGTACTCATGCAACGAATTAAATGATTAATAATAATAATATTTTATCATTTATTCTCTCTTCACAAAGCGCACTAACTAATACACATATATTATATGCGCATATGCATATATATGCGTTAATGTGTATAAAAACTGTCTCATCTGTATTCCACCTTTGTGAGAGAACCAAAATAGGTCGTGTCTTTCAATACTCAAATCTTTATTGCATTTCATATGTGTTACATAGATGGTATATACAAGGTAAAAGATCAATATGGACCCCGTCGGACACAGCAAACATTAGGAGACAACAAAAGAGCTAAGTAGCAATTCAAACAATTACATATTAGTTTTGGAAAAATTATCAAACATTACCTAGGTAACCTTTACTAATATTATAAATGGGTAAAAAATTATTTGGTTGTAAGTTTGTATGTATGGGTAATCTCCGGAACTCAGTCAGATTTGATAAATTATTTTTACACTTGATAGCCATATAACATCACGCTACCCTAAGTAACCGTGCAAAAAGAAAAAAGTGAGAAAAAACGTAGTAGTACTAGCGCGGGCAAGCGATGCAATGCGACGAGGTGAGTCGGGGGTTGGGACTACAACTTTCACGAATAAATTAGGAGAATAAATATACGTTTTTGAGAAATGTCACCAATTTTTATTTACTTTAAAAATAGTAGCGCAAACCCAATATTTTCACAGTAATAAAAATGTAATAAACACATACTAAAAAAAATATGTGTAGGTACATAAATTCAATGCACACAACCGCACTGCAGTACCTACAAATGAAAGGCAAAGTAAACACTTTACTCAGTGAGTGTTCCTTATTGTATGCACGACGACATATCAAGCTATACATTTTCCAGACCATTTATCAAACTCAAAACATTTATTTCAATTAAATTTAATTTTGCACTAGTCGGTCAGTCAAAAAGTTGAAGCAAGCGTGTTCCAAAGCGTAGTAGGTTCTTATGGAAAAGAACGGGCAAGAAAAACTCCACGAATTTTTCAAATCTGACTGGTAGTTAAAACGATTAGTGCCTTCAAACAAACACAAACTCTTCAGCAAAATTATAAGTAAGTATAGAAGATAGATACTACACCAACATGCAGTAAAAGCAGACCTCTCATTGCAGGGAAATATAGCTTATAATGGCAACGTACATTTAAATACCTTGATATGTCGACGTACGCACGAGGGTTACGAACAATCGTAATTTAATTCCGTGATTGGCGCTCGAACTGCATAACAAGCAAATAATTATAATGACAGGATATTACACTGATATTATTGATGTTAACTGTACATATTATCTGTGTTAATTCCCAGGCATGTTCGGAATAATTATGACTGGTAAATACAAACGACTGTTCAGTTCAGTCCTGTGCAAAAATTACAGTTTGTGATATTAGCTACGATAAAAATGCACAACTCTTCTATCTATACTAATAATAAAGCTGCGTTTGCGTGTCAGCTGCACGTTACAGGAACTGATAGATGCTGATGCGCCAAACACGTAGCCGAATTCTGGGCCGAGTCCATTTAGAATGCTATCTATATTTCAATATATGCATATTTATATATGTGTATTGAAATAAATTATTTTATTTTGAGTTTATCAACACGCTAAGAAGATAAAGCTGAAGAGATTGTTTGTTTGAACGCGCTCATCTCTGGCTCACAACAGTCTCTAAAGACAGTTGTTCAGTTTACTAGTATGTACCACACCCTTAAATATGACGATACCTTTCTGATACATGCTGTATAAGAAAAATAATCTCTAATGACGGATAAATAGAAGAAACGGGAACAAACGGCAGAAACGGGATACAGCCAAAATGCAAGTAGCACTTTTTTTAAAACTTTGCGGTAGTTTACCGCATAGTTTATTTCCAGATTTCCACACAACAGAAATATAGTGAAAATAAAATTAAAAACAAAGTTGCGCAGTACGGAACGAGTAAGTACAAAGCTCGCTACTATATTTAGCGTAGCCCGAAAACTTACAAGTGCAGTACATTGCACGGAACCCGTATGTAACACGCGATGCTTAGGACAATGTAGCCAGTCTAAGTAGATAATACCGAGGAGAGAGCTGTGTTAATGAATTAGTGGATTTAATCATAGGTAGCCATACGTAGGTATATATTTTAGGGTTTCGTAGACAAAGGGTGGGGTAGAAACCGGGAACTGGTTGTCTTTTAGATATTATAGCCTACGCCGGCCGTCTGTATGAGCAGTGGTGGCCCAGTGGTAACGGTCGCAACTTACGAGTTGTAGGTTCGAAACCGGCACGTCCTAGAACCAAAAAAATAGGTTTTTTTTATCTGGAATTACTCAGTAGCAGCACGAAGTCTGGATTTGTGACCGATGAAATGTGGGTACTATAGACACTCCTCTGCAAAACCCTTCGGGGAAACATGGCGTGGTATTTTGATATTACAAAGATATTCTCTTTTGAGCACCAATCAATATTTAAGCTGCTATGTCTAGACTAAACTGTTACGTGCAACATAGATTCATACTAATACAATCAGTAGAGACAGGTACAATATTGTGTGCGGAACCCGTACGTTGAGTGCGGTTTTGTCGCCTCTCCAGAGCTCTGAAGAGAGGGCGGGCTATCAACACAATAGATTAAGTAGAGGATATGCTGCTGAATGATTAGCGATTTGTTACAGTGGTGGCCAAGTGGTAATCGTCGCGTTCGAACCTAGACAGGCGTTTGACGCGCGCTTGGTGTAAATTATCTCATCACCACTGCTTGAAAAACGGTGAAGAAAACATCGTGAGGAAGGTCCTAGAACCAAAAATTCGAAGACATGTGACATCTCCATCCCGCACTGGGCGCGCGTGGTGGATTATGGCCCAGTCCCTCTCACCGAGAGGAGGCCTTTGTCCCAGCAGTGGGAACATTATAGGCTGATTATGTAATTGTATGTTCTGTGTACGAACACATAGGTCATGTGCTTGGGTTTGAATGGTTTCGTAATGAATATTTATTCGAAATTAAATTGATTATGGGCTTATTTTTCAACTGACACATTACTTTCATCTGAAGAATAAATACGACAGTTTTATATATTGTCTGTACAAAAGCTGCCCAACCGCCATATTTGTTGATCAGATAAAAGTTGTTGGTCTATTGTAAAATCTGCCCTAAATCTACTAAATCTAAATATTAATTTCAATAACAGGCAACACACAGGTCTACAGCATGAAATTTTGCACAAGACTTCCTTATATAAGGAAAAAGAGCACTAAGGAGGAGGGGTTTTGAATCATCATCTGCCATTCTGTGGAACAATTTTTAATATAAGAGGTCCCCGGACTGCAATGTCAATTTTATTTATCTGTTTAGTCAGGGAATACAACTTGTTTTTCACTTTGTAGTTCGTTTTTTTGGCAGCGCAGTCGTGTTTTTAATTTTTACATCCAAATCTGTTCAGGCATTTAAAAGTTATGGTGGAATAAAGAAACTCACATACATACAAACATACATCAACCCTGAATACATTACACTCCTTTTTGGGAAGTCGTGTAAAAAAGGAGGTTATGCATTCGATGAGTTTTTCGTTGGTGATTCTTTGTGATTACTGGGCCGCTTAACGTGATTCATAGAATTTTATTTGGCATAAAACCCCGGGCGGTGGACCCTTCTTAATTTTACTAACTTTAGTTGAGGAGTTTTTTCAATCATAATTTTTGTTTCGCTGTTTCGTTTGCTACATACAAAACTTAATCACTCTCGCGCCCGCTCCAATCCTGACACCTACCTAAGGGTAATAGCACATAAACAAACATTGTTAGAACAATACACGTGCAAGCTGCAAGCTATTCGCAACACTGTCGGGTTTACTACGTAATAACTCTAAGATAACAATTTACCATTTAAAATGAATTGCTCGTAATTGCTCGTATTTGCATGATATTGTTGCTATTGTTGCATTTTTTGCGGGAGTGATGATGATGACATCACACTGAAGTATTTGCACGAAGGGTGCCCTGACGTTCATCACGTCGTAGTCATCAGTGTATGAGGAACAGGGTGTAAAGTTATTTCAAATACATCATTTCATTTTGAAGGGAACTAAATGATCCAACAGATGCGCCACCATCAGCGAGACATTAGAGTGAGCATGACATACTGTCAGCCGCCAAGCCACATTCAAGTCAATGAAAGACGTACCCAGTAAATGGTAGCTTTATAGTATGTACATAATGCTCACACTTGTGCTATGCAATTATACAATACTAGGAGATTGAATTTATACAATACAAAGATAGTTTATAAAATCTTCAGCAGCTCCAACAGTATTTTCAAATGCTAATAAATAAAATTATTATTTAATTTAGTTTATGCGTCCTCGAGGAGCAGACCCACTGTTTACCATGAGCAACTTCATTTGCTAAGAACAACGTCATTTGCATTGCTTAATCAGTAATCATATTATTCATGACATCGATAATTAATGCATGTACTTAATGTACTCAACTTAATCGTGTGACCTGTGACGGGCTGTCCAATGAGCATTGTTATTACACAGATCGCTGTCCCTCAATTAAATCCGGAACATCTATCTATACATATTATAAACTGCCTCGTCGGTGTTCCAATGGTAGCAACATGAGGTCCTTCTCGAGGGAGGGTTCGATTCCCAGCTCGAGCAAAGTAGCATCGGTGATGAAATTATTAACACAAAGTAAAGCGCCTGTCTGGTTTCGAACCCACGGCCTTACCAATGGGTCATCAATGCTCGTTAGATTGTAAACTATAGAACATAGTGGTTGGGACCGTTACAAGGATATTAATTTACACTTCACTGTAACTAGTCATCAAATGGAAGACGACAATATGCAATTGTAATTGTTGTATGTGTGTGTAATTCTACACCGAAATACATACACTATACGTACGTGTGTGTATTTCGGTGTAGAAACATGACAGGTATTCGTGTTTACGGGGAATGTAAGGGATTCCGAGATATTTCAGTTGCACAGGCAGATACATTACACTATGTTGTACAATTCATGTAGAAATATGAACAATGAACATATCGCAATATTTTGTGGGTTACAGGTATTTAACCAGGGATGTTTGCGAGTAATAATAATAATGGTTCTGCTGCCATTGTTAGGAATAGATACGTATCTCTGATGACGCGTGTTCGTGGTAGCACCATGAGTCATATCAAAGACAGAAAGTAAGAAAATGAATTTATTAGTGGGTCTTTCACCAACAGTATTCTCAGTGTATTCGCAGATCGGTGGGATTGCCCGATGTTGTGGAAGTGGATGCAGCTCCACGCTGAACTTTAATTGTATATCTGTGTCTGTAACCTACTAACACTAGAAGTTAAGTAAAATTGTTACTAACCCTATGGACTCCTGTCTGAAATAAAAGTTTTCTATTATATTATTTATTATTTAGTTGGCTTATCATAAACCAGCGGACCCGGCAGACGTCGTCCTGCCCGCAAGCAGCGCCACCTACCTGGTCCAATTGTGTATATAATAATAATAATAAATCGTTTATTTATAAAAAGGGAATACATTTACATTTAATACTTAAACAATTATAATAAAACTATACTAAATACTAAAACAATTATATATAAACCTTGTCCTGACAATAACAAACTCAAGAAAAAGAATTACCCAATTTGGTGCAGTCGGTCGGAAGTTATGCGCGTACATACATTTCGGTGATTCATTTTTATTTATATAGATAGAATATTATTTATTTAAATTGTGCATCGCAAAGGAGACCTAAGGAATCGGAGATCCGAAATCAAATTGATGTATTCAGTTTCGAATACACTGAAACATTATTTTAGACCACACGGAGACCAAACCGCAAAAACATAGGTACTGTTCTTGCCTTAAATCTCGATTTAAGTACGTAAACAAAACTGTAACATAGGTACATATATCTGTAATTTTTTTTTCGTTTTTTGCGGATGGGAAATCATCAAATGACCCCCCTCCCGCTCTGGGTGGAGCGGAAGGGATTGTCAGACTCTTACTGACTAAAACCCACCCGTGTTCCTTCCTTAGCCCTTTATGTTCCAGGGCAGCGGTAACCCTTTCGGACGATCCCGCTACCCACATATATCTGTAATTCACATGTTATCTATACTAATCTACACTGAAAGCTGAAGTTTGTTTGTTTGAAGGCACTAATCTCTGACCCCTTTATTCATAAACGTTGCTTAAAGTTAAGTAGTGATTAGCGAATGTTTAACCATACATTTTTGCCGTTTAAACGTTACTTAACTTTAGTCATCGTTTATGAATAAACCCCTGAAAGTACAAGTTGAATTTGAAAAAATATTTTTGCATTGATAGCCCAATTCTCGAGGAAGCCTATATATGGGCTCTCACGCAAGAACTCTTAAGAGCCGAGCAAAAAGAACGCTAAGCGAAAACGAATGAATAGCGCGGGCAGGCGATGCGATACGACGCGGTGGGACGGCGGCACAAGAAATTTCACGCGGACGAAGTCGCGGGCAGAAGCTAGTACATAATAAAGGGTATTCTAATCAGTGGGGTAATTGCGTATCACACTAACCGTAGGAATGGGTTTCATTTTGACAGTTGAACAATATTCATTGCGTTATTTACGTTGCTGAGCAGACCAATTTTTCGAATATATGAAGTAATGGATTAGCAATATAGTTCAAACTGATTCAGGTTGTGATGGATAGTCTAATACGCAATTAGGGTTGCTGATCTATAATCCTCATTCGATCACTAACCAACGGATTCACCGGTAAACCTCGGAACCTATCCGTGTCCAAGGTTTTCCTGCAATATATTATTCATGTCTCACAAGCCACAGCATCTTTGAGTGGTGCCGAGCTATGCGACTGTATCATGTTATGGACATACATAGTTATCTCAAACTATGCCAACTCTGTAATTTGTAACAGGACACACGAGGCGACTCGAATACATAACATTATGATAATAATTATATTAACATTAACAGAGTTTCTTCTCTACGTACGTACGTACTACAAAACATTGACTTAGAATAGCTCACGGCGTGGTTTACCTATCAGCCAGTCAACAAGGTGGCTGACTGCCCAGGGTGGAAATAACGCACAGCAGCAAATCCTTTATTGAGGACGGAATTGTCTGAAATTTTTTAAGAACCTGTACTCGTAGAAGCAATCACAGCGGGTCCTACCAACCAGCGCTGAGACACCTTATTTTTAAATGTCGCAAAATCATGCTGAGATAGGAGCCTTTTGGCCTCGTGCAGTACTTTCCGTCTTTTTACTTAAGTATATAAAATATATATTTTTATGATTTTATTTAGTTTGTGACCTTACTGTGCGAGCCACAATAAATACTTTTTATTTTCATTCAATTTTTTCTGGTAAAATACACTTTCGAGTGGTTCAGAGGCTTGAAGTGTAAACGAATGAACTCACTTTCCAATATCAAGATCGCCCCAAATCTCAGAATAACTTTCGACTTGGATCACGCTATTTTCAGCCGGAATAGGGACAGTATTGATCGTTTCTTTAATAGAAATCACTCTGTCATACACATTGTTTTTGTAACACAGCCACTTCTCCTGACTTTATCCGACCGAGATATTCCAACATTTTATCAACTTAGCAACAAAGGTTGAAATTCTATTGTCTCGATAAACAAAGAACAATCGCACTTCACAAAAATAATAATATCAGGAACCATTAGTACTCGTCTGTTGGATAAAGGGCTTTCAACTCCAAATATACAACATAAATATACATATTAACGAATATCTCTTCTTTGTTTCAGATTGTGCAATACGCCTAAAAAATTTGCGCGTGGGCCGCGTGCACTCGGGGCACGTGCCGCGCACGCACGGCTGCCGCGTGCTCGTGCCGCCCCCCAGCCCGCGACGCGCCGTCCTCATCGAGCTGCACAAGCTCAACGTGCCCTGCTCCACCGGCTTCATTCGCTTCGCACCAAACACCCCCACCCTCTGCGGCAAACTGGACCAAATACCTATCCCAAACAGAAAGTTCCTCTACACCGCATCATACAAAAACCCCGCCATAGAACTCCACGGTCGACCCACGTTCGCCGCGATATACCGTCTAGTGGATCATTGTCATGATGTTCTACTTACGGGAAGAAACGGCTCGTTCGAAGTCGGCCCGACCGTCAAACTCTCATGCTCGTATGAGATCCACCTGCCGTACGGCAACCGCGTCGCTCTGCGGCTACAAATGGGCACAGGACCAATGGACGCGAAAGAAAACGATGTGTCCAATATTATACATGAAGACGTGCAGGCTTTGTGTAGAGGAATGGAGTTAAGTTTAGAGGATGGGGAGTCAAAGTGGAAGCATTGTTCTCAGCCTGGCGATCCCTTGAGGAGTGTTCAGATAGTGTCAGAAGGGAACTCTGTCAGATTGAATATTAGTATAACTGCGAAAAAGAATACGTCAGCTATGTGGTTGAAAGTGTGGTGGATGGATAAGGCTGTAGAGGACGTTGTGGGACATTGTGACTACGGGTGGGTGCTGTCGGGGGATTTTTGCATATCAGCGGTGCGGGAGGCGAAGAAGGCGTGGAGACAGGCGGAGGCCGAGTGCGTGAGGCTGGGAGGACACCTCGCTAGTGTGCTGAATGAGAGGCAGCAGCAGATTATGGACCAACTACTTATACATGCGTGAGTATACGATAGACTTGTATAGTTTATTTTTTGTGTTTTGTACCATTCTTTCTCGTCAAAATGATCAAAATAGGTAAGGCCATCTCAAGTGTACTTTGAGTAATATTCCCTGCTAATATAATGTCACGAAGGCAGCTCTAAGGCAATATATTCTAGAATCTAGACATATGCAAGTTGAAGCTATTAAACTCGCGTATGTCCTTTTCTACTCCAATTTGTCGACACATTAAACCCGTCGCGACACGTATTTCTACTTATATTTACTTGAAATACATTACCGTTGAGGATTCAAATGTGATTCAGGAAACAGTTATTTCTTTTTCATAAAGACAAATGTTCTACTTATCTCGGCAAGGATTTGCTTAGCTTAGAATGTAGTCTGCTCCTTATAACATTTATCACACAAGTTCTTGCGAAACAGGGTAGTAAAATCTGGTTGAAAAGAAGAAATATGTAGGCACAGAATATGAGTTTATAAACAAAATCATAGAATACACACGATTACTCATAAAATTGTTGCATTTTCAACAAAGTTCTCTCCTAAGATCACTGCAGAATACACTGTATTTTTATAGCTGACACCAACATTCCTCCAGTTGGTATAAATAAACTACCAACTACCCACAACGGTTGCCATAAACTTCGTACTGTGACCCAAAACGCATCCATATTTACTGCGCCGTACAAGTTACGTAACGTCCCAGTTAGTTTAGTATCCGTTCCAAGTAAAATACTTTTTGTACGAAGGCGAGATACTGTCGAATGAGTGTTGGCAGACCAACAGCCAGATGAGTAGATGGTCTACAAAGTGCCATGCTTCCCTGGCATACACCAGGGAAGCATGGCAATGCATGAAGGCGGCCTACACTCAGGGGTCTGGGTGGAACATGGCTGTCAATAATTAGATACTTTTTGCTGGAGAATTTGTCGCGCACACGGTAAGAAGTCCTAGCTAAAACATTAGGAAATGGTGAAGGTCGAACGTTAAGGGGGACTGTCTTATACAATTTTCGATGTTCTAAAAGTGCTGATACTCGGCCTAATTTAAATAAGTGTAGTACTTTTATTTTCAACCAGCTGCGCCCCGCGTAGGTCTCGATCCCGTAAGAATATCGGGATGAAAAGTATTCAATGTCCTAATCCAAGTCATGGTCTGCCTATATGCCAAATTTCATCCAAATCTGTTCAGCCGTTTAAGCGTGATAGCCTAACAAATACACATACAAAAAATTTAATATTTTCTCATTATACTGGTAATATATATTAGTTTAGATAAGGATACTAATGATGTTCTTTTGTTCACAGTCCCGGTGCTGGTGTGGACGATGTGTACTGGATCGGGGCGACTGATGCCGTCCATGAAGGCGAATTCCGATGGTCGGATGGACTGCCCTTCTCTTATGCACGTGAGTTTGAAATATGCTTATAAATCAACCAACCTATCGCAGTCCGCAGCTGGACATAGGCCTCTCCTAGTCCACAACCTCGCCTTCTGCAAACAGTCTTTTCCAGCCACCTTCTTCAGGTCGTCGATCCTTCTAGTTGGGAGGCGTCCCACATTACGTTTGCCGATACACGGTCTCCACTGCAGCAAATATGGTTACTTTAATAATAATTCATCAACTGCCTAGCCTTTTCCAAACTATATTGCGGTCGGATTCCAGTCTAACCGGATGCGGCTGAATACTATAACTGAAAACGAACACTAGTATGTATTTTTTCCAATTCTTGTATACTTGCATGTAATTGTGCTCTGTTAAAGATCCAATAAATAAATAAATACCAGTAGGTTTTTCACTAGATATAGGTACCTAATTATTACTACAGTAAGATTTATGGCTGAAGAAGTTTGGTTACGTAACTATGTAGTTCAAAACAGACACCAAATAACAATATCTTACGCAATTTTCAAAAGTTGTGGTGATTGGTAGATCTATATTTTTATCTCGTAATAGTAATAATTTTGAGATGGGGGCTTAAGTCGAAAACTAAAACTATGATAAATAGAGCAAAGGAGTCAAAGGTACAAAGAATTCTTCTGCTACTTGCAGATGAAGGATTGAGGGGCTTGTGGCTAAGTAATAACAGCCGCACGGGCAATCGAACAGGTTAAGCTACCTATGCCGCGGTTGGTCCGTGGATGGGTGACCATCTTCACATACCAAGACCCTCCGTGTCTCGGAAAGCACGTTAAACCGTTGGTCCTGGCTGTCATCGTGGATCTTTGACAGTCGTTACGGGTCGTCAGTAGCCCGAAAGTCTGACAACCAGTCTTACCAAGGGGTATGGTATTACCCAGTAACTGGTTTGTGGAGGTCAGATAGGCAGTCGCTCCATATAAAATACATATTCAGCTGCATCCGGTTAGACTGGAAGCTGACCCCAACATAGTTGAGAAAAGGCTGGGCAGAATATGATGACGTGCGTGACGTAGTATTGAGTGCCGCGAGTGCTCTCCGCGCGGGGCTGTCGTGACTCGAGTGGGTACGTGTGTGTGTGGCGCGGCGACGTGCGTGTGGCGTGTGTGAGCATTGTGTGCAGTTTTATTCGATTGCAACAATCCTAGATTTGCTTAAGTTGCCTAGAGTAAGAGACGAGTAGGTCCAGTCAGCCTCATAAATATGTACCTATTTATCGACAAAAATTCATCTAATGGGCTACAATATTTGTTTCGTAATATTGTATTAATGTGTAGCCACCAAACATATTAAACGTCGCACCGCATCCGGCCCCCGCGCTCTTAATCCGTTTTCAGCGTTCTTTCTGACTTTGTAGGGTTCCGTACCTGGAAAGGAAAAAACGGAACCCTTATAGGATCACTTTGTTGTCCGTCCGTCTGTATGTTAAGACCCTTTTTCTCAGGAACGCGTAAATGTATCAAGCTGGAATTTCTATCAAATACTCAAGTCTACTGACTCTTAGAGCTGTGAAAAAATCAAACTTTTAAGGCAACGCAATCAAAAGATACAGCCGTTTATGCCGCAAATTTCCACAAATTTTCGACACTCGCAAGGGAATCAAAACCTACTACTACTACTACTTCCTGTGAACTCAGAATCTTGAAATTTGGTACGAAGCAACGTCTTATAGCTCAGATAAAGGAAAAATTGCGACAACCGTAAATTTTTAGTTACATCATATGTATAATAAAAATATTTTAAATAATTTTATATTGTACGGAACCCTCGGTGCGCGAGTCCGACTCGCACTTGGCCGGTTTTTTATTTTTGCTCGGGTCTTAACCTATCATCATCATCAGCCTGCAGCAGTCCACTGCTGGACATAGGCCTATTGCACGCCATTCAACTCGATTTTCGGCAAGTCTCATCCAGCTGCTACCAGCCATCCTGCGAAGATCGTCGCTCCACCTAGCTTGAGGGCGTCCTACCTGACGATCCTAACTAGATAGCCTATAACACTCCTCAAGAATTGAGCTATCAAATGCAAAAATAATTTTTCAAATTCGACTGGTAGTCGTATAAAATGTAAATCTAGCTGTAGGTGATTCGTACTTTAACCTACTTATGTCATCTCAAGCAGCTATTAACCTGTGAACCTGCTTATTGTATTACCTGACAAACAAATATTTTCTATTTATGAATCTCTTTACATGTCCATGAAATTCGTCTTGAAAAACACAATCTCAAAGAAAACAACTCTTAAGTGCAACTTACATAACTTCAGACGCTGAATTTAATAGCTCTGGAGAAAAAAGAAACAGTCAGTGCACTTTATAGGTTAAAAGCGTCAATGGGTGCCAAGAAGTATCGAGTTTGGGGCTTCAGTCTAGACGGTGCGGCGGCAGAAACATGCCGGCTACCCCAACCTAGCATGTACAAATGAAAACAGTTATTCGCATAACAGGGGCGTAGCTACGGCCGTATCATATAAAATTAACGTAATTTGATTATGGCTTCAAGCTACAGACGCTGTCCAATTCTCAAGCTCTTACATCTAGTAAAATCACACAAAAAGTCTAACCTATGCGAGTCAGGATGCTACAATTTTCTAGCTCACTACGCTCGCTCTTACATTTTATTGGTAAATTTACAATGAAAATTAATCTCCGCTCGCTCTTTAATTAACACTTAACTTATCCGAGTCAGAATGTTTTATTATTTTAGCTCGCTACGCTCGCTCTTGCATTCTCAGTGAGCCCACAATGACAGGTTAACCTCCCGACTCAAATGACTTTTGATTTTGATGACACAACAAACTTTTACTAAACTTAAACAGAAGTCTAAGTACCAAATTCAACGTTTCGAACATCAAAAATGACAAACTTCCATACAAACGTTCTTCCCCTATTTGACCCCCTCAGGGTGTGAAGTTTCAAATCCTTCCTTATTGCTCACGTTCGTTATTAATGGAACTAATGTGTTTTTTTTATATATTTATAGAGCCAGTAGTTTTTATAATGTAGAACTAACTGACCTTTGCACCACCTCAGAATCAATTAATGGTGTGTTAACTCATTAGCTGAATCTCGAGATATAAAAAACAAGCCGTCCCATACAAAATGTATGAGAAAATGAATTATCTTCATTATTATTATTCAAATTCAAAATATTTATTGCTCAACACAGTACATTTTATACATTTCCAGATGTTAACTGAATGCGATACATTCAGGCAAAAATTTATAGTTATAGTTACACAATGTCATAAAATCCCATTAATCCGTTACATAAAGTAATAAATTCAAAAAACAATACCTTGTACAATGATATAAATTCAAATTAATAAGTAAACAATGTCATAGATTAAAAGATAATGTCAGAGTATATAAATATCAAAATAATTAGGGGAATTTACCAATTTATAATTTTTCATGCATTGTATTATTCAAATTAAAATATATGCTATGAATCATTCAAATTACATTATATAATTGCACTTACATAGAATTAAGCTTAAATAAATAGGACATTTGACATATCGAATTATTATTTATTTAACTTGTCTGTTAGGAATTCACCAATGGAATAGTACGCTTTTTTAACCATAAGGTCTGTTAACATTCTTTTGAATTTATTAACATCATTATTTTGAATTTATTAAGTCTTATAATCGTAGGTATCATATTATAAATTTTTGGAGTCATTCCCAGAAAACTTTTTGCATATAATGCTGTTTTGTGAGGCATAGCGTGAATTTTGTCCCGGTGACGTTTACTAGTCAGGGTTTCAAATAAATATAAGTGTTTTTTAACGAACATTGCTACTTCAAACGCGTATAAGGATGGAAAAGTCATTATTCTTAGGTCAATAAAGTGTGGTCTACAACTATCAGTAGCTTTTATTTGGCACACAGCTCTTAAACACTTTTTGTGCCTTAAACACTAGCTCCATATCCGATGAATTTCCCCAGAACATTATGCCATAGCGTAATGTAGAAGACACATAGGCATGATATGCAGTCAGTACGGTTTCGGGGCTTGCTATTTTACTGAGATTATGCAAAGCGTACTTTTTCGTGAAATTTTCCCATGTTTGAATAGGTATTCTGTCTTAATTTTTTTTTCTTTTTTTTTTCTTTTTAGCTGTGTTACAATTTTGGGGTACTATATATAATATAGAATCTATTGTTATCGAAATACTAATTAAACCGAAAATATGGCAACAAATAATTTTATTAAACCATACTGCATGTGTACAGTTCCGAATGATTTGTTCCCAAAATGAATGATGAATGAATGATTGAACGAGGTGGCCGAGGCGGAAATTGCAATGAAAAGCTGCGGGCTATTATCGGAACGAAATGTATTTTAAATAATATATACTTTCAAATTAACAATCGGTAAATTTTGTGAAACTGCGGCTTATTCTTTTTTATTGTTTAAATCTGAAATTAAAAGGGAGAAATATTATTATTGTTCAACTTATAACTTTATTACTTCTTACTTATCTTTTGATCAATCAATTTGCCTAGCCTTTTCGCAACTACATATATTGGGGTCAGCTTCCAGTCTAACCGGATACAGGTGAATACCAGTATTTAACATGGAGAGACTGCCTATCTGACCTTCACAGCCCAGTTACTGGGTAATACGATATCCCTTGGTAAGACTGGTTGTCAGACCTTCGGGCTTCTGACTACCTATAACGACTGTCAAAGATCCACGAATGACAACCGGGACCAACGGCTTAACTTGCTTTTCTAGGCATGGAGGGGTCTTGGTCTGTAAAGATGGTCACCCATCTACGGACCAACTGTGACAAGCGTAGCTTAACCTGATCAATCGACCTGTGCGGTTGTTACTGCTTAGCCACAAGACTATATCTCTTGATAATACTCACTCTACTCTTACTTATCTATACTCTTGATTTAATATAATAATATATATAAATAAATAAAAATGGATCTTCGAAATGTATGTAGTACGATAACTTTCGAACGACTGCACCAAATTGGATGATTCTTGGTTTTATGTATTCGTTATTATTAGGACAAGGTTTGTAACAATTGGACCTGGAGGGTAGGTGGCGCTGGAGTAGGGTAGGAGTAGTGTAGGAGTAGGATAGGAGTAGGGTAGGAGTAGTGTAGGAGTAGGGTAGGAGTAGGGTAGGAGTAGGATAGGAGTAGGGTAGGAGTAGTGTAGGAGTAGGGTAGGAGTAGGGTAGGAGTAGTATAGGAGTAGGGTAGGAGTAGGGTAGGAGTAGGGGAGGAGTAGGGTAGGAGTAGTGTAGGAGTAGGGTAGGAGTAGGGTAGGAGTAGTATAGGAGTAGGGTAGGAGTAGGGTAGGAGTAGGGGAGGAGTAGGGTAGGAGTAGTGTAGGAGTAGGGTAAAAGTAGGGTAGGAATAGGGTAGGGTAGTTTGTAGGACACCACTCGAACGAAGTAGCGCCGGGCAGCTAGAAATAATTTAAATGGCAAAACAACGTTTGCCGGGTCAGCTAGTAATATTAAAAGAGGTAAAATTTGTTTGTTTGTTTGTATGTATGTAGAAGGTACCGTCCGGAACTACGATTCGATTTTTAAAAATCTTATTGCATTTGATAGCTCAATTTTTGAGGAAGCGACATAACTGCCGCAATGTCGGCTGTCATGAAAATGATGGCCGCGAGGTACGGTGTCAAAAACACACCCACGTATAAAAAATTCATAAATAACGTTTCAGTGACGTCATTCGACGGTAAATAGAAGACGCTTGTGGCGCCCACCGCTCTTCTGAAAAATCGTAGATTTTTTTTAGGTTTTAACTTTAATGTGAACCACCAAAAATACATAACATAAAAAATACATCAAACACTACAAAATACACAATGGGCGGCAGTGAGCGGTGGTGGTTATCTACGTGTTTAGTAAATTAATAACGATTTGCAAAATGAGGAATAATGGTTTAATGTATAACTCTCTTTTATAGTAAACTAGCTGACCCGGCAAACGTTGTTTTGCCATATAAATTATTTCTAGCTGCCCGGTGCTACTTCGTTCGCGTGGTGTCCTACCCCCTAACCTACTCCTACCCTACTCCAACACTACTCCTACCTTACTCCTACCCTACTCCTACCCTACTCCTACACTACTCCTACCCTACTCCTTTTTCCATATTTTCTGACCGTTTAAACCTTCCCTGGACTACGACAAACATTTCAAAACCAAAATCAGCTAAATCGGCCCAGCCGTTCTTGCGTTATAAAATTACAACGAAAAGTGGCATTGATTTTTATATATATAGATTATCTTCGATAAATTAATCCCAATTAACATTTTACGTTTGACGTTTATTGTGGCATCGAGGTTGTATTCCAGCCAGTGTTGATCCGCCAGTTGCGCAGGTCGTAAATGCACTCGATGAATACGATGCGTATACTTTAGTAATCTCCCTCATTATATAGATATGGAACTGCTTCGTCACTGCAGCAAAAAGTAATTTAGTTTTAAACATTCATTTTCCTTTAAAAACCAGCTCCAAAAACTCTAGCCAATATTAACAGCTTTTTTATAGCATAAAATTCATATATTCTTTCACTCTTACAATTAAACGTAACACGAGCGAACCGTGCGTTTTGTTTTTCCTTTGTGCCCGCATCTGCATAGAAATCGGATTTTAAACTTTCGTTATTTCATCCAATGTCCACAGGCACTGGTGGCCATATGATGGTGGAAAAGTATTAAAATTACAATTCTATTATACTTTTTTTTTGTAAAAAAAAATGCAAAAAGAGAAATTGATAATACGGTAGAATATTAAAACATAGGTACTGTATGAGTTTGTTCGGTTAATAGGTTGATTTTCCGTTGGGAAATTCTCGGTTGGTTTTTTATTTTATTTTTTTGCTGCCGTAAAAGGTTATACCTGCGGGGTAATTGCGTAACATACTAACAGTAGGTAAGACTTTCATTTTGACAGTTCAATAGCATTCATTACTTTATTTACGCTGCTGAGCAGACATTTTTGTAGAACCTATGAAGCAATGGATTAGCAATATCCCTCAGAATGATTCAAATTGTTATTAACAATTAGGGTGCTGGTGTAGGTAAACATGTTCGTGGGGTAAGTATATTTTGTAACAGCTTTTATTTTTAAATGCGTCAAATACGAGTTGAATAAAATATGCTTCCACATTATTTTCAACGACGAGTTTACTTTATGAAAAGCAAAATACACAGTGAGGTAAAATCAAAAACTTTTAATCACCCGTCCGGTGATTAAAAGTTGTAGATTAATAGTTGTTGATGTCGTAAACATTTATTTTAGTCGTGTTTGTTAATAAAACAACATTACTTCTCTCTGAAGGCTCTCTGAACATTATTTGCAAAAAAATTAACACAAACGTACGAACGTCAAATGAAATGATGTTTATTTCTGTATGTTGTTGTTTCTGTAATTTTTTGTAAGATGTTTATAAACACTTATCATCATCATCATTTATTTTCAGATCATAAAATCCAATTTCTTAGTAATTACATACACAACAAACTCTAGTACATCCATAATAATTAATAATTGTTAGTTACAAAGGTCTTAAAACTATGTCAGTAACTAAAGACAAATTAATGAATACCTATTAGAAGATAATGCAAGATTTGTGGATAAATATGTGCGGTGATGATTACTTATTTAATTTGTGATTATGTTTGTCAGTTGTAAATATATTTAAAATTTAATAATAATATGTACATAAGAAATATTATTATGTTTCTAACATTTTAAATGTTCTAAACAAATGTTGTATGCAATATTGTTAAGTTTGATAGAGAATAGTTAACTGTATTACTCGTAGCTTGTCATTTAATTTTTTACAAAATATTTAATATTTAATTGTAACTTCGCATGCTTTTGCGTAATTTCCGTACTTGATATTTGTACGCCGTTAACGGCAAAACATAGAGATCTCTGTACCTATTCTATTTCAAACACCGATGTTTACACCTATGTTTAATAAATAAAAGCTTTGACTTTGACTTTTAAGGTTAACAAAACAATGGGATGAGTTACTTACTTCAAAAACACCAAACAATGAGACCCTGCCAGCTTAGGGCTTATACACGTCAATTTTTTTATCGATATGTTAAAACTAGATGGCGCCATCATTTGCATACCTACCTACAATTATTAATAAAATAATTTCTGTGAAAAAAATTAAAAAAAATCTATTAAATATTAATTAAATTATTTCTATTTCTAATCTTAAATCCTTAAATTCATAATGAGTTGACATTGAAAATGTTATTGTAGGAAATTTTAGTTTTGTTGTTATTATTTTTTTATGTGTTACTTGTAGTTTGAATGTTATTTTTTTATAATTATTTTTATCATATGGAACACAATGTGAATTTCAAACACAATGTAAATTGTTTGTGAATAAATAAATGACTAAAAATAATTAAATGACTAAAACTAACCAGATTAGTTAGGCGTACTCTTAAAAAACAACGTAAATTCACTTTTCATGTTTTTAACGTGTTGAAATTAACAATTAAATACGGACGCTTTGACAGTAATAAATACAAATGAATGCTAACGATTCCTTTTAACCCCGCCAACTAATTTAAATACGTTTGAGCTCAGATCGGTCCCCGTTGACCACAACCGTTCGAATTCAATCACTCGCCTTCGCTCCGTGCATCTGACACAAATTAGAGCCAGCGTCGTACTGAACCCCATGATTACTCATTTGATGTTTGAGTTACTTTTGACATCGTACATTTTTATGTTTTAGCGTCTGCCCGTGACTTCGTCCGCGTAAAATTTCCTGTTTGCCCGACCCACCCTGTCGTGTCACATCGTCTGCGCGCTATTACTTCGTTGTCGCTTAGCGCTCTTTCTAGCTTTTTTTGTTTTTGTTCGGTGCCTAAGGGAACTGGCGTGATGTTAGGCTGAGGCTATAGCCTACCGTAGCCTATAGCTTTCCTCAAGAAATGGGCTATCAATGCAAAAATATCTTTTTTAATGCGACTAAACAACGACGCAATATTTTTTTATTAATTTTCAACTTTTCGTAACTACACTGCTACAGGTAGCCTAAAAAGGCCACTTTGGCAGAATCATAATAGGATAACAATATGAATCATAAATTAAAAATCGTAAAATGGTCACAAACTGACAATTCATAATATGATCTGTGTGCAATTCATATCACGCAATTTACCTGTTTGACAGTTTTGTATGGAAATTCGTAAAATGGTCCACCATTGTTTACACCAAATATGATTGATATGGCATGACATTGTAGGTGATTAAGCTATTGTGTGTAACCATGTAACGAAAATTAGAGGAATTGCTAATGATCTGCTGGGAATTAAGGAAATGAATAGCTTTTAGAGGTACTCGTATTGCTTAAAGTGGCCTTTTTAGGCCCCCAGGAGTGCTGTTGGTAAACATTTGTGCAATTGTTTTGTGTAATGTCACTTAAAATGTATTTAAAAAACAAGATGGCAGTGTTAATTCCGATTTTGGACACGCACCACAATAACCACGTACATTTGAATTAAGAATTTGAGATAATTTTCAAGTTATGGAACAACAAACTGAATGTTATATCAAAATCCTATTAGGACCTTTTTGTTACAAATGGTCACTCAAAAATCAACTTAGAATACATTGCACTAAAGTAAATAACTAATTAAGGGGCGATGGAATGTAAATTATCTGAGATTATGAATATTGCTTGGTCCTTGGCAGATTTGGACAGAGGGAGGTGGAAAGCCTTTGCAGAGCGCTGGGACATTAACAGCTAATAATAATAATACAGTGTTATTATCAAAATCAAAATTCATTTATTCAAATCAGGCTGAAAATCAGCTCTTTTCGGACATCAAAATTACAAAAGACAGTCCCAAACGCCTGCTGTTCATCACTTCCTTCCTATTGATGCACGAAAGTCGCTTCCACGAGTACGATACGTGAATGTACGCTCACCGTCAGATAGGTAATTAATAATTATTATTATAAGCCCTAATAACATCTTACCGATTGTTTAATTAATGTTTCTATCACGGCATGAGCTATTTTCGTATAGATAGGCAGACTAGGTAGTTAGTCAGTACTAAGGCAATTAAATTGCGTACTTAGTAAGTAATTAGATTGTATTTTAACGCCATAAACGTACCGTGATAAAATTTATTTTTTACTGATATTTAATAACCGTTCTGTATCCTATTGAAGGCAACAGAATGTATATACTAATTATAGAGCTGAAGAGTTTTTTTTTGTTTATTTGTTTAAACGTGCTAATGTCGGGAACTAGCAGTCAGATTTGAAAAAATATTTTTGCATATGATAGCCCAATTCTCGGAAAAAGCTATGGACTATTTATATTCACGCTACGACCCTTAGGAGCCGAGCAAAAAGAAAAAAGACAGAAAGAACGCTGAGCGCAAAAGAAGTAATGTCGCGGGCAGACGATGCGATGCGACGGGGTGGGTCGGGGAGACAAGAAATTTTAATGCGGATGAAATCGCGGGCAAAAACTAGTTGTTAATAAATGCGAAGAAACTAATTTAAATGGGGGGCAGAAATATAAGTTAACAAAGAACACACACTTTGCATGCGCTTGCTGGTCTAGTTTATAACATAAACATAACCTGATGCAGTACAGAACACAATGTTCGTCGGCACTATAAAGTTTTAGACTCACTGAAGTTTCTGTTTGAAAATGTAAACCGAATTTGGAGATCGAACCTTTCTTCGTGCTTTTTATGTAGTTTAGCAAAAGTTGTAGACAACTATACCCTGTCACTTGGTAAACCGTTTTTTGACAGACGGAACTAGTGATTACGACAATACACAATACATTGATTGATATACGTCATCATCGTATGCATCTCATCTGCCTAGCCTTTTTCCCAACTATGTCGAAGTCAGCTTCCAGTCTAACCGGATGCAGCTAAATACCAGTATTTTACATGAAGCGACTGACTATCTGACCTCCACAACCCAGTAACTGGATAATACGATACCTACCCCTTGGTAAGACTGGTTGTCAGACTTTCGGGCTTCGGACGACCCGTAATGACTGGCAAAGATCCACAAAATGACAGCCGGGACCAACGGCTTAACGTGCTTTCCGAGGCACGGAGGGGTGTCGGCGTGTGAAGATGGTCACCCATCCACAAGCCAACTGCAACAAGCGTAGATTAACCTGATCAGCCGACCCGTGCGGCACGAAACGAAATTCAAACCCTATAATCAAAAAATCATGGTGATTCAGAATCAAAAAGTCATGCCTCTTTTGGTTATTTTAATCAATATCCCACGTTTTTCCAATCGTCTGTATAATTAGTTCCAATTCAAAAATGTATCCGCACTTAGGGTTAGGTACCTACCATTTAGACTAGAATCTCCAGCTTAATTAACTTCGGAAGAAGAAATAACACTAGTTTTACCATCACAAAGTTCGACTGCCCAATCGTATTGGCTCGTCAAAAGGCTAGTAAACGGACCGTCGTGAATAGAATTGAAGTTACTTGTAATAACAACCAGCCGAAATGACGGTCGGCACTGACCGAAATGACGGTTGGACCTGACCAAATCGTGTTATCTACGACATCGTAAGTACCTTTAAGTTCATCGTAATTGGAAGGTAAAAGGGACGCGTTATTAATGTGGTATGACTTCTTAAGTAAACGTTAACTAGGGTTGGTAGTTATCATATGAGATAGTTATATGAGTACAGTTGATCGGTTTTCACTCATTGGTGGTGTTAGGAGCTAGGGTGATGGAATGAAACGAGCAAGGCACTAAATGGTACTGGTTTAATGTAGGTAAACTTGGCTATTTATACAGAATAGAAATAAGTAAAAACAATTGCGGGCAACTTAAAAACATAACATTTTGGTTAGGCCAATCACTACACAGCACGTATAAGTCTGTAGTTCTCGCAACTCACGACGGGGGCGCCACCATCGCGGTGGCGGTAGCAGAGGGCTAGGGCTCCGATCGTCAACTCTGTTGGCGCGCGCGGCGCGCGCATTGTGCGATGATGATGACGCAGCTACAGTGGTTTAGTGGTATTTTCATGTCCTAGGGCTGCCCTCAATCTTTGGAAGTTAGGCTTAGTCAAAAAACAAACATATGCATAGGCATATGAATAAACTGTTCTAACACTAGGCTAAGCGGCGTCAACGCCGGCTGCCGCTGAAAACCAGCGCTGGGGCTCTGTCTCGTATAGGGTTTTAGCATTATGCTGAGCGATGGCCGTTTTGCGTGAATGTGACGCATGTTTACCCCCAACTTGTTCTATTTTTTTTGTGTGTTTGTTCTTTTTTATGCGTCATGTTTGCCGCAAATACATGTATTTTCTTTCCTTCTAAGTTTATTGTTATTAACACCTATGGATATAATTTTTGAAGTTGAAATAAATATGTTTGATTTGATTTGATTTGGTCGTGCTGATACCAGTGCGTTTAGGCGTGCTGAGTCCTTGCCGTAATTATTTTAAATAACAAAACCAGAAGATACAAATAAATTAAAAAAAGGGTTTTTTGCATGCAAGTCAGTAGGAAAAATATGTGGAACCGTTCATATTCAAGAGCTTTTTTTAGGTACATACCTACCATAGCATAATCAGCGTTCCCACAGCTGGGACACAGGTCTCTCTGTGAGAGGGAGGCCCAGTGCCCAGTGATGGTGGACGTTACATGTCTTTGAATTTTTGGTTCTAGGAAATGCCCGTTGCCTCACGATGTTTTCCTTCTCCGCTTTTAGAGCAATAGTGGTGAAATAATTTACACAAAGTAAAGGGCCTGTCTGGGTATGAACCTACATACGACCTACAGATTGTAGGTCGGGGCTGTTTCTACTGGGTCACCACTGCTCCCATTTTCATGAAGCTGGCCCTACCACGAAACTCGAAACTACATATAATTAAATTAAACATACTTAGTGACAAACCTTTACATAATCTAGCGGCCTAACAAGTTTGATAAGATCTTTAAGAGACAGATTTGGTTGAACAAATCTCATAAAGCTAATTGCGACATATGGCGGGATAGTGCCTGGATGTGTCAAGATTTAGCTCAACAATATCTCAACGTCTTCAAGTTCTCCTTAATATGAGAACGACAGGACGTTAACAAACATTATTAATGTATTATCGCTTAGGAGTTATAGTTTAAGCGTAACCGTTTATTAGGGCTGCCACGTCGCCATGTCTTTCTTCAAAAAGCCCTTACAGACTTGGCCCTGCATTGTTAGACTCACATAAAACCCATATGTTTAGACTTTAAAAGAGACCATGAACTCCGAGTTTGTTTCGGCATTTCTTCTCAGTCAGCTAGGAAGATAGGAAGCAGCCGGCGCCATCTATTTTTTAAATATTGTCGTGTAAAAGTGTCTTACAAGATCTACTTACTTACAGAAATAAACATTTCATTTCACGTACGGTCACCAAAGGAGATAAGTAACCAGGGTCGTCGGATATAGTTGAAGTGTAGGAAGGAACCGATGGATGTTTTTGAATATTTGGAGATGGCTAAACTGAAGTATGGACGAATCTCCAGCAATGTCTAGACATGGTACCTAGCAATATGTAATGCTGAATAGCTGAATATTAGTATTTCATACAGAAAAAGTTTCACGCGCTTTTTATATCTTTATAATCCTGAAAATGAAATCGTGTAACTCCTACGTCAATAGGCATAAAAAACTGCAAATAAATTACATTGCTATGAACTTTTACCTAGGTGTTACCCAAACAACGCTAGATTTTTGTCCAAAACCAAATCCCTATAGTAAATGTACTCGAGAGATGGGTTCTGGACGCTGAATGGGGCAACGCGCGCAAGAAAACACTCAGGCGGCAGGATTTTTCTGACTTGATTTACATTGGTCAATACAACCTACACGAATGTATAGCTAAACCTTCCGGAAGTGACAACCCCATCAAAATATGTTTGTTGAAACATCCGTACAGACAGACAGACAAACGCGCCAGGAGGACTTAGTTTAATTAGTATGTGGTGATTGTAAAATCCTGCCTAAACTAGATAACGAATACAGTGAGTAACCAAGGACTTTAAAAGATCATCATCATTCTCCTGCCCTAATCCCAATTTATTTGTGGTCGGCGCAACATCTTTTTCTTCCATACTCCTCTATTAGCCGCCATCTCGGTAGTCACCCCCTTTCTAACCATATCATCATTCACACAGTCCATCGATCGTTTCGTTGGTCGTCCCCTACTCTTATAGCCATCGACATTCATACTCAAAACTACTTTAAAAGATATTGAAATAAAACAACAAACAAAAATGCGATTAATTTATTTATTCTGTGAATCTTATAAGAACATTATATAAAAAAGTTAGTTTAGGTTATCTGTCTGTCTGATCAAATCATTCTGATTGGATGTTGCCCAATAACACAACCAGAGAGAGAGAGGTCAGGGACAGTAGTCCTGACGATTTGTAGGCCGAGAAACTGAATATCTGAAGAGGAAGATGATAAACGCTACCGGACGGGTATGTAAAGATAAAAAAATACACTGTGTTTAAAAACATTTTATTTAGATAATAGAAAGCTGGATGTGACGTTGGTAAATTCTGCAAACGGCCTCAAGTTATGCGCACTATTGTATGACCAAATAAACGTACATCACTAGTTGCTTCTGAATTCAGCAGCTCATAACAAGGATGACAAATGTTGGCATCCCTTGGAACCTAGAACAAACTTAATTACCTTATTACCCACATGAATTATTTATAATACCTACACATTTGATTATTATGACATCTAAAGCAACCAGTCTGTTGTAGTCGTGACGTGTTGAGACGAGATGAGTCTTTCTGATTCATTGCCATTGAGTTCATTATGTATTTTGAAAACACGGTAAACTACTTGAAGTCACATTTGTTCGATGTTTCTTATATTTATCGGTTCTAGAATGATTCTAGCTGTAGATGACTTACCTCAATTGTTAACCATCGTGCTAAGATAGTGAGTAGAAAAGCAGGCAATAAAGAGGCGATATGCTGCCGCAGCCTTTGCCTGGTTACACCGCAGTTTATGCATCGCAGGATGAATTGATTGCAAGTCAAGTCCGTGTCGAGTAGCAAGAGGTCAGTAGGTAGGCAAGCACACACAATAAGCAAGCGAGGGTCAATGAAAATCCAAAATGAAAAACCACAACGAACAAGCAAACGGCAGTGTTCCAACGATGTCTAACATCTGACGTTTGTTTTTTTTCATAGAGATGGGATTGAACGTCAAGTGTAATCGATTCAATAAAATAATCGATTGGGTTGAAAAATAAAAATATACTTAAATAGTTTTTGTCGACCTGTATTCAGTTAATATTTTTCGACACAAAATAGGTAGTACATTAAACGTAGAAGCACATTCTGAAGCTTTCAATTATTTTTATTTGATTTTGATACGAAAAGAGTGGAATTGAATAGAGTCGATTGTCACTTAGAAACAACCCCGTTTCCCTGTGAAAACACAATAAGAAGCAACTAAACAGGACACCGAATTGAATTCCATCGATTCCCGCCAATAACTCTGATTGCCACTTCTTAGTTTCAGAAAATAAATCGTTTTGATACCTGTTATCAAAAATCGATATAAGTATAGTTTGATTTGACATTTTAGAAAAGCGACATGACCCGTCCCTAGTTGCAGTACTGTATTATTATTCCCCTTGAACTTGTCATGTCAATCAAAAAAAGCAACTAAGATACTTTTTTTATGTTTAACAGTTCACGAAAGCGCTAGGAAATTATTAAAAGCTTAATAATTCATGAATGAATATTTAAATATTACGAGTTAATGTGAAGTTACTAGACATGCTTGGGGCAGTCATTTAGCCATGTCCTTTAATTTAATTAATAGAAAACAAACAGTTCATATAACAATCATTTAGGTATGATGAGGTAAAAGGTAACAGTGATTGCAAATACATAAATAATGAACACAGAAAAGAATAATTACCTACATCCGTATAGGAATCGAACCCGTCAACCAAAATACCGTCAAATATTTAACATATGATAAATTCAACAAATAACAAACTATTCTTTGTTTAATAGGGACTTTAATGACCGCAACACGTATGACAGTCCCATCGTACCCTAAATACATACTGCTACGGATTACATTTGGGCCTTGAACCTGAACAGACTCCCGCATCCGACTCTCCGCATCATCACCATTTAGTTGAGACAGAATTTTATGGAATGTGTCCATATAGTGTCGGTTCAACTTCAAGATCCCAAACAGATCACTTCTATGAGACTCATATCGAACACAGCCTATATAGTCCATCAATAAGTCTTCCACAAGTGCACACTTCACACAATTAGGCTACAAAAGCTAATTTCAATAATTACCTACCTATATCAATTATTTATATACAAATTCGTTTTGAAAAAAATTTCAAGTAAAAGGTATGTGTGCCAACCCTACCAAAGGGTCGGCCCTGTTTACAATGCCGACGTCTGCATTCAACAAGTTCAGAACCGCAGCGATCCGCAGCGGACCGCAGCCGCACCGCACCGTTCCGCACCCAGTCGCCCTGCGATCGCGTCTGGAATGTGACGTCACACAATGTTGATAATGTTGAGAGTCCTGCGTTAACGAAGTTATGAGGTTGGTCAATATTGAAGGATTAATGGATGGGAATAAATTCGTTAGATGTAAATAATGGACGTTTAAAATACGGAATAGGTATTATTTATTCTTTGTCATCTATACAATATCTATATACAAAGAATAAAGCTGAAGAGTTTGTTTGTTTGTTTGTTTGAACGCGCTAATCTTTGGAACTGCCAGTTGGATTTGATTTTTTTTTTTGCGAATCGCTAGCCTCGTAAAGTGCCTCAGTTAATGTAGCTTAAGAAAAGGGCATTTTGTTAATTGCTCCTATGGTATTTTTTATGTTTTGTAAGCGTATGTTTTGTCCCATTGCTGGGCAAAGGCCTCGTATTTGGTCTTTCCTTGCCCCTACAAACGTTATCACATCGTCAAACCACCTTTGCCGTGGTCTACCTCGACGGCGATATCCTCGCGGACACGTCCCACAAATGCACCCGGAGAGATAGGCAAAGATCATCACTCACTGGACGCCTATGTTAAAGTATTTAAAGATTAGTTTACTTTTATTCATGATGTTTGTGTTGTAAATTCTGACGCAAACTTTCTTTTACAGTCGTTTTTCTCCGTAGCACTCGCGTAGCCGTGCAGCTAAAGCGTAGCACCGTAGCAGTCTCGTAGCACCGAGAATCTTTCAACAGCTTTTAGTAAGCTCATTTTGTTAAGAGTATAATATATTGAAACTTTCAGTGTTTAATTGTATTCAAACTTTGCGGTTAAGAGGTAGACCGGTATATACATTAATTAATTAAACCCAGACAAAATCAGTTATGAGCTGCTATAACAATACTTGGCTCAATTGAGTCCATATTACGGTAAATAATATATGTAGTAATAAAACAAATATTCGTCGCCGTTACAATGCGATATTTGACGAAGCTTAGGAACGTTTCAATACAATTAGCTAGGAAACAATAGCTTCATAATTCAATACTACTAATACAATACAATATATCATTAAACATACATTACCTGTAAAATTAATGTAAATACTACAAGAAATCTAGGTCTCACGTTATTAATCATGACTTGAAGACTCACTTTCAACACAATAGGCGGTAATAAATCAGTCGGCCGCCATCTTGATAAGATGGCCGCCACAAAAGCGCGCAAATTCATCCGCGAGTCACTTCGACGCTGCGCTCTTGTTATTAATCGCGGACTTATAATTAAAATAAAGGTGCATGCAGACAGAATTCAGTAAATTGCGACTTGTTGACAGCCGGTGTCTTGTCCAAAATGAAAGCAAAGTTGATTTAACGTGCTTCAATATAAAATTCTCGTTTAAACCCAGTATATAGTGTATTTTCTGGTGTAAAGTATATATACATCATCATCATCATTCTCTTGCCCTTATCCCAATTTATTTGAGATTGGCGCAACATGTTTTTTCTTACATACTTCTCTATTATTCTAGCAAAGTCTATATTAGCACTAAATTCAGTTTAAATTTTCATTGTCTCTGGTCCAAGTTCAGGATTTGCCATCTCTTTAGGTTTATATCCCCTTGTCTGTTTAGCAATGTTATGTGCTTCCTGAGTCTCTGTTTACCTATATATAATATAACGAAGACGTAGATGGCACGGTTGGCGCAGTGGTTAAGCGATTGACTACTGCGCAGCGTGTCGCGGGTTCGATTCCCGCACGGAACAAATATTTGTATGACCTACAATTAGTTGTTCCGGGTCTGGCTGTTTGTGTATGTGAGTTTATATGTCTGTAAACGCCACGACACAGGATAAATTTCTAGTGTGGGGCAAAGTTTTTATTAAAAAAAACATACTAATGACATTTTCAAATATTACTTCACGACCACCATATAAACGATCACTACTAAACACGCAACGCCATGCTTCTTACACTGTTACCGAAAAAGAGCTAATGATCACTGTGCCCAATTTCAATACCTTCTAAACAGAGTGCCTCTGACACTCAAGGTAGTAATGAGGTTACGTCTGACGCGGATTAAAAGTGAATATTTTATTTATTTGCTAATATTTTATATTTATATCTATTTTATTATGTATTTATTTCTGTAACTGCCCGTGACATTACAGTGGGCCCTATCACAATACCAGCGCTGCGACATTTATTTTTTAAATGTCACAGCACCATGCTGAGATATGAGCCTCTTGGTCTCGTGTAGGACTTTCTGTTTCATTTTTCTTTTTTGATAATTTTGTTTTTTTTTTATAATTTGATTTCTTTTATAATTTGTTTTATTTTATTTTTGACTGTGTTTAGTTTAGTTTGTGATCTTCCTGTACGAGTCGCAATAAATACCTTTTATTTCTTTCAAACACAGAATCAAATAATGCTTTTGCATAACAAAAATCTTTATGCCGTATTAAAAGCCAAATAGTGTGAACCTAGCATAAGACATAGATCATCCGAGAAATTTCATATAATAATTGATCATTATTTTTTTACTTGATGCTTTCAGCATTTTCTTTCAAATTGTATCTTATCCTATAGACGAATCCTTTGTGAACAAGGCCAATTTCCGTCATTAAAAACGTTCAAAATCAAGTCACAATCTCATCTCGGAGACAATCAATGTCAAAAATGTAGGGAAGAAGATACGTATTTTGACAGATTGAGACTGATATCAGACTGTGAACGTTCTTATAATTTCGAGAATTGCTGCTCTGATTTTTTTAATATATTTATAGTCTTGTTAATAAAGGCCAATAATTATTATTGTGAGTTATATCCGTACAGTTCAATTAATCTTAATATTATAAATCTCAATGTTTGTTACACGCAAAACGACTGAACGGATTTGGATGAAATTTGGCACATCCAAGGTTGCAAACTATCAGGGGTTAGCAGTTAATCCAGGTTAAAAACTATCTCCGTTTGTAACCTGGATTAACGCGAAGGATACTTTTTATCCCGGTAGTTCCAGTGGGATAATTTCCGACCTCCACATGGGTAAAGCCGCGGACAAAAGTTAGTTAAAATATATTTTTTTGTAACATGACATTTTCCGGTGTAAAAGAAAGAAAGAAAGAAAATACATTTATTTGGCACAAACTTGTAGACACACAATACACCAGATACATACATCAGATAAAACAAACAATAAAATAAAAAAAGATTAAATAAAAAGTGTTAGGAAATTAGCAGGAAAGTGTGCCTCAAGGCTGCGCCCAAAAGGCCCAGTTCACCAAAAATACACGTATACATCACAATCCATTTGTTTCAAATAATAAATGTAGGTGAAAGATAAACGTAAAATGTTAATTTTAAAAAACGGCGCACAGAATACTGCGTGTATGAATGAGTCTTTATTAATTAATATCCACAGGCTTTTCGAGCGCAGCGAACCAGTAGAAAACTAATTAAATCTTAATCACGTATCATACAAACTTTTAAAACTATTGGAAAAATCGAATTAACTGAGTAGCAGCCTGAAAGACCTTTGCCATTATTACTTTGAGAGGAATACTTTATTATCTTAAGATTTACTTTATTATTATTAATTGGCATTTTTTTACATATCACGGGACCCTGGAGAACCCGTACCTTTGGAAGGTGCACCAGGGGCCGAAGCCAGCTCGCAGAGGCCTCTTAAACAGTTATTATTTTAAATGATAAGGAGGCACCACCTGACGATTATCCCTGTATGCACTATGCAAGTGCACCCAAGGACAACCCCCGGTTGGTGTAGGACTATTGCAGAACAAAATATATTGGACTAGGGGTTTGGGTTGGCTGATTGGCATTATTATTAATATTACTAAAATAACATAACATAATATATATACCTCTAAACTACGATCACGTCGGGGTCACCAGTTTGGAGGTATGAGGAACAGGGTGTAAAGTTCACTCATACTCCATAGAAAAGAGAGGATCCTCCGACCAGACGGGTGTTGTGTCTGGCGGGCAATTGCCCAATGATTGATGTTGGGAAATTGTATCTATGCTAATTGCGCGGTAAACTCTGCTTGCGAGATGCAGGATTTGCGTGATGTCAGTATGACGCGTTGTTCGCATGTGGCGTTGTAGATACCGCTACACACGCTTGTATTCCCCGAAGAGTTAGACAGAGGTGCACCTTCAGTACACCCACATTTCGCCAGTTATGTTTAAGTCCCATATAATGGGGAGCGATCCCATTACTAAAATACTATTTAAAACACTAGAAAACATAATGATTAAGGCCTAGAACAAGCTCTAGGTATTGATTGCGAGGAGGTATTGATTTATATAATAATAATATAATAATAATTCCATTTATTGCAGACTAAATATTACATGTCCATAGTTGTTAGTAACAAAGATCTTAAAATTATGTTAGTTAATACCAAAAATCATTCAACTTCTCAAAATAAAATTCAAATAATAAAATCATAAAATGTCAAAAAAAAAATATTTAAAACATAATCAAAATAATATCTTAACATTAGTCAGTACGTGAACCATACAACAGTGGTTCACGTACTGACAGTCGAAACGTTCCGCAAAAGCGCTCAGGATATTGTTGCCGCTGCTCCGCACCCTACGCAGCAGGGATGTGCACCGCTTGCGCATGATTGTGTGGAAACAATCCACACGCGCCTCGGCAAACATCCCCGACGCGCTACAGAAGCGAGGCAGCCCCAAGAGTACTCTAAACGCGTTGTTGTATTGGACGCGTAGAGCACTGTACTGTTTCTGCGTGTAATCCATCCACAGACTGCCAGTATAAAAGGACGTACAAAATGCCCTGAATAGTGCTATTTTGACGCCCCTCGAACACCGAGCAAATCTGCGGGCAATCATATTCGCACGAACAGACAGCGCCCTACGTTCCCTTTCAATATCAGCATTGTCTTTCAGGTCAGAGGTTAATAAATGTCCTAGATACTTAAACGTATCAACTCTATTAAGTCGGCACCCGTTGAGCTTAATTGCCGGCAAGTAACCAGGACACCCCCCCCCTGGCCCGAAAGACCATGCACTCACTCTTATTTGTGTTATACAACAAACCATGTTCTTCAGCATACTTTTCACAAATGCCAATCAGCCTTGACACACCACAGACAGAGGCGCTCAGCAGCACCATATCATCAGCGTAACTGATATTGTTAATTTATGTGGCCTACCCAAATGTCCTTTCTTTGGTATTGTTCGTCGAATCGTTAAGCTCATTAAGTTTGAGCTGCATGATTACAGACAAATGCGTGCACTGACTGGACAGGTCCACTTATCCGGTGTTGTTCTTTCCTCAAAAGACCATTTCAGATACCAATCTACATGTTCTTCAGATGATCAGACCAAGATTATGTCTGGACTTTAAAAGTGTGACTCCGAATTTCGGCCTTTCTTCTCAGAGTATTCAGATACTTTTTTTAATATGATTGACATGTAAAAGTTTGTGTACACACCTTCTTACAGAAATAAAATAATTTATCATTGATCGACAAACAACAAATAAATTGGTTACTTTTTCAAAGACTATTATGGATAGAATTCATTATTTCACAATATACTTTCGTTGTATCATCAAAGCCGCTGTACTCCTTCTATCCAATTTCATCTAATGAAGCCTCCAGTAACGTATATTCAGCTAGAATCTCACCTAACTCCATGAAACTCGGTGCTTATGCCCTAATTGGTGGTGAGAACTGCTAACTCCAGTTAGTGCTCGCGTCCGTCTCAACACTTCTTCACTTTGACGTGGAGTGAGCAAAGTGAGCACACGAGCGTGAGCAATCTTCTCGTGACTACTCGAAACCTCAGAGATTCGGGCTGGAGTATGTTAGTTAAGAGATGTGTTAGTATTAAAGTTCATGTTCGTATAAGTTGCAACTTACAACTTGTTTTATAAGAGTATCGACAAAATCAATTCAAGTATGGAACTGTATTTGTAAAATAATATCAGAAAACCAATTCCCGTAATTAAAAACGTTCATAACCTAGTCGTAATCTCATCTCAGCGACAATCAATGTCAAAAATGTAGGAAAATTAGAGGTATTTTTGACAGATTGAGACTGAGATCAGACTGTGAACGTTCTTAAAATTACGGGAATTGTCCCTCTGCTAGAAATTTCTACTGCATCTTATGGTGGTGGAACCTTGATTTTCGCAATCCATGGTTTCGTGCAAAAATTTATGTATCTATGTATCTAAATACCTTTACCTACATCATTCAATAATTGCACATGTTCAATAATTTCAAATGTCAATAATTTCTATGAAACAGCACTTTTTTTTTTTTGACAACCAACAATAGAATTCTGTGCTTCAATCATGTGCTGAATTCATGGTTACAGATTGTTCGTCAATGTGCCAACCTGTATTTAAATTTTAATAAAGATTTTTTCTAAACTAACCTTCACATCGACCTGTGTATAATAAACATGCCTAGAGTGCGTGCAAAATAAGTCCGCGCGCGGCCGAAATCGAAAATAAAAAGTGGAAGTTTGCCGTTTGTCAGGTGTCAAGAGAGTGTGCTGTGTTCCTTGTTTTCCAAAGTAAATAATCGCCATTATTATGCTGAAAGGGCTTAAAAGTGCTGGCAGAGATTTAATCTTAAAGTCAAACGTCCCGCGTAGACTTATCTTGCCCGAACTCTTTAAGACAAGTCAAGTCATATGAGAAAAAATACTAACAAAAATCACCCATAATTTCCACCTACCCATAAGTTATTCCGACATTCGTGTCCCCACATCAAAACATCGCGTGTGTAACGATGATTTCTGTTTATTCACGTCAAAACACAGCGAACCGATTCGCGGAACACAATTACTTACTAAATTATTCCACTAAATTGCTCTGAGCCGGCTTCCAGTTACTAAATGCTTCAACTAAAATACGAACTTCAAAGTACCTAAGCTTGTTTTATGTGCTGCAGCATGCAGAGTTATCGTTGGATGTTATTATTTTATTTTTAATGGAAAGGGACACTTTTGCTTAGTGGGGTATGTAGACCGGATGATAGTTGCAATAACCTTTAGTCTGCACCCTTATAGCGTAACATAATCACAATCTGAATAATTTTGAAGGATATTGCTAATCCATGGCTTCATATGTTCGAAATATTTGTCTGCTCAACAACGTAAATCACGCATAGAATGTTGTTGAACTGTCAAAATGAAGCCATTGCAACTGTCAGTGTGTGTGTGTGTGTATTTAATTACCCCGCAGGTCCCTTATAGGACATGACTACTTTGACTACTTTCAATATTGTATACTTTTACATTTTTTATGAGTGGGAAGATGTAACTACAACCTCGTAAAGTGAGGCTACCTCGAAGGTTCGGCAGCCGGGTGTGGCTATGGAGGAGTTGTTTCACAAACCGTTCTTCCTCTTATCCTGCTCTCTGTGCCCCTAAAAATGCAGCAATAGTGAATTTTGCGCAGTAGCTGTAGCATCCATCTGACACCAAGTAAAATACCTACAGGTTATAATTATACAATTTCCTCTTAAAAATTGTCAACCCGCAAATTATGACTTCACAACGAGCTATTAGGAGCTAATTTGAAATGAATGCACCATCGAGTCTGGGGAATTTATAATTTACCTTAATTTAATTGAATATTCAACGAATCATGTATTTCGCAATGATTGTGATTTTTCGTAAACATTTTCAATTTGTTAACGTGTTTCATATAATTTTCATTATTTGCATAATTTGATGAGCGATTCATTAAACCAGCGTTTAACACAACTCAGTGATCATTGCACAAAGGGAGTTATATACTCGTTAACACAATATACATCATATGTATGTGAATGAGGTTTTGCGAAACTCCCTGCTGTGGTTTTACACTCTAAAGTATTTTTATGTACATGTACGTATGAAGGAGAGAGGAAAGAGCGAGCGCACCTGTGTGTGCGCACACACTTGTCACGAGCACCAATATGTCAACACTTGGCAACTTTCAAATGCGATTTTTTCGTGAAATAATGAATGCAACGTTGAAATACGACATATAACATAAACCTATGGGTTCGAAAATGCTATGTTCGTAACAGCTTAATATTTCATTCAAAAACAAAAGAGTAAATCGCTTTTGAATAAAGCCGAGTGTATACATACTTTTACTCCTGACTGTACACTATAATATCTCCCGCGCAGATGGCAAAATTCGGTCTGGAGGACTATTATTATTATTTTAAGACTACGTTAGAAGTTATCTAGTGGGTAATTAGAGTTCATGTACCAATTTAGTATTCATTAGCAATATTATTCACAGTACAAAATGGTCTCGGAGAGCACGTTAAACTATGTATTAAAATTATCATTGTACTTTTGAAGAATTGAGAATATGGTGAGTTGAGAATCCAGTGTGATCAGAATCTGGTTAATTCCAGAATGTGGTAAATCGAGAACCAGGTAAATTACGAATCTGGTGAACTGCTCATGAGCCAATAATTCCTTGTACCTACAGTAGGATGTAAGTAAGAACTAAGTTACGCTTATAATTCATTTTTATTTGAGTTTTAAAACATAGCGGTCTTTGTATAATAAATACGGAATCCTGAATCATCTTACCAAACAATGGCCCAGTCAAACATTTGTTAAAAGACAGTTCATACCTAATCACACAAAAACTGTAGCACCTTCTCGTGACAGATCTTTCTCTTATCTTTATCCCAATATTTATTTGCGGTCGGCACAACATGTATTTCTCTTCCATACTTCTCTAAGTCGTAATCTCAGTAGTCACCCCTTCATATCATCTATCAAATCATAGCAATTACTCTGACAAATTAAAAAAAAAACAGAGAGGCAATTCTCGTAATTTTAAGAACATTCACAGTCAGTCTCAATCTGTGAAAAATACCTCTAACTTCCCTACATTTATGACAAGTTTTTGACATTTGTTTATCGCCAAGATGAGACTGTGAGTAGATTTTGAACGTTTTAAATTACGAGAATTGGCCTTCAGTGATTTGAAAACGTTAACCTCATAATCATCTCATTTGTGAAGCATCTCACGTAACTCTATAGGATAAGCAACTACTCTAATTTTCTCACGTGTAGCCGCTTAGCCGCTACGCAGCAATTTTCTACAAAGTAACGAGCTGGGTGTACGTTCCTTTAAAGTAAATTGCTCTCTAAACCTATGTACATGTTCCAAGTAATGACTAGTAACTTCTACTGTACCTGGGTGTGCCTAGTAATGGCCAGTAATAACACGATGGGGGCAACATTGTAATTGCAGAATAGGTACTTTGTTGCTGCTATTACAATTGTATTCCTCCACCCCTACCGTGTATTGTCTATGTTATGTTTATTTATTTACTAGCAACCGGCCCCTGCTTCACACGGCTTTTATCACTTGACAAAATATGGAGATTTCTGAATTATATCTAAGTTTAATGCGAATGGCTCGTCGCTAAATAATAACAGCCGCACAGGTCGATCGATCAGGTTAAGCTACGCTAACCGCGGTTGGTCTATGGATGGGTGACAATTTTTACATACCAAGACTCCTTCATGCCTCGGAAAGCACGTTAAGCGGTTGGTCCTGGCTGTCATTCGTGGATCTTTGACCGCCGTTACGGGTAGTCAGAAGCCCGAAAGTCTGACAACCAGTCTTATAGTTTAATACGAAGGTTTTATACATAAACCTTCCAGAATAAATTCCCTAATTAATGGTGGAAACCGCGTCAAAATCTTTTGCGTAGTTTTGAAGACAAACGCGGTCACACAGACAGACATGAAAAGCGACTGTAATTCATAATGAATTGATTTACTTTTTGATGAGATATAGTGAGAAATTTTACGTATTTTTATGAATATTATAATTCCTTATTGACATTTTGAGGTACATAGATTACTCCTAACCACCCATTTCAAAAACAATACCGGCCAAATCTACTATAAAAATATTACCAGTAAAGTTGCTGTCCTACTGAAAAGTGGGATAACAAAAGGGGACGATACACAACTGTCAAACTATAGTTAACACATGGAACTTCAGCGTGTTTCGCAGCATATACTGGGGTGAGGTTTAAACTTGTCTGAAAGTTTCAGTGTAACTTTGGCAGTTATTTTTTTCTTTTTTTGTTGGCAAGTTAAAGATAGCCAACGTAAGGTAAAACAGCCTCAGACTAGGTGGAGCGATGATCTTTGCAGGGTGGCTGGTAGCGGCTGGATGAGAGTAGCCGAGGATCGAGTGGTTGGTTGGTTGTACTAAATGTTGTGCGTTTGGAGAGGCTTGGTCCAGCTTGGACTGCTTTAGGCTGATGATAATTGTAATTCTAATATAATAATAAATTATTGACATTGATGATAAATAATAACTGATGGCTAAATAAGGGGTGTCAAAAGACGCTTAACGAAGCTGAGAGTCAGTTAATATGCTGCCCGTCACAGTGATATTTTTTTTTGTACTGGACCATAATATTATAGGAAACCTTCTGGTTACGAAGATATTGAAGGTCAAAGTCTCAACTTTGTTTCACGAATACAAGTTTCATATGTTATAATTTAACTTTAAATACACACAACACAAATCCCATACCGTTGCAAGCACCCATGAAGACAGAAAAGATAGAAAGAAAATACGTTTATTTGCGATTTGCATAAGGGCAAGGTTTTGCGCGCGGTACATTGCGCGCTGCCGTAAACAGCGATTTTTCACATCAAAAAGGTGTTTTCCAGCAATAATTTTAACTCAATGTTATCTACTTAGTCTGATGTACAGAATGCGTACAACCACTGAGTGATGGGTTTTTACACCCTGTATTTTAAATTTTATTATTTATCCCCAGACTGGTTCCCTGGCTGGCGCAAGCACAGCGGCCAGCCGAACGACGACGGAACCTCAGGCCAAGACTGCGTGGAAGCCCGGCGCGAGTTCCCCCCGCGGCCAACACCAGGAACTGCCACCTTTATGTGGAACGACAGGGGCTGCAGAGAACACAACTACTTCGTGTGCGAGAAGCCGAGTGTTGAAGGTAAGTCTTAAAAGCTTGGAAGGATGTGAAGATAGTCTTGGTTAGATTCAACTGATTGAGATCATTTGTTATTGGGATACTCTTGATCTTGATCTCGCCGGATGAAAAGCAATGGATAAGATAGAACCAGTGCTGCCAGTGAATGCCCCACTTTTTACGTTGAGCTGGTGGGATATAAATAGGCGGTTTTTGTTTTAGGTGGGCTACAACGCTGACAAATTTTCAGCGAATGGCGTATGATACGGCCGCGAAGAAAAATGGTGTTCGGGAAATATCCAAATATGCTTGCAGCGCAATTAGTGCGCATACACACTAGCGACACGCCTTGACGGCAGAGGCAACTGCAACCGTCGACGCCGCCGTCGAACCGACATGCCGCTCGTGTATTTGAGCGACGAGGGTCGACGGCTGCCGCCGACACGCGTTGACGACACTGGCAACTCTTAGGGTTATGATGTTATGTTTGCCGTAGAACTTTTTTTATAGCAACGCCACCATAACTAAGTAGCTCATTTTTCAAACCAAATAATTGACTATAAAGTACACAAACAATAAAACCACCTGAACTACAAATGAAGTCCGTTTTCAAACACAAATCTCATATGCAGAAACTCCACCACGACCCGAACATTTCGATAAACTACGTCCATTACTCGATGATTTCCTCCGCTAAAAGCAACACGAAACTATAACACCAGTCCTGTAACCGCAGCCAGTTATTGCAAGCGATCGAGCAAGTCCGAAGTAGGGGCGGAACAATTATAAGTTGCAGCTCTGCGGTTATGATCATTGCCGCACTAATGTTGGGGGTTGAATGAGTTTCTGGAATGTTCTGGACGATTCTGCTTGGCTGTTTTATAATGACTTTAATTTTTAACTTCCTATACATATTTTGCGAGTTTAGGATAGTAGGCTTAATCAACTAGCAAATTGGGGGTGTTTTATAGGTTAACACCTCTGCGTAATCTTCCGGAGAAACAGGTTATTTTGCGCTTAAGTACAACACTGTATGTAATATGTGGATACGCACCCAAAAGGACCGATGGCCTTGTGGAGGTTGCTAGAATCCGCTAGATAGGCAGCTTAGGAACGGTTGGTGTGGCGATGTTTAGGGGCAGGCATATGCCCAGCATAAGAGTGCAGCATAATCGAGTGTTATGATGATAATGACTAAGCCTGGTGATGATTATAATTGCTTACAACAGACTAGTTTCTGCCCGTGTGGAAGTGAGAAATTATCCCACGGGAACGTGCTACGGGGACAAAAAGTGTTTTAGGCGTGCAAAGGTTACATACCTACAGACAGACAGACAGTGTTACTTTCGAATGTATAATATTAGTATGGATATTACTATCTGGATTGCAAAAATATTAGTGTAAATTTTCTGCTGGAAAGTTCTGTTAGTTACATCAGTATGCGAAGTAATTTCATTTCCTGTGCCACCTCGCATCCATTTTGTTGAATGTTATAAGCGTGAATAATTGAGGAATATGTCGTTGTCTAAAGAAGCTTGTCAAGTGTTAGTTGTGTTTGCTACAGCTGTGCTCGCATCTCCTGCCATGTGTGAAGATTTAATTTTTCGGAATAAATAGTATGCTCATGTCGCTTTTCTAGTCCTTACCCTGATTACTATAAAGTTGAGTTCAAATGTATGTACAAGTAGTGCAGTCATAAAACGTCGCAAAGAAACAGACAAAGGAACATTCGAGTTCATAATATGTGATTTTAGTCCGTGAAATATGCGTGTTTACCAAAATGCTTCTTCGTGCCTACACTTTTACAGAGTTGTGCTAAAACTTTGGTTTTCTAAAAAAGCGTTGAACGATCACACAATAACAGTTGTCCAAAAACAGAGCATTTTCTGTCACCTTAATATCAAATAGGTACTGGTGAAAATTACAGTTTTCGCGACGGCCGTTATAATGTGACGGCAACCGCTCTTAGACTAGGAGTCTGTAGCTTTAGGAGGCTTTTGGGCAGGCAAACTGTATGTATGAGCTACGTATGCTTCTCCAACACAACATATGAGCTGTGTTGAGGCCAAGAAGGAAATGCGTTCTCAAAGCAAGGAATCAAATAAACTCTGGAAAAAGTATTGGTGTGAATGTTGATATGAAAAATCAGTTAAACCGTTAGTCCCGACTGTCATTCGCGGATCTTTGAAAGTCGTTACGTAGTCAGAAGCCCGAAAGTCTAACAACCAGCCTTACCAAGGGGTATCGTATTACCCAGTAACTGGGTTGTGGAGGTCAGATAGGTAGTCGCTCCATGTAAAATACTGGTATTCAGCTGCATCCGTTTAGACTGGAAGTCGACCCCATAGTTGGGAAAAGGTTAGGCAGATGATGTTGATGTTGGTATGAAAAAGCATTTGTAGACATGAAGATATATTTTTTGGTTCGTATATTGTGGTAGATAACGCTGTAACGAGATAACAAATTGCGTTTTATTCGGACAGTTCAAAATTGAATTGTTTTTCTCGCTCACCACGCTTGGCAGGCAATTTTTCTTTTGCTACGAGCAATTTCGTTCACCTACGTCATGGTAACCATTACTTTATTGACAGTTTTGTAATATATGTAATTTGTTCTTATTTTTATTAAATCTTCTCCTCTATGAAGCTTCTGGCTTGTTGATACCTGCTGTGATACATATTAAATCATGGTTTTGAAGATTCTTTATTGGTTGATTGGTTCATTTATTCATTTATTGTAAAAAAACCGACGTCAAAAAAGAAGGAGGTTTTCTTTTCGAATGTTTTTTAAATAATAAATGATTTTTAAGTAGGTTTGTACAAACACTTTTACACGTGAATCATATTTTAAAAACTCTATAGATGAGGTCGGCGTTTCCTATCTGACTAGTCTGAGAAGAAAGGCCGAGACCAACTCAGTGGTCACAGTCTCTTTTAAAGACCAGACATAATCTTGGTCAGATCATATGAAGACCATGTCGATCAATATCTGCGATGGTCTTTTGACACACAGAGTTAGAGGACCTGTCCAATAAGTGCACGCATTTGTCATAAATCGTGCAACTCAACTCAAAACTTAAGGAGCTCAACGATTCGACGAACAATACCAAAGAAAGGACATTTGGGTAGGCCACATAAATTACTCAAACTGCCAGACCATGACAAAACTAACGGAACAGAGAAAAATAAAAATAAATAGAATGACCCACATAGTCTTCACATTCACAAAAATTAAAATAATAGAATACTTTAAAAAGTAAGCAAATGTCATTGTATATGTAAAATTCATTAATGTCAATGTGTATATAAAAAAAACAACAATCAATCTATAAAAATTGGAAGCAACTCAATCCCAAGCCTTTTTGTCCTCGATATAATCCTTAACGGTATAAAAGGCTTTCTGGCACAACTTACGTTTAACGAATGATTTGAATTTATTAAGGCTTAGATCTTGAACGTGGCTTGGGAGTTTATTATAAAAGCGTATACATTGGCATCTGAAACAGCCACCTATTTTCTTGAGCCTTGTTGTAGGTACGACAAATTTGTGTTTGTTTCTAGTATTTATATTATGGATATCACTGTATTTTGTAAACAATTTTATATTTTTATAGGCATATAAAAGATTTTCATAAATATACTGAGAAGGCACAGTCATTTCATTAATCTCTTTAAATTTAAGAGTATGTCGGACTTAATTTATAAATTAATCAAACAGGTCGCTTCTGCAAAACAAAGATAGTACGAATATCGGCGGCATTTCCCCACAATAGAATACCGTACGACATTACACTATGAAAACAGGAACACTACCAAGTGAAAAATAGCTTTAATTTTGGAAGTCGGTGTCAAAAAACGAAAATGTGGAACCAACGACCTGGACTTCCAAAATTAAAGTTATTTTCACTTTGTAGTATTTTTTTAAATCTATTTAATGTAATTTGTTATTTTTATTTAATTTGTTAGGGACAACAAACAGTTACATGCCAGGCATAACTAAAAATTCTTACATTAGCACAGTACTAGGAATACAGTTACATAATCTATTCTATATTTGTGTTACTACACATGTAACCCACACCATTGTCCACGCATTCAAATTCAATCAAATTTATCATTTAATTGTGCGCATTTGTGTGCACTGAATAAATGTTTTATCAATCTTTCTATCAAAAAGCCGTAAAACTCCAATGTTCTTAACAACCTTTTAATTCGTTTCAAAAGCCTCAGCTAGACTCAAATATATAATTTCAAAATCTTTCTATAGTCTTCGAAAACAGCATAGCACCTCTATACCTTCCCCGCATAACAAGGTACATATCATTTAACACTTTCTAAGCACGTTGCAACAATGGCGCGGCAATTGCACCGAGAATCGTGCGATAACCGTTGCGAACGATGTGAACTTGACACTGTAACCGTTGCTATCGCGTGTTACAACGTTGCAACTTATAAACAATTCACTAATGCACTTTCACGTACTCGGTTTTTATTGGGAGAAGTAAACGATTGCAGTGACTTTCTCGGTAATGGCTGTAAAAGAAAGTCACGTACTGCGTGTGCCTTCACGATCACAAATGTGTTTATACGTGTTATTGTACCTGCAGGACAAAGACCTATTTTCGTATAGAGAGGACAACTATTTATCACCTTATGGTGACATCCCAGGCATCGATGCGCGAACTGTAACTGTGAATTCAGCACATGATCTACCCCCTAGCCTAGAATTTTTTCGTCGTTTTTTTTTAGCCTACATTGTGTCCCACTGGTGGCACTGGTGGGCAAAGGCCTCACCTTGTTTCTTCCAAACCTCCCTTTCTTGTGCGATCTTTGTCCAGGTTGGCCCTGCAAATGTTACTACATCGTCACACCACTTTCGTTGATATTTTTTTTTAGAAAAACGCGGTTTCATACATTCAGGCAAGGGGTCTACAATCATGTCTTGAATTCATGGTTTCGCGTCGATGTCTAATTTATTCTAGGTGCATCGTCTTCACATAATTATAATTATATAATTAATGTATACTAAATATTGTAAAAAAAAATTAATCAGTAACGATGGAGTTTCTTGTCATTCTTCTCCATTCACCTTTTGGACAATTGGACAACTAGAATAAATTCTATCTTTTTGTAAATTTTGACGTTCAAAGGTGCCTTTCATGTGCTTATTTGAAATAAATGGTTTGACTTAGACACAAATCACAGATACCAATTACCTACCATAGTACCCTTTACAAGTACATAGACGATGGAAACACAAATACAAATTTCATGGAACAACGGATCATTTCCCAGAATGTCTGGTAATTTGCGAAATGACTGCGATTTGCGAACGATTACCGCTACGATACGTATAATACTGTTTACGACCGTTACTATGTAACGAGTGGTTTGATTAACTACTCGTCATTTGGGGACCCTGTTCGTTGAGTGGCGATTAATGGTTCGTATTTTGGGTTTTTGATGACGAGAAGTAAAGAAATTGCTTCTATATTACTGTATAAACTATTTTCTGCCCGCATCTTCGTCAGCGTGAAATTTCTTATTCCTCCGCCCCACCGCGTAGCATCGCATCGCCTGCCCGCGCTATTACTTCGTTTTCGCTTAGCTTGCATTCTTTCTGATTTTTTTACCACGGCTCCTAAGGGTCATAGCGTGATGTTAAATAGCCTTTAACCTTCCTCAAGAATTAGGCTATCAAATGCACAAAGAATTTTCCAAATGCGACTGTTAGTTCCAGAGATTAGCGCGTTCAAACAAAATCTTCAGCTTTATTATATACATATATTATATAGTACAGCTAGATTAGTATGGACTATAAACAACATATTAATAAATAGTTACTGCTGCGTCATACAATGACGTCACAAGTTCTCCACTAATGAATATTAATGTACATACACAGAGCTTTGAGATTGTTGTAGGTACCTTTAGTAATCTAAAGGCATTATCCATAGGTACCTACACTGACGGCGGCGGCGTTCCTAATATATACTTAAGCTAGGGATTCTTAAGACTGCGGTTAACAACGCCACATAGCGTCCGCAAGTTACCGTCGAATGACGTCGCTGAAAAGACCTACTGCCTATCCTACTTCCTACTAATCCTACTAATATTATAAACGTGAAAGTTTGGATGGATGGATGGATGTTTGTTACTCTTTCCCGCAAAAACTACTGAACGGATTTGGATGAAAGGAAAATGCCCATGGATGTAATTCGATATAACCTAAAAACTAGGTACTTTATTTTGTTTGACATGTCATACACGGACGGCCATTATTACCCAAAAAAAAAATTATAATCGTTTAAGTTAAAATTATATTATTCTACTCGTAGTTATTTTTAATTATAGTAAAATCGGCAAAGTATTTTAGTTTTTTTTTTCAAGATTTTTGACAGACGTGATCATGACATTTTCAAAATTCAAGGTTATATTAAAAATATCATTTGAAACGGAACTTCATGTAAAGGGAATAAAACAATATTCGTGGATCATCTAAAGTGTTGATTTTTTGAACTATTTATGTTATAAATCAATGTTATTCACATTCGTTGCTCATTTGAAGTGTTGGCATTTTGAACCGTTTATGTTTTAAGCTAATGTTATTCTGATTCATTGAAAAATTAAACTGTTGATTATATGGTGTTATTATTTTGATTGTTGATGTTTTGGTTTTTGAAGTTGCGTATCCCACCCCCGATACCATCATTTTCATGACTGCTTGCTCTTCTAGGAAACCTTCGCTTTAACAGTAATGATACAAAACACATCTAATTTGAACAAATCATCATCATTTCAGCCGAAAGACGTCTACTGCTAGGCATAGGCAAACACCTCCACTTCAACCGGTTCTGTGCTTTCCACAGCTAGCAGATTCCTGCGGCCTTCGCAAGATCATCGGTGCACCTTGTGGGAGGCCTTCCAACGCTAAATCTTCCAATACGCGGTCACCACGCCAAAACCTTTCTGCCCACAACCACAACCGTTGCGAACAAATCATATTCAATGTATTGTACCAGATTTGTACGAAAAAATAAAAATTACTTTCTAACAGTGTCAGAAGCTTTTGAAACTGTTAGAAGTAGCCCTTTTCTAGCTAGAAAAGGGCCTGTCAGAAGCCAATATAGGAACCTATTACTAAATGATAGCTACAATACAGCTTCACTTATGAAAAGTGTTTTCGGCATGGCTCCTACCATATGACTGTGATTGAAAAGCCAAAAAGTAAAAAGAGGCTCATTTATTTAAAAAGTAAGCTAAGGCCAAAAAGGTTTTTAAAAGATCAGTCGTTTGTGAAATCGCACGTAATGTACAAAGCCTAGAAATAGATAAGATATCTAATGCTGTCATAAATTTGAATTACCAAAACTCTAAAGATTTTCAAAGGTCTAGGTACGTTTCAAATTATAACGTCCTTTTAACCTTGAGAGCTCAAGTCGTATTACGTAAGCTCCTACATATTAAATTATAAAAAAGGTATTGAAATAAATTCCCAAAGAACTATTTACCCAGGACCTTCGAAAACTCCAGTCGACCGTGCCAATTAGACTCTTTCTTGCCTACAAAAAAATCTAGGTTCAAAGAAGACGAAATTATAGTTAGAGGAAGTTGGAAAAAGCGACCAAGTGCTGTTATTAATATTGAGTAAAAAACGCAAAAAAATGAAATTAACACTTTTACCTTTAAAAACATAAAGTTAAAACAAAAACAAAATCTTTACAAAAATAAAGATGAAACAAAACAAATACTTACCAAATTGCCTTAAGTAAAATAAAGTTAAAACTTTTATTTTTGGCTCTTATAGCAGCCATAGTAGTCCACACTCTGCGTCAAATAGAATAGAATAGAATAGAATACTCTTTATTGTACACCATACAAGTTACAGAACATAAATACAATACATAAAATTTCAAGAATTTTTCAATTTCAAATTTCAAGTATCTGCCTATCACGGTTCAAAAGATACAGCCCTGTGACAGACGGACGGACAGCGGAGCCTCCCATTGGCACCCTGTTGTACGGAACCCTAAAAACAAGGCTGCGACTAAAGATAAGGTGAATCTTGACAATGGATAAATCACCCACTTATTTTAAGCGCACATGAGCCACTACAGTCATATTTCTAAGGGATGAAACCACTGGGTTAATCCAAGTCATTTGTTAGAGTTATCTTGTGTGAAACAGAGGGAGAGGGGCTTGTGGCTAAGTAACAGCTGCTCGGGTTGATTGATCAGTTTAAGCTACGCTTGCCGAGGTTGGTTCGTAGATGGGTGACCATCTTTACATACCAAGATCCGTCCGTGCCTCGGAAAGCACGTCTTGGCTGTCATTCCTGGATCAGAAGCCCGAAAGTCACCAAGGGGTATTGTATTACCCAGTAACTGTGTTGTGGAGGTCCGATAGGCAGTCACTCCATGGTACTGGTATTCAACTGTATCCGGTTAGACTAGAAGCCGACCCCAACATAGTTGGGAAAAGGCTCGGCAGATGATGATCTTGTTTGAAACAGTATTGTATGGAGGATTGTTACTGTAGGAAGGTATTATACAGGGTGACTTTTAATTTGACGTATTCCTTTTAGGACCTGAAAGTGTGACCCATTTGCAACACTTAAGCACCCCATAAAGCCCAGGCAAAAATTCATGGAATTCGAGAAAACCCTTGTAGTATTCTTAAAAATTTCCCAAATATCCTCAATAAATATCACTTTTTTCTAACTCTCTAATTGAATGGCCTTCGTTGCTATTCCCTTAGGTACCTGATACGTTAACAAACCTTTCGATGTAACCAAATCTTCTAAAACATGAAACAGTTCGAAGTTAAAGGAAGAAGTAAATTAACCACTTTCACAAACCATCTACGTAGGTACGCATGAACTTTGTCAACTGTTATCTCAATCAATCAAGTTTACTACGGTATTAAGCGAACAAATTACGCAGAAGACATCTTCATTTAATCACCAAGACATCTGCACTCACCATTTATCTGCTATAAATCTACTGGAGCATGAGATAAGATCGCCTGTTCTACATAAACAAGCAGATGGCCGTATTTACCGATATTGGTTGACAAGCTCAAACAAGCTTACGGTGAAAAGACAAAGAATTCCAACGACTTTGTTCTGAATTATTGAACTGAATTTTTGTATTTACTTGGCATTTCTTGTATACAATTTGTTTAGAGTTGCATACAGAAGTTGCGATTCCTTTGTATGTTCACCTGTATCCAAACCAATGGATTCAGTTACATAACGTAGCACTGACCAAGCTAGTTTTCTGATTATAACAAAGATGAGAACTAAATTGTAAGTAATTGGAAAAAAACTTTTGAACGAGCACAGTTATACCAAAAACATCCACTTATGTATAACTGGTAAAATAACTGTGAACATTACCTACTGTATTTAAATCTTTGTTTTGAATCCTAGCAACTTGCATAACAAAGATCTTGTTTAAAACCTTTAGCTATTTTAATGAAATTAAACAAGATCCAATTAAATCCATTCATCAAAATAATAGTATGCTCATCTTTAAATATTTATAAGAAAAGCAAAAAGTTTTTAGATTCTTAAGGTATCTTTTGCAGTAAAACGTTCTAACCTGCCAGTAGCCAAAATATCGAAACACGATTCTAAATTCAAACCTCAAAAATACATCCGAACCAGCCAATACACCTAGACCTCTCCCAAACTATTGCAGACTCTTTACCCACCGGCCTTTAGACTGAATGTGGGGATGCAGGGTGGCTCGAATAATACTGGCTTGTAAGCCCGTTACCTACCCATGGTATGACCCAGTTGAAGGTAAAACGGAACGCACTCGACGTTAACGTGACGTCATTGTCAGCCAAATGACTACAGTGATGCACAGGGCTTTGTCATGGGCATTCGTTTTTTAGAACGAATTTAAATGGGAATTGTGTCGTGTTTGGCTATTAAACGCTGCACAGGCTTCGGCTGCACGTGTTAGCGTTGTTCGAATTTAGAATTTTACTGTTGTAGGTTTTCTGAATTCCAACATCGGGATGAACAAATGAACTACGAACGAGTGGCTACGTAGAATGAATGGGAATATGTCAAATAGTTTTCCCATTCATTCTTTGTTCAGATTTAATGGAATGTTTTATACGTTCGGTTTTATTGTAACGTTTGGCCTAGATAAATGGATAGATTCGAATAACAATACATAGGTCGTCCAGTCAGCCTGGAATTTACTTATTATAAAGCAATTTCATTTCTATAATCATCTTTATCGGGGCTGGAAAACATTTTTTTCTTTTCTACAAGAAGTTTACTTTTACCAAGTCCGAATAAATAACTTACAAAACTCAATCCGGCAAACGCGTTGCCTTAACTTTTGGCGTCTATCGTGCGCACGCGACCTATTCTGTCTATCCAAGGACGCGCTGTTGCGTGCTGGCGTTGATTTAACGACGATACAGCTGAGCTGTTATGTCTATTGCTTTTGGCACATAAGGATCAGGTACAGAAGGTTTAGTTCTCCGAGACCTCGAGTAATACTAAAATTTATATCTGGCGTTAGCTATATGCTGTGTGGCTTGTTAAATTTTGACGGTGTGCATATTACCTTCTTTAATTTATTTAAATTACATTAATAAATATTTTTATTAAAAAAAAAATGTTTTTACATAACACGGGACCATGAAATGGATGGGGTTATTCATGTGTGCACTATGCAAGTGCACCCAAGAATAACCCGGTTGGTGTAGAACTATTGTAGGACATGGAAATAATAAAAAAAATGGACTATGGGTTTGAGTGGCTAAAGTGGCCTGTTTACCAAGAACTATGGCCCCTGCCTGATAAATGTTTTATATAATATACACGAATAAAATGGCAGGGGGTTACTTGCACACTCAATAATTGGCCCCCGGGAACGGTCGCTAGTACATAGTGACGTAAAGACAAGGGGCAACATTATTATTAGGAACCCGCGATTGCCCCCGCGATGGAGCACTTTTAAATGGAACCACGCGGACGTTCACTTAACGCAGTTTCAGCCCTTACAGCCATTCCCGGTACCACCTTGCTGACTGTCAATTTTTTTATATACAAAGTGAATTGATAAAACTCAACGTGGATAAACTTTCCATATCTCATGTATCGTTGCATTAATACCATGCAGACGGCTCCTAATTAATTATCATAACATGATATCACGCCTGTAATCCCCGAAGGATTAGGCAGAGGTTTACCTATAGTACACCCACATTAATAGGGGGTGAGCATATTGCCATGAACCGGGCTCCTCGGGCTGCCGGGCTGAATGAATTATCATAATGCTAATACAAAATACAAAAAAATACAAAAATGTTTTATTAAAGAAATTTGTTACAACAATGGGTGGTTGTGTTTGGGGACTCCTTTACATAATAATAAATATTTATATTTTAATTGTTTATAAGTATTAAACCGCTTTCTAATCGGTGAGCCTTCTGTGCTCTTATTTGCCGCATTGCAAGAGAAAGCTATGCATAATCTATGCAAAGCTAACTCAATTGTTAACTGGTATCGTGATTTGGCGCAATTTACATAAAAAATTAGCTAGATAAGTTTGAAATGTGTATGTTTGTATATATTGTGATTAGATGGCAAATGAAATGCATACATTATGGTCATAATAAAGATTGGTCCTTGGCCGCTCTGGACAGAGAGAGGTGGAGAGTAGGGAGGCGTTTTCCCAGCTGTGGGACATTAAAAGCTAACAAAAAAATTAAATATTATGGTCTATTTCTGCTTAAAGTTAGCGTTACCTATCATTTTAATGTTCTTTACACACCTATTAACGTAGAAGTGAGGTGCTCGAGGCTATATAATAACCGCTGCACAGGTCGATCAAAGGTTAAGCTACGCTTGCCGCGGTTGGTTCGTGGATGCATTGCATATCGAGACCGGAAAGGACGGTAAGCCGTTGGTCCCGGCTGTCATTTGTCGATCTTTGACAGTCCTTACGGGTAGTTAGAAGCCCGAAAGTGTGACAACCAGTCTTACCGGGGTATCGTGTTCCTCAGTCGGGTTATGGAGGCCACAGTCGTTCCATGAAAAATACAGGTATCCGGTTGGATTGAAAGCCAACCGCAACATAGTTGGGAAAAGGTTAGGCAGATTGAAGTAACTATAACGAAGTACAACGAGTTTAAACAATATTCTAAAAGATTAAGTACTATTCTACCGCTTACGAATATAACTCTAAAAATTTTTTTTCCTTCAGATTTTTATTTAAAATGATAAAGATAATATTTCTACGACGAGAATAAATCACAAAAATATCAAGTTAGAAACGTTTCTAGTTCCTCCATCTTCATGAATGACGTCATTTATCAGTCAAGTACCGCCTCTTCAGCGCTTCTATAATTAAAAATAATTACAACTTGAGAATTTCGCTCCCTAATCTTTAATAACTGAATTAATTCACCCTTTCATTGTCAAAGTTCTGTCTCTGATGCGAATTCAACTACGACAAAGAGTTTTATTGGTAACTAAAGTGGCCGGGTGAGCGATATTGTATTATTTAAGTATGTCATAAAGTTATATTGCTCTATCACTTACCTAAGCTTGAAGAAAAATGATTATTGCTGTGTTTTCTAATAAAAATCACAACTTTATTTCTAAAAGGTACAATAGAATAGAATAGAAATAATCTTTATTATGTACAACATAAATATTACAGATATAAATGTAGAAATATTACAAGTGACACGACTCGCGATCTTATTGCTCAAAGCGATCTTTTAAAGACAACCTTTGGATGGATTTAGAGAGGTAGGTATTTTATGACAGGTTAGACAATGTAGTAGAAGTCCTAATTGGAAAATAAAATGAAACAAAAATCTCTTTTAATAAAGCGCAACGTCAAACGCCATTATCAAACCTATTCAAAAACGAAAAAGAAAATCAAAAATGAATTTTCTAAACTCGTTCTAATCGCGTTCCGAATTTTAAACAGGCGAATTAGTTAGGCGACCCGCGCCGACCTATATAACGGTCGAACAGTGCACTCGTTTTTCCACTGGGTGGCCAGACTTCCGGATCGTCTGTCTTTTGGGGATTAACTTACGTGGTCAGAATAAATAGGCGTACTGTCTAGATGCCACAGAGATTATGAGGTGTTAAGGAGTTACGACGTTGGACCTAATGAAGACATTAGGATTCTATAATAAATAGGTATATGCTAAAAACATAAGTAAGAGCCTTCCTTAGAATTCATTGAAATCCAACTTTAAATAATTTTTATTTGCCCATATTTTACCAAGCCCCACCATTCTTGAGCCACTTTACTGGCAACACTGCTAGTACTGTGCCAAATTACCTGCTGACGCTACAGCGCTGCGCGCCGTGATCACGAGGTTCATTAAGTTACTTCGTGCCGATCGTGAGATCGTGCCCTGTACAGAACTGAAGAGAAATAACGAAAATTATTGGTTGAAGAATCTTTCTACGAGTATTGCTTTATAAGAGTAAGTTCTGTATGTCATTTTTCCAATTCAATATTCCTTACTGTTTTGTTGATGGACATTGATTTGCATATTGTACCTTGAAAGCCCTTTAGGATTGAATACAAAAACTGCTATCACTCCTACTGGAATAAAAAGTATCATATGTCCTAACACTACCTGTGTAGTAAATTTTCGGATTTCATCGAAATCCGTTCAGCCGTAAGGCTAACAAAAACAGACTTCCGCACACTTTGGCATTTATAATATTGAGTAATAATATAATAATCTTAATAACATAAAAAAGTGGTTACAAATTGTAATTAAATTGCATTGTATACAGTGTAAATAGTAAGAAAATAAATAACATTTTTTTTAAACAAGTTTTTAATTACATAAAAATTGCTAAATAAAAGTTACTTAAACATAGAACTTTAATATTTTTATTAAAAGCTTGAGGCTTATCGAAGGATAATGCTTCAAGCTTTTTCAGTACAATCGGATGCCGGGGAAGTCGGCAAATTTTAACTGCAAGATTGGATTACAAACGCCAGGAGAGGTAAAACTAAATAAAAGCTTGTTTGAAAGTACGTTGCGTCGACGCTGCGTATACTTACGCGAGACCGACGACAAATGCGAAGGCAGCCTTGTACAAAAAATACCACAACTTTACACAACTACTATCCCAGACCAATAAACTCTAATTTCTTGAACAAGAGAGCAACTTACAAAGGTACTAATACGATGGCTATGTGCAATACTTTCCCATTGTTCCAGTAAAAGGGTTGCACTCGTTACATTAGTTGTTTCAACTCAATTCCGCTGAGTGCAATCATGTTAACGTTACCGAGAGATCTAGTATGTGTCGGTAAGATTATATTTAGGTGTGAGATAATAGTCCTTTTGTGGTGTGGCTTTGAACCTTAATTGTATTTTGTAAATATTACTGTTTCAATTTGCTTATTAGATTGTTCTAGCTTAACGGTAGGGGTGTTACCCCTACCAAGAAACTACGAAACTCAAGACACACACAATCATGGCTGACTAAATTTAAATAAAAATCCACCACAAAGCAGTCATCTCCAATAAAAAAATATCACCAGAATAATGTTAGAAATAACACGACCATTACAAAGAAAAGCAGTTTCATTCTATTTGACACAATCTTTCTTCCTGGCGCCATCGCCCATCGCCCAGTTGGCCGCGTTCGTTTTATTTCGCGCCACGTTCTGTCGTGATCACAAAGAGGTTCATTACGTCATCTAACGGTTCAATCCTGGCTGAATGGGCAGACGAATGTTTTACAAAGACTTTTCGTGATAACGAGGTTTCCATTCCAAATTTAAATATATAATTGAATATTAAATATAAATAATTATAATTGAATATTATTATATATAATTGAATATTTATACTCAGACAAGGCTGTGTGCGATATTTAAGTGCTTAAATTAAGTGCAGTGTCGCCAAAACTGGATAGACACTGAAAGATACGATTTTGAATTACTCTAGATTATGAACAAGTTGACGCTACAACACTTACAGGCGTAAAACTATTTAAGAACATACATACATATGTACCTATATAAAACATCGGAGATTGATCTATGAAAGCAGTGGTGGAGTAGTGGTAATGGCCGCGACTTAGGAGTTCTAGGTCGTAGGTTTGAACCTAGACAGGCGCTTTACTTTGTGTAAATTATTTTATCACCGCTGCTCACAAAACGGTGAAAGAAATCATCGTGAGGAAACCGGAGTCCTAGAACCAAAAATTCGAATACATGTGACATCTACCAACCCGCAGTAGGCCCGTGTGATGGATTACAGCCCACTCCCTCTCACCAAGAGGAGGCCTGTGTCCCAGCAGTGGGAACATTATAGACTGATTATGCTGGTATGAGCTATTCTCTCAAAATTCGATATATGCGAAGAATAGTTGCTTCTAAAACCGTAAGAAAGCATGAAAAGTTTATGTCATCAACACCCATGAACGAAGCAATAAAAACCAATGGTTTAAGTAAAATAATATTTTCACCATACACTGAGAAGACTATCAAACTTTTAGTTACGAATAATAAAATAAACTTTATATCTCACTTTAGTAAGAAAACAGCTATTTGGTGTGACATAAACACACGAAATCCGACATTAACCCACCAATCTGGAGGATACATAAAACCGTACGATCCAATAAAAATGCAGTATTTTTTAAACTATCAAAAAGTTTAATGTTCTTGCAAATATCCAATCCGGTGTGATGCTCCTTTTATAATCACAACGTAGACAGGTAAGGACAGAAGGTCCATTTGGTTCTATGACCCGTGAATGCAGAGCACTGCTTTGGAAATCCTTCCTCTTCAAAGTCAAACACATGTTATTTCTATGAGTAATAAAAAAGAAATGGTTATACTTCTCCTTGTATATACTTATTTAAATTTTGCTGACCCAAAACTTCGCCACTTCCACGGCGCTATCGATGGCAGTGCAGAGGTCACTTTGGCCGCATGTTTTGGAGCACAAATGGCACGATAGGAGGTGGAGCATAGTTTGTGACACAGCTCTTTATCTTCCACCAAACGAGCAGCTTCCTGCAGAACACCTTCCGTGGTCCACTTCGAAGTCCCTGAACCGTCTCCGAAACCAAGTGGGAGTAAGTAGTAAGTAAAAGTAAGTGTAAGTAGAACCTCGTAAAGTAGGGCTACCTCGACGGAAAGGCTACCTTGACAAGATGTGGAGCTGTCTCACAAACTTATGGTTATAGGTACTTAACATAATATTTTGTTAAGTACGTTTGAGACGTACCCAGGACTTAGTAATATCTTGTTTATTCTGAAAAATTGTTTATGCTGCACAAACAAAACGCAATGCGCGTAATGTGCGTTTTGTTTGTACTTATGTGCTGTCGCACCACTGATGGTCGACATATCGTACTGTCGCCCTAACATTTGTCGCGTATTTGTTTGTCGATACTTTGATACGGAGTCACTTTGTACATACAAAGTAGCCAAAAGCCTTGTACTCAAACAATGAAAGGTTGAGAATTTTGTCCATTACTAAGAACAGGACTTTGCCCTGTAGTGGGACAGTAACAGGCTGGTACTATTATTTTCCTACGCTTTGCTAAAAGTGATCCTTCTGTAATTTCTTACTAGTTGCCAAAGTCCTGGTTTCGGGGGCGTCAGCCGCAGCTGAGCGGGGTAGGGGGCGTTAATAGCTGTGTAAAACTGCTGTAAAGATCAAAGTTCGGTGCTCCGGCTGCGAATAAACATGAATGTACGAGTTGGCACGGCTGCAGTTCTCTTATGCATATTAAAATTTGTTCAAGTTTATAAGTACTTGAAAGGCTTAAATATGAGTTCTTAGTGCTAATAGTTTTAAAGATATAAACTGAGCTCCAATGCCATGGCTCTAAGCCTGTAACTACCTGTAACTTGCACAAAAGTATGCGAGTCACTGGCATGCCGTTATGGTATTCACCAATCAGAAGTTGTTATGGCACACGGCATGGAAGCTACTTGCATACTTTTTTGCAAGTTACAGACACGTGTATTCCAGGCTTTATTTGAAGTTACATCATCCACCACTGCAAGATAGCGAAATTAATTAATCATCATGACGGGACTACATAATTTAAGGGAACAATAAATGGGTAGGAAACAAGGATCTGATAAAAATGTATTGATGAAAGTCCTAAAAAAATTTAAACGCGAATTTATATCATGTGATCGGGGTAATTGTGTAACGCACTTACAAGGCCTTTCATTTTGACAGTACATCAACGTTCATTGCTGTTTTTATGCTGGAGAGCAGAGGATGTTTTCAAACACATGACGCAAAGGATTAGCAATTTTATTCATAATCATTCGGATTTTGATTGAAAAAGTGTGTTAAATAACACACGGCCTTTGGTAACAAGCTGTTTATTTGCACTGAGCTTAGAGACGTACGCGCACGACACGCAGGTCGCATCTACATATGTGTGGGCGTCCAAGCAAAAAAGGTCCCAGCCGGTCGATTCTGTAACCACGTGAAAACATAGGTGAAGTGAGCGTGGAGTGAAGTGTCCGTGTCATTCCACCTGATACTAGGGATTGACCAAGCAAATATTTACAATCATAATCGAGATTCAGTTCTCGGCATTTAGTTTCCGAGATATAAGAAGTTTTGTAAAGTTAGGTGAAGAAATTGGATTTCGCGATTTTAATTGATTATTTATAAATGCTCAATTATCTATGTACAATTTCATTTAGTTTTTTTTTTCAGAATTTCAACTTCAAATGTCTGATAAAAAAATATGTGCCAGTTTTTGATTATGGTTTCCTTACTATCAATTGACTATTCTAGATACCGAATCTAACCCACAACGGGGCCCTTTTTGCTTGGATGCCCACATATCTATAGCTAGCTACTAACTAACCTAACAATGTGTTACGGAATTAGGTGGCAGACCATTTTCTATTTTACCAAGTACCTGGCACTTGTTGACAGGTCTACACTGTCCTCCCATACCTATTAACACTGTAATTTGAAAACATTGCAAAAGCCAATTATTTTTAAAAGAGTAACCGTGGAGTTTTTTGCCGGCTCTTCTCCATATTAAATGACCAATTGGAACCGTGCACCTAGTTTCCGACGATAAGTGTCCATGTAGGTTTATGTGAAATAAAATATTTTGATTTGATTTGATTACGGCCAATAACTAACAGTAAGTGAAATAAAATATCTTGATTTGATTTGAATACGGCCAATAACAGTCAGCCAGTCCCGACATACGCACATGCATGCAACATAAACAGTCATAAATCTAATAAAACACCACTCTGCATACAAAGCTACACCTCCAGCGGATCCCAAACAATTGTACGTCAAATAAAATACTTCCAAATCCCTCCGTACTTTAACTTGCAAGGATCCTTTACATAATCTCATCTTCTCTCTCCCTCACACATTTGGGAGAAGAAAGAGACGAGGGGTAAATATTGAATGCCCTGTTACAAGTCAATAGGGAGAGGACGTCTCCAGAATACGTAATTGTGTGTAATGGGCGAGTTGATCGAGAGGCTTGAGATCTTTATAGGACATGACAACAATCGAAGATCTGTTTACTTGTAAACGTGTAATCTATACGAATTGTGAGATTAGCCTGGGAATTAAGAAACCTGACTTTTTTCCGTCAATTTCCACTTTAGTAGCCGTCTTTTGAATCATGAATAATTACATAATGTCTAAGGTAGAACAATATAACAAAAAATCCCGGGGCATAAATATAAAATTGCATCATAGGTTCATACTTCTAAATGAGGCCAGACTGCCATAATGTTACCAATGCTGGGACATAGGACACAAGCCTCCTGTCGGTGAGAAGGAGTGGGCCATAATCTACCACGCGGGCCCAGTGCGAGTCGATGTCACATGTCTTCGAATTTTCGGTTCTGGGGCATGCCAGTTTCCTCACATTGTTTTATATATTTACTGAATAAAAAAATAATTTGATTCTCAACATAAAATGCGCGTTTCATTATTTGATGTGATAGCAATGAAAAAGTTACGTAATGGCTGCAGGAATATACTAAGTATAAGCTATAAACATTAGTTAGGTACCGCACAATATTTTACAATCATACAATGTTACGAACACAACGCAACCATAAATCTAAAACATTGCACAATAAAAACATCAAAGTAATACCGCAGCTGGTACAATGACAGATAAATGCACATTGTAGTGGCCGCCATTCTTGAGTACAGTCGAGACAAACGGCGGGAAGCGTACGTATGAAACAATGGCTGCGTTCGACTGTACCACGGACAATGCGCTATCGGGGACAGCGATGTACAAGTTTAAAAAAAAGTGGACAGGACAGGACTGAAAGAAAAATGAGGATTTGAATAAAGAATTACTCACCAGCCTATTTAGTAACAGGACAATTAAGTAATTAAAAACTTTATTTAATTACTTAATTGTCCATACACACGAGTGACACGCGTTGGCGGCTGCCCTCAACACGCGTTAACGGCCGTCGTTGACACGCGTTGACGGATGCCCCTAACACGCGTTGATGGCTGCCCCCAACACGCGTTAAAGGCTGCCCCCAACACGCGTTGACGGCTACCCCCAACACGCGTTGACGGATGCCCCCAACACGCGTTGACGGCTGCCCCCAACACGCGTTGACGGATGCCCCCAACACGCGTTGACGGCTGCCCCCAACACGCGTCAACGGTTGCAGTTGCCTCTGTCGTCGACGCGTGTCACTTGTGTGTATGCACACTAAAACTACCTCTTTGGTCTAGTGGTCGCAAGCGCTACTGCTGAGCGTGAGATTCTGTTTTCGATTCTCGCGCAATTGCCTGCCAGACACAACACCCGTCTGGTTGGAGGATCCTCCCTTTTCTATAGAGGATGAGTGGGTTTTACACCCTGTTCCTCATACCTCTTTATGTGCACCTCTGCCTAACCCTTCGGCGAATACAACGTGCCATCATTTGTTATGTTAATTTAACCATCTTTTCTGAGAGGGTTTGTAATCTATGTGACATGGTTCTGGTTCGACAAAATTATTTGAAAGGCGCAGAAATGAATGGAATGGCCTACATTGAATGATTCAGTTCTATGTTAACATGATTCAATTTGGTTGCTTCACTCAAATTGAAAGGCGAATGTGAACGGTATAATTCTGGCGTTATAAAGCATTCTGAATTGGTCCTGGATTTGCAATCACACGTTCATAATTTGATTAGTTCTCTGTTATAAACGTAATAAGCGATGCATACAATTTTGGGATCCCTTCTTTTCCCATAATTTTTTTTTATATACTTTGGTATAACTATATTGGTTTTTTTACAACAACGATAAACATAGGTCCCTGGCCTAGAAGTATGTAGCTTGAATTGCTGATGAAATTAAATTATGTTTATTTTCGAGACCTTTTTTTCCACGTATTTTTTTCGTCAGTATTTTAAAACTAAATGTCGCCAACTTTTCTTTGCTGACTGATCCCTGGGAAGAAATGCCGAAGCAAACTCAGAGGTCATGATTTTAGAATTCAAAAATTGTATTATGAAGATTTTATGTGAGTCTAACAATGCAGAATCATGTCTACTATAATTTCTATAATACTATAATCATTGACATGAGAACGTAAGAAATCCGAATGCTGAAAAAAAAAAAAAAATAAGTGATTTTTTTTTCTCTTTTGTTTCACAGCTTTTGAGATTGCGGGAAGCACAGAACAGCACCCTAATTGCGTAACACACTATCAATCTGAATCTGAAACATTTTGAAGGATATTGCTAATCCATTGCTTCATATGTTCGAAAATTTGTCTGCTCAACAACGTAAACGACGCAATGAATATTGCTGAATTGTCAAAATGAAAGCCATTGCTTTGTGCGTAATTACTGACACTGGTCAAAGTGGCGGTCCTTGGGGAAGGCCTACGTCCAGCGGAGGACGTTTTTCGGCTGAAATGCTTATTCCTTAGACTGCAGAGGTCGATATTACAATGTTTTGCAAACAAACAACTCTGTAGATTGCCATAAATCACCATCTGTTAGAGGCACTTAAGATATTAATTACTGTGGTGCTCGTGAACGGTTCAGTTTGATTTATTTCGGGTCCGTTGATGTTAATGTTCATTGTAGTCTTGCTTACTGCTACTTATCGTGTTCTTTGTAAGACTTAAGAACACAATTATAGCGAGTACTGCTTGTCAAACTTGGTCAATGTCACGCTGCCAATGCTTAAAAGTGTAGGCAGTGAGGCGTAATTTACAGAACACCACAAAAGCTTTGTCAAAGCTTTATTTTAATTGCTTTTCCACATTTGCAAGGAGCTACACACTTATTTTTTTTTCTCTCTTATTACCGTAGTACTTACGTACGACTCTTTATCCGCTTTATTACTCCGTTTATGAAGTGCTGCGTTTCTGTTCAAAGACCTGTGGAGCACCATGTTTGTACATTTCGTTCATCATCATAATTCTAATCAGCCTATAACGTTCCCACTGCTGGGACACAGGCCTGCTCTCTGTGTGTGTACATTTCGTTACTATTTTTTTTATCTGACACAAAGGTATTTTATTTAAGCATGCATACACACGTCACGTTGCAGTATAAAACTGATTTACATCCGTCACCTTACACATCCGGTCCAGTTGAAAACCAGCGTCATGCACTAGTTGTCTGGTATTTTTGCTGAACTGTGCCTTTTTGGTGCAGCTGTGAGGCACACTTTCCTGCTAATTTCTTACATCGGACTTAACACCTTCTATTTGATTTTTATTTATTGCTATCTGATGTATGTATCTGAAGGCCAAATCTCGTAATTTAAAACGTTCAAAATCTAGTCGCAGTGTCAAAAACTTGTCAAAATGTAGGGAAATTTGAGGTATTTTTGACAGATTGAGACTGAGATCAGACTGTGAACGTTCTTAAAATTACGAGAATTGCCCCTGAGATCTATTGTGTGTATTTTAGTCTGTGCTAAATAAATGTATTTTCTTTTTAGGGTTCCGTAGCCAAATGGCAAAAAACGGAACCCTTATGGATTCGTCATTTCTGTCTGCAGACAGACAGACAGAAATCCGTCCGCATGTCACAGACACTTTTTTCCGAAACTATAAGAACTATACTGTTGAAACTTGGTAAGTAGATGTATTCTGTGAACCGCATTAAGATTTTCACACAAAAATAAAAAAATAATAATAAATTTTGGGGGTTCCCCATACTTGGAACTGAAACTCATTTTTTTTTTTTCGTCAAACCCATACGTGTGGGATATTTATGGATAGGTCTTCAAAAATGAAATGAATGAATGAAATGAAATCCAGTTTGTTTTCTGACATACATGCCAACGAAGTAAGCGGGCACAGCTACCATACAATAAATTCATCTATCAATTATATGTCTGTATGGGATGCTAGTCTACCTAACCGACACTCAAAGAATTCGACTATAAAAAACATAACAAAACGTCAGTAAAATATTTTAACCTCAAACCAACATTTCAACCACCTCCCCCTGCAAGCAAATACAACACAAAACACACACAACTTTGTGGAGACAAAGCGAACTTCGCTAGTTGATACCACTACGAACAAAGTATCGGTATCGGTCTCCGTAAACTGTACACAACTGTCTTCTGCAACTGTATCATATGCAACACAGACGTAGTTTTTAGAATAGTGTACGTAACTTTTCATTTTGTTCGGAATAATTTTAAAGTTATTTCATATCGGGTGAAACGTTTAGATGGTTCTTCGAATTGAATACTGTTGCTCTATTTTGATGTGGGTTACTGCAAGTATTTTGTTTTGTATATAAGTTTTGATAGTTTAAATAGAAAAAACTATTTATTTCTGATATATTTTCCATTCGTGTGTGACTTAAAAAGGACTTGTGAAGGCCAATTCTCGTAATTTAAAACGTTCAAAATCTAGTCGCAGTCTCATCTCGGCGACAAATAAATATCATAAATGTAGTGAAATTAGAGGATTTTTTAACAGATTGAGACTGAGATTAGACTGTGAACGTTCTTAAAATTATGAGGATTGCCCCTCTGATAATAATTGGCATTTTCAAAGCAGAGTAAAATACGTCGGTCTCGTGACTACTTTCCACTTTTAACAACAATAAGTCCTAGTAAATTGAAAATTCACTACGGTTGAAACGAACTAACTATCACGAAGACAAGTAAGTCTCGGCGTTTTATGACGTGCAAGGCGCCATTCAATTATCACGTAAGACGATTTTTGCCAGTTTTCGACCCATATGTAGGAAAAATAAGACATGGTCGACCCCCTCCGCCCTAATTCGTCTTACGTAATAAATGAATGGCGCCCAAGTGCAATTCAACCTAAGGATGGTATCACAAATTACGACGGCAGTTTTCATCAGTCTCTCCGCGCGTCGTGTCGCGGTGTCTCGTGGCACGTTTGATGCTCTAAACCACTTCTTTCATTAGTTTCCTCCGCAGTCGCTGTCGCAAAACGCGTGTCGCTTGTGCATGTAGCTCGTGACTACGAGGTAAGAGACTTTTGAAAAACCGCCCTAGCTCATAGATTTTCTTTAATTGTTCCAGACCCCTACGAAGCCTCAAAGATCCTGTGCAATGAGACGATAGTGCTGTCTCGCTCGCACCCGCACGCGATCGTGTCGAGTCCCGGCTTTCCTCGGCCCTATCCGGACGACGTCGAGTGTGTGAGCGAGATACGAGCGCCGCCTGCGCACACACTGAGGCTGCATTTCGAAGAACTGCTCACAGAACATGAGCCACAGTAAGTGAAATATGTTTATTATTGTAGGGGTGGATGATTTTTCATGCCAGCTATATTACGGAAAAGAGGATTTGTTTTGTATAAAAATCATGAAGACAGAGTCGCTTTCTAGAGAGAGCGTTTTAAACACTTACGGCTTGTAAAATTAAGAAATGAGATAATTTTCAAGTTAAAGAACAACAAACTGAATGTCATACTAAACAAAGTTCAAATTCCATTGCAACCAAAAACTTATTAGGACCTTTTTGTTACAAATGACCACTCAAAAATCCATTTAGAATACATTTGCCTAAAGTAGATAACTGATTAAGTGGCTATGGAATGTAAATTATCAGAGATTATGAGCACTGCTATGCTACATAGATTTTCTGCTACATAAATTACAGAGTAACAATGATGCTGCTTATTCTAATGAATTAAATACGTCATATCCTTTTAAAACAGTTAAGTTTGTTGCTAAGCCAAGATCACCAGTCACTAACCGTATGTTCCCACTGCTGGGACACAGGCCTCCTCTCTGTGAGAGGGAGTAATCCACCACATGGACCCAGTGCGGGTTGGTAGATGTCACATGTATTCGAATTTTTGGTTCTAGGCCGTGACGGTTTCCTCTCGATGTTTTCCTTCACCGTTTTGAGAGCAGTGGTGATGAAATATTTTACACAAAGTAAAGGGCCTGCTTGGGGTCGAACCCACGACCGGACTCGCGACCGTTACCACTGCTCCACTCACTAACTGATTTTAGTCCTATTAAAACCTAAATCATTTTTAAACCCACTACTAAAGTTACAAAAGCAGGCACATTACACGTGCACGTAGTAGTGAATACTTCACCTATTCATAAAGCTTAGTGTCCAACTATGTAGTCTACATCTAAAGCCTGTGTTACGCAGGACATAATGCTCAAAGGAGGCGGACAGCTCTTTGAGCTCCACACCTGACACCTGCATGAATAAGGAAGTCGCTATGCTAACAACGCAATAAGTAACGTATTTTATAAATATACAGGTTCAAATTAAATTCGCTAGCGAAACTCCGCAGACGTGAATGGTAATAAAACAAAAAAAAAATTGAATGAGGTTTTTTGCGGGGTCATCGGCCGCAGTTAGTGTAGTAACTAGAACTGCCCCGTTGGTCTCGTGGTTACAAGCGTGACTGCTGAGCGTGTTCTTGTATTCGATTCCCGGGTCGGGCAGAGTATTGCTAGGTTTTTTCATTGGGAATTTTTCAGTAACAGCCCAGAGTTTGAAAGTTGGCGATGTGATGTGACCCCCGTGCTTCGGAAAGTACGACGTCCTGACCTCTTGACCTTACCTTACCTGTCGGATTGCCGTTCCATTGGACAATGAGAGTGAGGGAAGAGAGAGTACATCTGAACACTATAATATCTCCCGCACCGGTGGGTCGAGTGGTATCCGCTGAGATTGGTCGCCATGGCCGAAATTCGGTCTGGAGGTCTTTTATTTATATCTATTATCTATATTTATTATAAATGCGAAAGTAGCTCTGTCTGTCTGTTTGCCACCTTTTCACACCTTAACGGCAAAACGGATTTTGATGGAATTTGGTACACAGGCAGTCCATGACCTGGGATATGCTATGATATAATTTTTATGCCGGTAGTAGGTTTCCATGGGATAATTTCCGATCTCCACGTGAATGAAGCCGTGGTTATAAGCCTCCCCTTTAATCTGCCATACTTCTCGGACCCGTGCGTCCCTCATCCAGGTAATTCGGCTAAAAACTAGTAAGGCAAATAAACCTTCACCACTTCACATATCCTTCTCCAACATCACACAACTCATAAAATACGAACCCAGTTCCCTCACATTTCTTATAAAATATTTCCAGTCCAAATATTCAATATATCTGCGGCACATTCCGCAAAACACTGCACTCACATATCATCGACCGTCTGCTCGTTTTATTTACTGTTTTTACTGAACGAGCTACAGCCAACAAAAGAGTTATCAGGTTCGTCGGATATAGTTGAAGTTTAGTAAGAAACCGATGGATGTTTTCGAATGAAAGGGGATTGAAGATATTTATATGGAGCCGGGCATACATACATATCCATCATTTTATTGATTACTAGCTGCGCCCCGCGGTTTCACCCTTATAAGTTTCGATCCCGTGGGAATATCGGGATAAAACGTATCCTATATGTTAATCCTGGTTATAAACCATCTGTGTGCCAAATTTCATCCAAATCCGTTCAGTAGTTTTTGCGTTAAAGAGTAACAAACATCCATACATCCATACAAACTTTCACGTTTATAATATTAGTAGGATTATAAACATTTAGAGTGAATATTTCTAAAATCTATGCAACAAGGTAAGCAAGTTCAAAAAATATGCATGTCACGTGAATTACTTTGAACGTTAATATCTGGGAAACGTGTGTGTATGCATTGATGTCAGCTCTCGGTTTATATAGTTTCCATACGTGGCCGGCTTTAAAAAAAAAACAAAATGGCGGGTAGGTATGCCACGGACCTTCAAATTGATATCGGACCTTTAATTTGATAAATGACACTGATAATGTTTGTTTTCCATTAATTAAATTAAATTTATTCGAAAACATCCACCGGTTTCTTACTAATCTTCAACTACTTATATCCGACGACCCTGGTTACTTATCTCCTTTGGTGACCGTACATTCCTACCTTTTTGTACAAATACGTAGGATGTAAGGATTTTTGGTAAAATATTTTAGTATTAATGTTACTCGTGAGACTGGATTTCGGCCTGGTTAATGGTTATAGGCATTGGCAGGCCCCAGTTACAGGGGACTTACAACATGCCCGGTAAAATCTGAGCCTTCTATACATACTCGTATATGTCTGCCTACCTCCTTGGGGTATACAGGCGAGTTGATTATGTAATACTCTCGTGATAGCAAGTCCTGCGGGGTAGTTGCGTAACATTACTATCAATAGCAATAGCTTTCATTTTGACAGTATGACAACATTCATTGCGTTATTTACGATTGTGAGCGAATACATTTTTGAACATATGAAGCAATGGATTAGCAATATCCTTCTAAATGATCCACATTGAGATTGATAGTGTGTTACACATTAAGGGTCCAAGTTCCGAATCTAGTATTTTTTCTTAAGTATAAGTTCTGTGGTAGTTGGGTTGGTGTAGACCACGAAGGGCCGGTGGTTTCAAACGGTTGGTTAACGTAACACACGTACGTCAAATATATATAATTTTTAATTTTGTAATTGTTATTTGAAACAACGCTTTGTTTAGTTTGACGTGTAGTTAGCGCTATTTTGACGTATGTGTAATGTTTAAAAAAATCACGCGCAGGAGACACGGCTTAACATAATATTATCTGTTTTCATCCACAAAAATGTAATAGGAATTCTTCAAGAAACGGACAACAAGATCCTGAATGAAAATAAAATATAAGTTTAGGTAAATGTTGGTATGATAGATAGTGGGGTCGCGTCGCTGTCACGCGCCGGCGATAACAGATAGTGCTTTATTTGTTGTTTTTTTATATATTTCGCACGTTTATCATGTCACACTACCCACATTTGTCATAATTTCCAGAGATAGAAAATGTTGTGAATACTATATTGTGGAAAAACTTATATTAGGATAATATGATAAACTAAACCATTTTTAGCAAGACTAAGTGTAGCATCGTTTATCCATTCAACTCAACTCAACTTCAAGCAGTTATTTCAAATAAACCAATTACAGGCACTTTTGAATCGTCAAGGGTCGGTCAGTCAAAAAGATGAAGCTAGTGGCCCATTTCAAAGCGGAGAAGGTAAGGTAAGGTACCTATGGAGAAGAACGGGCAACAAACTCCACGCACACTCTTTTAAATCATAAAATTGTTATAAAATATTGGTTACAAATGATGTAACCAATATTTGCTGCTGAAATTATACATGTGAGAATGATGTAGAAAGATGTGCACCTTAAGAGCGTCCGTAATAAAAAAGATACAAACAAAAAAAAAAAACTATTCAGAAAGGAGAATGCCCAGGCACAGTACTCTTGATAACTGTCTCGTGTCTCAAAAAGTTGAACAGCATCAACTATCTAAAATAAAAATATATTTTTTAAATAAGACTTAATTCATATTTATAATGGGATAGTATTTTGAACAATAATTAGTACTTTTCAGTTTCTGACTATAAGGTACGCCATTTTTTACTATAGCCTGTCAAAACTAGGGGTGTCCACTTTTTCTATTTCGTGTACTGTGCCTAACTACCTACCCGCCTACAAAAATAAATAATAATATCGATTCTGTATTGATTGTTCGATTTATTATTGCGTATCAAGTTAAATAACTGTTTATTTAAGAAAACAGATATTTATTTATGATATTTATACGATTTTTTTTTTTTTTGCTTCATGTAAAATACTGGTATTCAGCTGCATCCGGTTAGACTGGAAGCCGACCCCAACATAGTTGGGAAAAGGCTAGGCAGATGATGATTTATACGATATTTTTTTTAAATCGATAAATAGCTCGCAGGGTAAAATAAATAAATCAGTTTCTATATCCCCACAGAACTAGACATTATGTAGTAGGTACATTTATCTATCTTTTCATTGAAAATGAGACGAGGCAATAGTGTGCGGTGAGATAGATATTTGGTTAGTATGGTTATTAGCTTTGGTTTTATTTATTGTTGATATTGAAATCGGAATAGTTTCAAACGTCTAATCATACTAATACTCCCACGTTGATTAAAAACAATAAAGATTTTAATCTGTAAAACGCATTATGGTTTTTATTTTTTTTAATGTTGCTAATCGATATGTTTGCTTTTCTTCCTATAATAAGCATAAACACAAAATAAGTAGGTTCTCAACGCAACAACAGAGTTCTAAATCACATGTAACTTGCTGGTATTTGTAAGTCTCGGTAGTTGTCAACCGCGGGAAAGGCGCCTAGTTGTATTCGTGGAATACCACTGGGTGATTTGTAGAAATCGATTAAAAGTCGAATGTTTTAGAATCATTTACCAGCACGGGTACAACCTTGATTGACATTTATTGCCCGTCTGTCATACACATTGTCAAGTTAACCAGTATGTTTTTTTCTGCTGGTTTTGGTACGTTGTGCGTCGAGTTTGAGCCTTTTAGTTCCTCCGTTACTCCTGCTAACCCATTGAAAATAAACATACTGAAAAACAAAAAACATACAACAACAACATACTTGAAAATAAATATACATACATACATACGAAAATGTAAGAGATACATTAGGCGCTATAGTAGGATATTATTGTTCTTGCCTTGTAGGAAAAAGAACCGTAGGTTGTTGTGTGCATGTAATGTGCATAGTGTGGTATTTGAGCTGGGCACGTTACAACAATGTTGATGTTCCAGCTCCATTTTTGAATAATATATTTTTGGAAGATTAAAATAAAGGTATAAAGAATAATCATTCTTTCATTTATTGTACCTAGCGTAGCTGTTTTCCATTCCTTCCTACGTACATAGACCATTTCATGAGACCTACTACAATCTATTATTTGAGTAGGATCTAGATATAATACTGAGCGATTGACTATCAAGTAATGATTCTTCCATACTTTGCATTATTTTGAATGAAACGCGGGAATAAGATTTTGAAGCACGAAGATGCTCCGAATCTAAATCAAGACTTGGTGAGGTGGTCACAGGCCACCAGTAACTGGACACCTGAAATAGCTAAACCGCTACATATTTTACACAAATGTACTTCAGCTCACTCGTAAACCCATTCAGACCCCTTCAAATAGCTTTTTTCAATTAATTTTGTGGTCGAACATAACCTCGAAATAATATTTTAATTTTTCAAAATATCTCGGTAATGCCATTGTAGTTTGTGTTGAACTTTTTGAGGATGTATTTAGACATGTCATCGAGTATTTTAAAGATGATTTGATGAAGACACAACAATGTTAAATTGAGTACATTTGTCCATAGTGCCGTGGGCAATCTCCTTTAAATAAGCCGTGGCAGCTAAGAGATGACCAGTCCCTACTGACGGCGCCCGATCACGAACATGACGTATGGATCAGCATCATTCAGCTCAACCATTTTGAAGGGAACTTATTCCACTTAACTCATTCCATTACCAACAATTTCAAAATAAACTTACATTAAACGTAGACTCCGATCGATCAAGCGCTACGCCGCGTAGCAACTGTAGCCGTGACTTTATACCCTACCACGCCGTAGACCCTACTACGCCGTAGACCCTGCGTAGTAACCCGAAACTATCTTTAAGTACTAGCACTTTCTAGTTGGAATTTGTAAACGATATTATTCGTAAGAGATTGGAAATTGAAGAAGGTAGATACCTATTTCACGTAGTTCTGATATACTGAGCAACATCTAGAAGGTCTGATAACAGACAATTCTATTAAGGGCGAATTTCATAAAACGTTTATTTATACCTAGAATATACTGAGAATAAATTTTGATTTTTTGACAATATTTCCATACTAGAACTGTCAGACGTTAATTTTATTCGACGGATAAAAGATTTTGGCAAAATCAGCCCTAAATAATAACCTCAAACCTTTAAAAATGACCTCAAACAGTTAAAAGTTTATTTAAGCAATCTACCCAACGTTAATTGTTATTAAACTTTTATGTTTCTAATCGCAAAACAGAAGGCTATAAGAATTAAAATAAAAAAGCTCTTAATGCTTATTATTCAGACGGCGGGACGTTACTCTGTGGTTGACGAGCAGTAACTGCTTCATATCGCCGGCTGTTTACTAAGTTACGTCCAATTAGTTCGTCGCTTTGGCAGTTATCATAATATATTATACCAACAGTACAAACTTAGCGAAACTACCCTTGTTAATTTGATTTCGAGATGTGTTTTGAGTTATATGTGTAGTCACCGCACGTCAGTTGTAGCGCTTAAACTACGAAAACCAACCGTACCACGCATCCACGAGCTACACGCTCAAGCGACACGCTCAAGCGACACGCTCAAGCGACACGCTTAAGCGACACGCTCAAGCGACACGCTTAAGCGACACGCTCAAGCGACACGCTCAAGCGACACGCTCAAGCGACACACTCAAGCGACACGTTCAAGCGACACAGTCAAGCGACACGTTCAAGAGACACGCTCAAGCGACACGCGTCTTAATACTGACACTGTTTTTCTTCAAGTGACTAGTTCTGAACTGAAAGAAAGCAGTCTTAGATGGTACGGCTACGTAATTAGAAGAGATGATACATACACACAGATGATCACTGAATAAAGAATGAATCACTAAATATTATGTAAATATGTATATAGTTTAATGTAGTACCTACACCCAAAAGATCACAAAACTAATTGTATGCAGTATCCAATGTCGCATTGTAAACATTTATAATTATTTATAAACATTTAAAAACATTATAAACATTTGTTTCCACCGGCTCCATAAAACAAACTCAACTAGTGTGCCGATGCTATAAAGTACACGGTCATTAAAATATTGAGTGACACAGACACATATGTACAGACGCCAGCAGGTCAAGCTACCCGAAACTGTCAAATTTCCCAATCCACCTTGAACCTTAATGCTTTAACCATAAAGTTGAAAATCTATTAAAGAAATTTGACAGATTGTAGTAGCTTGATGTGCTGGCGTCTGTACCTACGTTATATCTACGTTCTTTGAAGTTTCTAGGGTTCCGTAATGATTTTTTTCACTTTACTACCACAATTATATGATAGTTTTCACAACTGTCAGTTTTAACAGCTGTTACGGGTAGTGTAACAGCTGTTAAAACTGACAGTCTTTATTTATAAACGTTGCTTACAGTTAAGAGATATTTAAACAGTCGCTAATCATTACAATAGACAACGTTTACAAATAAACCCTTGAAACTAATATTAGACTATATTTAAACTACATAGCGTCTAAGTTTCTGTGACACAAGCCTGAAGGCCAGGTCTCGTAATTAAAAACGTTCAAAATCTGGTCGCAATCTCATCTCAGCGACAATGTTAAAAACTTGTCAAAAATGTAGGGAAATTAGAGGTTTTTTTGACAGATTGAGACTGAGATCTGACTGTGAACGTTCTAAAATTACGGGAATTGCGCCTCTGACGTCATTCCAATCACACCTGGACTATATAAAGACTATACATTCTACTGTGACAAAATGACATAAAAAACACCATCTGTAAGTGCGCGTTTATGTTTTAATCTTTACAACAGGTGAATAAAATGATTAAATGCATATAAAATCGTGGTGCAAAGTTTTAGTACGGCTGTAAAACTTTTATGAACTGTAATCTTTTAAACATGGTGCCGTCGACAGATTACGGTGCTTAAAAGTTAATGAAAAGTGGAAAAAAACGTAATCAAATACAAACATTAAGAGCGAGTTAGTGCGTTCATAAACTAGTGCATTAAAGCAATTTCTTTTTTTTTATTTGAACTCGCATATAAAAGTCCTCCACACTGAATTTTGGCCATGGCGACCAATCTCAGCGGAGGCCTTGGGCGCGGGAGATATTATAGTGCACAAGTCTGTGCGCAGACACAGGTGCACTCTCTCTTCCCTCACTCTCATCGTCCGATCTTACGGCAATCAGACACGACCGGAGAGAGATCAGGCGCAGGACCAACGGCTTTAACGTGCTTTCCAAGGCACGGGGGTATCACACCACTGCTGAAACTAAGAAAACCCCAATGGAAATAACCCAATAATACTTTGCACGACCCGGCAATCGAACCAAGCACCCCACGCTCAGTAGTCGCACTTACGCCCAACAAACATTTGACAAGTCGCCACAACGTGATAAATGCGACCACAACACCAACGGGACCGTGAACACACATATACTGAACCCTTCGACCTACTTTACTATGCACCTGGCAGATAATTTCCGCGTCGCAAAAGGATCGTGTCCACAGTATGTTTTTATAAAGTTTAATAAATTCCGCTGTCACACAGAATATTGTATTAAATTATGTTAATCTGTGGCGCGACGTTCCAGCGACATAAATAATACAACTTTGAACAAAGACAGGGTATTGTGCTTGTGAAATTTAGCCTGACTTGTTACCAGGGGTGGCAGGTTTAAGCCGGACAGTTTAGCTTTTGTCCTTATTACTAGGGAGATTTTAATAAAGCTTCTTTGTTTGAATTTAATGTTAATACACGTGTACACGAAAAAAATAACTTTTAACACGAACAACTGAACTTTTGTTTGATGGAAAAATTAAGCGTTCCTCTTCTGTAAAAACTCTTAACTTTCAACTATTTTCATTTTCATTTGGACAAATGTCTTCATTGGGTCTGACAGCCCTAAATGGTGAGACTAACTAAGCCTTTCGAGGCATTACTCGCAGACAATGGAAGTGGTGAACCGGTTAGCACCAAGATTACAGGGGAACCTGGAACGCGGCCGAGTGCGTAATGAAGCGATATAATTACTTTAACTGTGAAGTACGATTTTATAAATAAACTAGCTACTTCCCGCGACTTCTTCCGCGTAATATTTCTTGTCCCCCGACCCACCCCGTCGTATCGCTTAGCGACCTTTCAGACGTTTTTTTCTTTTTGCTGGGCTCCTAAGGGCCCTAGCGTGATGTTCAATAACTTATAGCCTTCCTCAAAAATTGAGCTATCAAATGCAAAAAGATTTTACCAAATTCGACTGGCAGTTCCAGAGATTACCCCCTACATACAAACATACAAACAAATTGACCTCTTTATAATATTATTAGTATATTAGTATACATAATTAAATGAACGAACCCGCGTGGTATTACATGATATATGGTTTTCCTTCCCACATGTTAGAACTATTTTTATGTCCAAATGAATACCTTTCTTAAATGACGCTTTCAAAGTTATTGTGAAGTTTCTCTTCTCTCTAGCACATAAGTATTGACGCCCCGCAATCAAAGACCAACAAGATTGAAACCTAGAATAATTATCACACGTTTCGCGATAATGGTCAAAGCAACCTCTAACTGTAGCCCGCAGCTTTACTTGAAGCATTATCAGCCTAGGGCGTTCCCACTGCTGGACCACAGGCCTCCTCTCCATGCGGGGGAGTAGGCCATAATACACCACGCGGGCCCAACAGTTGGCGAGTGTCACATGTCTTCGAATTTTTGGTTCTAGGACATGCTGGTTTCCTCACGATGTTTTCCTTCAACGTTTTGAGAGCGGTGGTGATGAAATAATTTAGACAAAGTAAAGTGCCTGCTGAGCTGTGGGCCAAACTAACCACGTGGAGCCCTGACACAGCTAGAAGGCGTCGCGGCAGACCCCGTAGAAGATGGCGGGAGGAGCTGGACAAAACAAACGACCAGTAGTCCACATTAGCCCTGGATCGGAAGAGCTGTCATGGGGAGAAGCCTTTGCTCAGCTGTGGGATGATGGAGCTAACAGTAACAGTAAAGTGCCTACTTAGATTCGAACCTACGAGGCCACCTTTTCTTACATAGATCACAGAAAAGATCAATCAATATACTATACCCGCAGAACATTAATCCAAAATAGACAGGCAAAGGTGCTCCTAAATTAGCAATCCGAACACGAACCGACGAATCTAGCCAAACTTTATACAATCTGGATTTAGTGTATTAGCCAAGAATCAGGCCGCTGACTGAGGTGCTGTTGATGTAAACCTTATTCACGTAGATTTAAAGGCTAATTTCGCTTGAATCGTCGAATTAAGAAATTTACTCATGCAATATGCGATACATATTCATAGGGTTTGGGGTTTGGTGTCAGTTTAAGGAAGAAGCGGTTACTGATTGTTGTTGACGGAAAGTTAGTTTTATCCACAAGTTAAAACTTACTTTTCCTTACATAACTATGTAACGTAACGTAACTTTCGTTAATTTTTTTTTTTTTTTAGTAGTAACAAAATAACATCGGTTTTTGTATAACCGGAACCGCTCCTAACGAAGCCTCGTTTGTAAAAATGCGACGAGCAGTTTAGGAGTTATGACATTATAAAGGAACTTATGAACACAACCGTCCTTTCTCTGGATTTTTCGTAGTAGTTTATAAAGACTCCGCACGCTGTGGCTACGAGACGGCTACGGTTTCGTAGCAAACCGTGAAAACTTGTCTATTTGATTTGCGTCGGGCTTTATGTTGGTTTTAAATATTTATAGCAGCTGTATATACCTGTACCTGTAAAAACTTACACAGGTACAGGTCTAATAATTCAATGATCCAAAAAGCCATCGCCTCAGCCCCTTTCTTGCACAAATCAAACCCCCAACAGATAAAGCAAAGTCAGAAATTAGTGGGCCGCGCAAGTTTGCGTTTACTTTTAAAGTTAAGCGCACTTGCCGCGCACCTCACACATCCGCCGAGCGACATCATATGTAGATTACACGTTAAGGACTCGACTAATGTGCTTACTTACTCGTACATTAACTTATTTAACTTAAACTTGTAATGCCTACCTGGGAGTGCTATTAGGCAAATGGAGGAGTTTCAATTGCGTGCGGTAACAATATTGATTACGTTTCGAGTTATTAGTCGCTTACGTAATTGATTAGAGGGTGTTGGTAATTAAACAAGTAGGTACGCAGAATGTATAAATTGATCTACGAGGTTTAATTAAAATAGGCGGGGAAGGTGAATAATTATCGGGGATTTCGGCGTAATACTATTTCAGCATTATACATAATCAGCCTTTAATGTTCCCACTGCTGAGACACAGACCTCCTCTCTTCGAGAGGGAGTGGGCTGTAATCCACCACGCGGGTCCAATGCGGGTTGGTAGATGTTAACATGTCTTCAAACTTGTGGTTCTAGGAAATGCCGGTTTCCTCACGATTTTTTCCTTAACCGTTTGAGAGCAGTGGTGATGAAATTATTTACACAAAGTAAAGCGCCTTGTACTGCCTGGGTACGAACCCACGACCTACAACTGGGCCACCACTGCTATCATTAGCATTATAGCTGCACCCTAATTTCGTTACACACTTAAAATCACAGTCTGAATCGTTTGGAATGATATTGTCATTCAAAACGATTCAGACTGTGATTTCAAATGTGTACACACACACTGTAAATCACAATCTGAATCATTTTGCGGGATATAGCTAATCCATTGCTTCATATGTTCAAAAAAAAAATCTGCTTTTAGGCGAATGCGAAAATAAACAGTGTCATCACAAATCCCGCAGGCATTTCAGAGGGCCCAGACCAAGAGAAATTCTATCAGTGATAACGATGATAGAACAGTCTAACTTATTGGATTGACATAAGCTGCCGAAAAGCTTATTACAATTTTGTTGAAAGAGCAAACCAGCGGGGTAGTTGTGTAACACACTAACAGTTGCAACGACTTGCATTTGGACAGTTCTACAACCTTCATTGCCTTATTTACGTTGTTTAGCAGACAAATCTTTCGAACATATGAAGCAATGAAGGTCGGGTGGGGAAAGGTGAAGGGCGGGCGTTTTTGGGGGACTGTCTTTTGTAATTTTGACGTTCAAAAAGTGCTGATTATCAGCCTAATTTGAATACTCCTTTTGATTTTGATTTTAATGGATTAGCAATATGTTGCAAAATGATTCAGATTGTGATTGACAGTGTGTTACTCAATTAGGGTGCGGGCTCGCTAGTCTATGATAAATAACAATGAAATGCTGTTCTTTGGGAAGGGAGTAAGTGGTAAGGGAGAGACTTGAGAATGGCTGACTGATTTTTTTTTTTGTTTCGTATTTGATTTTATAGAAAATTAATTGGAAACGTTACCCGGAGTACTCGCATTGTCAAATTCGGAAGAAAACTGGACGTCCTTTTTTCTATGGTATTTATGTATGAACTCAAGACCATAACTCACGGTTTATTAAAATCTGGATAGGACATCTGTCGGGTCAGATAGTTATAAATATAAACAAGTCTGCAAAGAGGTAGCGTCTGACTATCCAACGTATCACTACTCCTTGAGTCTATATTAATGCGCTGCCAATCCTGGTTCAAGACGTCAAGCTGTCCTCAAAACACACTATTATTTAGTACACTATCTCCTCAGATAGCAGCTGAATAATACATCGTCTGGTCTAGATACCTACGTCGTATCGTCGTAAATCGCTTTTTGATGTTCATGTCGAAGCGACGACGTCGCATTGTACTTTATCTATGAGAGGTTTCAGTACTATACTTACAGTTGGAGGTGACAAATCGCTTCACGCCATTAGGAAAGTTCCGGCATGCGACTAGTCGTATGATGTTTGTCTATTGTTATGCTTCATTTACTTACACGCGCATGAATAAATCTGCATAGCCTTTTTTCACAACTATGTTGGGGTCGGCTTCCAGTCTAACCAGATGCAGCTGGATACCAGTATTTTATATGGAGGCCTATCTGACCTCCACAACCCATGCAGTTACTGTCAAATGTTCAGGAATGACAGCCCAGGGGAAGTTTTCGACGCCAAATTTTAGTTTATTAATACTTTTAGTTGGGTTAGGTTATTGAATTTTTATTTTAATAGTTTGTTAGTTAATTTAGTATAAGTATAAAACCTGATGGACCTACTTAATAAAAATCTAAAATTTTGTTCATGAAAAATAAAGTTATTTAACAAGTATCATGCTACCTTGACTTATTCAAGACGTCAGTTGTCAGTTTCAACACATTTAGTGCCGATTTTTCAATCGACGAATAACTTTTATTCGTAGAATAAAATTGACGTCTGACAGATTTTGTATAGAAGAATTATTAAAAATTCAAAATTATTCCTTGAATAAAATTATCTGGCGTTGGAAAAATCTGCCCTTATTGAGTGAGATAGGGGTTGATTTTATTAAAGTCAAATATCTTTTATCCATGGAATAAAATTGACGTCTGACAGTTGTAGTATGCAAAAACTGTCACTAATTTAAAATTTATTCTGAAGAGAAGACGTCTTATTCTATTTATAAAAATTTGGTGAAATTAGAGCTAAGACAGACAGAGCCTTATTTTATTGACTGAATAAAGTTTAACATTTATAAACTTCGTACCTACATAGTTCAAAACTTAATACGTTTATAAATTTAAAAAAATATGAAGTTACTATATAAATTGAATAAATTTCACTCCATGAACTGGTGAACCAAAATAACATCAACGTATTTATCCTGACGTATTTATGTTGACCTGGCGTGATGCGGATTCCCCTTACAAAACAAGGGGTCAGTGTAGGGCATCGTTTCAAAGAAGGCTAACAAGCTACTTAATTAAGAGTCATCTCACCAAGTGATCGACTCTTCACACGAAACGTGCTTGAACATCAATAATTGATGTTCAAGCACCTTTCATGTGAAGAGTCTTATAACCAGAGGTTGATCGTCACTTTTGTATTCTTGACTATAATTCATATACGAACTTCATGTACCCTAGACCCGGAAGAACTGTTTAAGACTGATACCGGGACACATGATAAGAAGGAAGGACAAAATGGAGCAAAATTGTTACCCAATGGTACCCTTGAAACTGCCAAAGAATGAAAGGTAAACACGGAAAAGATGGGATGATACCGTGTAGAATTATGTATGTTAATTAATTGGCGACACTTCACAGAAGAAGTTTTGCGAACTTATGTTGAAGATGTAGTTTAACCAAGCTCACGATAAAAAGTCAGGATCAAACTTAACTTTAAAAGTTTTTTTTTTTCTAAATCCTCTTTTTACTTATTAGCCTCAACACTTTGAAGCTTCCACATAAGAGAGAAGTGAGACAGCTCAAGTACTATTGTAACTTATAACATAACATGAAACTTGTAATCCCCGAAGGTTTAGGTAGAGATGTACGTGTAGTACACCCAAGTTATGTTAAAATCCCATATGTTTTTTTTTTTTCTTTTTTTTTTAATTTTTTTTTTTTAATTAATAAAAAAACTAAATTAAATAATAAATTATAACGCAATGTATGTTTGACAGAATTTTTGAGACGAAATAAATATTTTTGTATTTTATAACTACTACCTATAGTTACAAAATATTAACAGAGTTATCTGATTTTTCCATCTGGAATTTCGTGTCGTGGACGACACGGTTGGCGCAGTGGTTAAGCGATTGACTGCTGCGCTGCGTGTCGCAGGTTCGATTCCCGCGATCTGGCTGTTTGTGAATGTGAGTTTAAATGTTTGTAAACGCACCCACGATACAGGAAAAATTCAAGTTGGGGCAACGCTTTTAAAAAAAAAATCTCAGTAGCAGCTTTTCTTGAGTCTGTTTATGTGCCGGGTTATGTGGGTGTACTATAGCCAACCCTTCGGGGAAACAAAGTGTGATATTATGTCGTAGTTACAAAAAGCCATTCGCCTACTTAAGCACAACAGCTTAATGTACATGGCATGCCCCACGAGACATTTTTGCACATCCTTACTATACCATACAAATGTGTATAAAAAAGGCGCGGTCTCATTTGTCCGTCCGTCACCGCACGGAGTCGCGTTGACACGCGCTGTATCGGGACTCGATTAAACCTCCCGATACTGAAGTGATGGATTTATTGCGTTAAAGTTTCTCTCAACGTAATTGAGAGATGTTATCAAGTCTTGTCACAAAGACGGACGAGTGAGGAATTTAACGGGCGATTGACTAATAGAGGACCCAAAGTTTACAAAAAGTTGATTTTCCATGAAATTCCTCAATCGTCCGTCTTTTTATGTACTCTACGATACTTATTTATTTTATAAATTCGTCTCTTTTGCGTTTTTGGATGAAAAATTGTGTCGTTTATACTGTAAGTTTGAACTACTTGATCTTAATTTCTGGTTATATTTTCCTGCATAACCTATATTTTTTTAAGCTATGTATTCGCTTCGAAATTGGTACTAATTCAAAAATCGGCCATTAACAGTAAAAATCTAGATCATTTCCTGACTAAAACCCAATCTATCTTTATCTTCGATCATAAAAAGGCGTTCACATTTGTCCGTCTGTCAACGCGTCGCTTCGCACTCTCTGGAGAGCAGATAGTGCCAGTTCGATAAGAAGTGATGGATTTATTACTAGCGCTAAAGAAACTTTGTTTGCCCGCTGATCTAGATAATTTTGAAAGCATGTGATGTTCTCTGTTAATGGTAAAGGTAAAGGTATCATTGGACAGCGTTACTATATGGGGATCCTCAAGATAGAGGAAGAGAAGAGATTAAAAACAATAAAAAAATCAGAAAAAAATAAGTTAAGCAGTATATAATTTTCGTTAACAGTATTTCATAGGAACTATCCTAAGGAATGCTTTAAAAGAGAACGGGTTGACGTGGATTTGAACCAACGCATCGCCCAACGTCGCCATTAAATACCGGTTATTTTGACCAACTAGCCGGCGAGTTTGTCCGTCCGTCACCGCATAGCTGCGCACTCTCTCGAGAGCAGATAGGATACGAATTTACGGATTTATTGCAAGTGCTAAAGAAACCTTATTTCTCGGCTGATCTGAATTCAAGGGCCCGAGCGATGTGACTTACGCCAAGCGCGCGCGTCACCTGTTTTCGTCCGTCGTCGCTCCGCGCGTCGCGTTGCGGTGTCTCGTTGCATGCTCTAAAGAACTTTCATTTGTTTTCTCCGCAGTCCCTGTCGCAAGACGCGTGTCGCTTGAGCGTATAACTCGTGACCACGGGGTAAAGTTGGAAGAATGTGATGTTGTTTGTGACTTGTATAGTTATAGGGATTATTGTAATGCCTTGATTACACGTAAAAGAAACAGTGGATAGTTGTTGTTTGATAAACTCTTAAAAACTTTTTTTTTTAAACATTTCTCTAAAAAAACATTTTATTCCATCCACCTCATAGCAATGTTTTGCTGCTTTTCACTGACTAACTAAATATTAAAAATAGAGCAGGTAAATTAGTTTTAGCTTTACTAAATTCTTTAAAGTTTTTAGTTTAAAACATGCTAAAGATGAACCCGTAAAACATCACAATTCCTTTCAGTCTCATATCTCGCCGGCAACGAGTACAGAATATTTTTAATTTAGTTCATCGGTACCCAAGAGGTTTCACGCCAATGTAGGTTAACGGAACGTAAAGTACTTGAGTCGGAAAATAACAAGCATTGCACTGTCATGGACACTCGACTTGCCCTATAGAATTACACTATTTGCTTATCAACCCAGGACGAGTCACTTGAAGAAAAGCAGTTTCAGTATTATTGAAAAAATAAGAAAATAATGTGTTATAGTGTGGGAAAATAACACAGAATAGTATGATATTCATTGGGGGGGCTTGTGGCTAAGTAATAACAGCCGCACGGGTCGATCGATCAGGTTAAGCTACGCTTGCCGCGGTTGGTCCGTGGATGGGAGAACACAGGTGTCTTGGTATGTGAAGAACATACCAAGACTCCTCCGTGTCTCGGAAAGCACGATAAACCGTAGGTCCCGGCTGTCATTCGTGGATCTTTGACAGTCATTACGGGTCGTCAGTAGCTCGAAAGTTTGACAACCAGTCTTACCAAGGAGTTTCGTAGTACCCAGTAACTGAGTTGTGGAGGTCAGATAGGCAGTCGCTTCATGTAAAATACTGGTACTCAGCTGCATCCGGTTAGACTGGGAGCCGACTCCAACATAGTTGCAAAAAGGGAGATGATGACTTAAATGCACACGTTGATACTTGTTACCCTTTTTCACAGACTGTAGGTGAATACTTATAGACAGTTGTGGACTCATTGAGAACAGCATGCAGACTCGATCAACTCGTGAAACACCTTTTAGGCGACGTACGCACTGACAGGACCCACATGTGATGTCAAGTGAAAGGCACAGGTGCCTAGTCCTTTTCTGAAGCTTAATCAACCCTACCATAACATGCTGAAAGAAAGAGAGCATCTGTCTACATCATAGGTTCTCAACCTTATCTCGCTCACCGCCACTTTGCGAATATATTTTTCTCTGGAGCCCCCCAATTTTTGGTTACTCACCATTCACGAATTTGAAACAGCGATTGTCACGATTATATTTAAACCTGTAATATTCTATAGTCGTAACGTAACATGATATATAATTTTCTCTGGCCCCTGAAAAGTCTCAAACGCCCACGACGCGGCGTTTTCACCCACGTTGAGAACCTGTGGTCTACATCTAAACCAGGCAGTGAAAAGTAAAGATCACAATCAAATCGAATCATTCTCTCACAAAAAATATAATGTTAGCCTCAGTAAAACGATGACGTAATACGCTCGAAGACGGCGCGAGTCTAGTACGTGATCTTGCAAAACAAGTTCAATTCTACCCTCCTATAAGAATATATTCATACTTTTATTGTAACAGCCGAATGTAATCGCTAAGTGTCGTATATCACGGATTTATGGGCTACTGCTAATGTAGGGTAAAATGGAATAATGCTTTTAGTGAGTTTGGCTGTAGTCTGGGAAATTAATTGTTAATCAAGTTGACACACTGCGTCAATTTGATAAATAATTGAATTACGTTTATAAAAAATAAAAAAATAAACGTTTTACAAAAAAAAACACTACAAAATGAAAAATAAACAAAATACTACAACGTCTTTGTCGCCGACTTCCAAAATTAGAATTATTTTTCACTTTGTAATGTTTTTCTTTTTCACTTTTTAGCTATGGTACCTATCCAACACCAATTCGTATACTTACCACTATAGTTGCTATTTAAACAACGGTGACAACATCATCAAGATACACAAAGTGGATTAAATACTATTATAGCATACTTTTTATCGTGTTTAAATATCGATACACATCAAGTCCGCGGAGTTTCGCTAGCTAATTCAATTTGACTCTGTATACAATTCTACACTGTTCGTATAAAAGCCAAACAAGGTACTTAATCAATTGTCATCGTAGAGAGGGATCGGGTCTCGATAAAATTAGTACTCCGATGTGAATCGCTGCTCAATGACTGAAGTTTTAACTAGCGGTCGACCCGTCGAATGTTGGGCTGTGGTTTACCCCGGTTTATCGAAACTATACAATGGACTGTATCTAAGCCTGCCTGACTAAATTGTTTATATATTGTTGGTGAACAATTGGAACAGATTAGTCTGTACCACAATTTATTATGACAGTGGCTGAGATTAATGATAAAATACATTAATTTAAAATGAAATATCGGGATGAAAAGTATCTTATGTGATTATTGTAGTGTAGTAGTGTATTATTGTTCTATATTCATTGTAAATCTGTTCATTAGTTTTTACGTGAAAGAGTAACAAACATCCATCCATCCACCCTCACAAACTTTCACGTTTATAATATTACTAGCTGCGCCCCGCGGTTTCACCCGCATAAGTTTCGACCCTGTAGGAATATCGGGATAAAAGTATCCTATATGTTAATCTTAGTTATAAACCATCTTTGTGCCAAATTTCATCTAAATCCGTTCAGTAGTTTCTGAGTGAAAGAGTAACAAATATCCATCCATCCATCCGTCCATCCAAACAAACTTTCACGTTTACAATATTAGTAGGATAGGATAGTAGGATAAATGTAGGTATTGATATTAAATATAGGAATACAAAAGTTCCGGACATATCCATAGTCATGATCATGAATACATTCAAAACATTATCGAAGCAAAAAAATTATACACGTAATTTACAAAGACACGGCCATTCGTAGAAATAAAATAGGAATTCCCATCTACCGATACTTATATGCGAGTAATAATTACACATATGTTTTATTAAATAACACATATGAAAATAAACAAACAGAAATGGACACTGAAATAAAAATGCAAATAATATACTGGTAATACAGAGAACTTGCAAAAGCATAATAAGCTTGAGTAAAAACTTTGTATTTAAAAACTTCAGCATATTGTCGCTGTTCATTTAATCCGATACGCAAACATTTCAGTTCAACGTATAAATCTCAATGAATTAATGTTTATATGAAATATTAATAAAAGCGGATATATTTCAGCGATGAATTCCGTCTGAAGCTTAATTTTTCAACAAAATTGAACATTATGAGCGTAGGAATTCGGTTATGTTTCCAAGTTTGTTTCAATTTGCTTAAAATCAAAATCAATAGTCATTTATTCAAATTAGGCTGAGAATCAGCACTTTTTAACGTAAAAATTACAAAAGACAGTCCCCCAAAAACGCCCGCCCTGTAATAACTTTTTGCTAAGTAAATCAAAGGGCTTAGAATATCCATGCCATACCAGTCGGTCACGCATGAAACAATATAAATCGACAGCTGACATTAATGCACACAGAAAACTTAATAAGACAAAACCCCGTAAAGTGTCACGTTTCCGAGATACAGTGCAACCTTAATATAACGTACCTCAATATGACGAATTCCTCGATTTAACAAATTCTTCGTAATCCCCTTGAATTGTCCATAAGATTCAATGTAAAATATACGTCTACATAACGAATTTTCAACTATCAAAAAAAGTGTAAACCTCTAATTAACGAATTTTGTCAACCCAAAACCTTTATATAACGGTCGGTTCCGTTATGTGATTTAGTCGCGGCAGGTTTAGACACGTTTTTATCTATTTATAACAAATTTTAGACCAACCTAACCTCAATATAACAAACCTCAGTTTAATGAATTACTTGATATAACGAATATTTACTTGTTCCCTTCCGATTTCTTATATCGAGGTTGCACTGTACTAATGTTGAAAGTTGATCACGTGACATATTTTTTTACTTGTTTAGGTACATCTTGTTGCATAAATGTTTGATTACTTTGAACTTTCAAAGTGAATATTTCTATAAAAATCTTCAATCCCCTTTAAGTTTTGTGTTAAAGACATGATACCATTATGAAATGTTCTTACTGCATACCAGGCAAAGAGTTCAAACTTCTAATACAGAAAAGAAATAAGCATTCGGCTCAATTTACATTGCCGTGGAACGGAGTGGAAGCGAGTTTTCGTAACGATATTGTACTTTCACTGACAGATAGCTGATGTTATAAGAAGTGTCTTAGGCTACTTTTATGTTAGAAAAAATAAAACCCATAAAATCCAATTTAACATGCACGCGAATGAAGCCGCGGACACAGCTAGTAGAAAATACAAATGTAACTTCGTCTTATGATATTCAAGTATTCTTGTTCAGAATAAATAAATATTATAAACGCTACGAACAGAGTAAAGCCGCGCATTGTATGATTACCCTACTTACTTACGTGCAGCATTTAGGTTAACTAAAATAATGCAACGAAATGTGTGTTTTGTGTGTTTCCAAACTACGAGGAACAGGTGCGGTGTTGGCATATTTTATTGTACTTTAGTTAAATACGCGACAATGTTATTTAGCATTTGACTACGCTAGACTGGGATATTTTCGAAACAGTAAATACAACGTGCCGCTACAATGGCGACATTAATTTAACACACGGGTAGAGCTAGTAATTATAAAAATTATAACAAGATAAAATAATTCTACCGCCTGCGTCGCTCGCCGACAGGGCTCTCTCTCTTTCCTTCAATTCGTCTACTCTTTACACGTTTTAATTTCATTGATGCGGTTTCATGGTCCGTGACCTCGGCAAATGATCCCTGCGTTACAATGCAGTACAAATTGCTTGTACAATCTGTACAGATTGCTCCAAGATGCTATATTAGAAAATTGTAAATAAAAAATAATTATGTTTAATGAAATTAAAATATGTTCATAAAACGGAAACGCCAAACCGCATACGAGTTTTAACTTAATATCGCCATTACATAGGCACGCTGTATACCTGTACCTAATCGGGTCATCCACACATTAGAAACATCGGACGATAAAAACACAGCTGTGTGGCAGGGAATCGGGACTCATTATCGCAATAACGCATCCGGTATTATCGACCGATAAAACGCGCATGTGGGGGAGAGCCTGTATTGTGTGACTGTTCACCGTTTTCTTAGGAACCCAAAGCTTTAGAGTGAAAGTAGGTAATTATGCGTGTTTTTACCGTGTTGCTTATGAAATAAATAAATAATGATTTGTGGTTCCGCCCGCACTACACGTTGCTACGTTATTAACGCAGGTGTGTGTAAGATCATATGGGTCCTAATTCAAAATGTTCTAAGAACTCATATCGGAATATCGCAAGACGGAGGAATGCAAGCGTCCTTCTATTGCGTCGTTAATATCACAGGTATCGCAATAACTCATCCGATATTATCGACCTATAATAACGCACCTGTGGGGAGAGCCTTTAGTGCTCTCCAAATACAAAGCGTTTTTGATACCGTAATGACAAATTAAAAAAAAAACATAAAAGGATTACCTAGATGTTCATGTCATAAACATGAAAATAAACTCTGTAAACAGAAGTATTGCATATATTAAAACGGAAAGTAGCATTCGTTACTAGGAATTAGTGAGACCACAAACAAAAGCCAGCTATCGATACGGTCACTAACTAGTGGTGGGCGCGCTGATGTCGAGTGTCCATATATATCCGCATTTCCGATCAGAGACCGGCGACCAGTTAATCACATCATGCCCGTTGTCGGATATTCGTTGTGAACTTTCGGGAGCTAAGAAATTGATGTTGACATAAAAGGTGGCTATTTTCGAAGGGAAAACAATAGTTAGTTGGCTTTAGTTTTTGTTTTTATTTCCTTTGTAGATGTCACCGGGTATTATGAGGTTAGGCGCCTGGGAAAATCGAAACTAACGCCGCCATTTTGTTTTGTCTATGCACAATGACAATTTCACAAATGTCACAGTTTCACAACGCGCCCTGTCAATGTCATTCAGGTTTGCAAAATTCTGTCAACGTTGTCGTCCTTTTTAGGATTACTGCTCGCCCGACTGACGTTGAGTTTTGAGTTTTTTTTTAACCTGAATTTGAAAAAAATCGAGAATCTCTCAATTTTGCTTTCCATGAAATATTAACCGGAAAGGAGCCACATCTGTCGAGCAGTTCTCAAGTGATCCGCTTACAACATCATCATCAACGAAACATTATTTCATTTTATTTATATTAATTAATAATATAAAATAACAGCCGCACGGGTCGATCGACCAGGTTAAGCGACACTTGCCGCGGTTGGTTCGTGGATGGGTGACCATCTTTACATACAAAGACACCTCCATGCCTCGGAAAGCACGTTAAAACTGTCGTTCGTGGATCATTGACAGTCGTTACGGGTCGTCAGAAGCCTGAAAGTCTGACAACCAGTCTATATTTATAGGGGGAATCCGAAACCGCGGTCCAGGTCCCAAAAGCACCCCGACCCGGAGTTTCGTATTACCTACTCAGTAACTGGCTTGTGAAGGTCAAATAGGCAGTCGCTCCATGTAAAATACTGGTACTTAGCTGCATCCGGTTAGATTGGAAACCGACCCCAACATAGTTGGAAAAAGGCTAGGCAGATGATAATTTTATGGATTAATCTCCCGTGAATCACCATTAAATAAATAAGATAATGGTACCTACGACTATTACAACCATTAGCTCCCAATTGGATAGATTCGATCTACCGAAACCTAGTTCCCTAATCGATAAATCCATCTATTCGTGACTTAACATGCAGACGGCGACTGTCGACAGTCGGGCGGGATCTCGAAGGAGATACGACCGAGCAATTGAGAGCATGATACTCGTACAACCCTATTGGGAACGAGTTGTTTATTGGTAATTTATTTTAGTTTTGTTTTACAAGCAAGGTGTCAATTAAGAAAACACATACTTTTAAAACGATATTTGTTTGGCAAAGTTAGTTAGTTTAGGTACTCAAAATGTCGGTCGTTGTCCTTAAAATAATCTAAAATCTTTACAAGTGACAAATCCATAGTCACTATAGAACTGAATTCTATACTATATACTAATAATAAAGCTGAAGATGCTGTTTTTATTTTTTTTATTTAAACGCGTTTATATCTGGAACTACCAGTTTGATTTGAAAAAATATTTTTGCATTGGTAGCCCAATTATTGAGAAAGGCAATAGGATACTTAACATCACGCTAGGAATGTTAAAAGTAAAGCAAAATATAAATAAAGTAAGAAAGAACGTTAAGCGAAATCGAATTTATAGCGTGGGCTATAAATGTTATGTATCGTGCTATTCTGTGTGTGTGTGTTTGCCTAGAAGTAACTTGGCACCTACCTACATAAAAAACAAATCTTGACTCCTCACAAGAATAAAAAGGAAATAGACAAATGTCCGCCAACAAAAGAAAAATAAAAGCCCATCATCGATTGTTTATCTGTGTATCCTACCGACAGTACCGTCGACATATCAGAGGCTGAGATACGAGCGAATAATAAATCACATCCGGACCGCATCCGTATTCGGACACGACTCGATTATGAATAGTGAGTGGACGGTGCGGTATCGATTATGGTGATTCGATTTGTTGAAAGCTGAATCAAGCTTTTATTGTAATTTGATTTTAATTTGAACGAAGATACTTTTTTATTTAGTAATAGAGATGTGCTACTGAATTAATGCACATTATGAAAGTATTTTGTCCAGAATCATTCAAGTACTGAATCGATTTCTATCATTTTTAACATAGGTAATTTCGTATCCCAAAAATAATTAAAACTACGTAAATTACAGTCACAGTCGCTGTACAAAACAAACCAAAATGGACGAAGTACCTACTACGTTATACCCTTAAACATGTGTGACTGTTTGCTTGCATCTATTTGTAATGTGACCACAATTTTCCCTCACATGATTGTGAGAGAAAATTGTGGTACAATTAATGTAATTAACAAATAATGTTTTATACATAAGTCAATGTATGTATTATGATTATAATATAATATTTTAATTGGAGTGTTTGGTGGTGTGCGTTAATTCTGGGACATGTATAGGTTTTGCTTTAATGATGTCTAAAGAAGCTCTCTAAGTATTTTTTTTAAAAGGTAGGTATCTATTCTCCCCTTTTCCACTGTCAGAGCGCAATGCAGGATTAGGTGCTTCACTATTCGATATTATTACACTATTATTATCAAGTTGTTTTTTATTCTTAGGTTATGGACCTAAGCATTAATACTACTTGATACACATTATTTATTATTTTTAATCAGCCTATACTGTTCCCACTGCCACTTCCCTCCTCTCAGGTCAGTAATCTACCACGCAGGCCCAGTGCGGGTTGATAGATTTACGTCATGTCTTTAAATTTTTGGTTCTAGGACATATTTTTGGTTCCTCACGATCAACAAATCAAAGTCAAAATATTTTATTTCACATAAACCCACATGGGCACTTATGAAACGTCAGAAGCTAGGTGCACGGTTTCAATTGGTCGTTTCCTATGGATAAGAGCCAGCAAGAAACTCCACGGTTACTCTTTTAAAAGTAATTGGCTTTTACAATGTTTTCAAATTACAGTAGGTATGGGAGGACAGCGTAGACATGTCAACAAGTACCAGGTACTTGATAAATAAGTCTACAAGGCCTACAAGGTCCTCACATTTACAAAATATAGAAGAATCTATCAAAAGGATAAATAAAATATAAAAATCTATTAAAACCAAGTGAGATGATTGCCATTACCTACAACCACTAATAAAAAGTTGAAATTAGAATTGTCTGTATATAATGTCAAATAATAAAAAGATTATGTCAAAGAAGTATGTAAAAAATAAATAAACATCGTAATTTGAGAGCAGTTAATAGACATTTACGTAGTTATGCCGTTAATGAGGTACCAGGGAAGCCTCATGTGCAGAAGGAAACATTGCCAAACTACCTTGTCTTCATCGTAGTCTTTATGTTGATGTTTTCCTTCGACGTTTTGAGAGCAGTGGTGATGAAATAATTTACACTAAGTAAAACGCCTGTCTGGGTTCGAACCTACGACCGACAACTCATAAGTCGCAACCGTTACCACTGTCTCTTGATACACATAAAAGTTGAAAAAAACATACATGGTATCTAAGATTTTCCTGGCATATGGGGATGAGCTAATACTATCCATCACTCTAAATAAATGTGCTAAAAACAATCAAAGAAAAACAAAGCTTTATCATCAAACTGCAATCTATTTTTCTAAGTCGTGAGTGTGTTCACCCGGTCCACATGTCGAGTGGACATGTCGAACGACCTCGCTCAAGATACGGCACCGCCGTAAATCACACCCGCACCGCCTCATATCCGTATTCGGGAGCCGTATTGACTTAGCGAGTACGTATTCTGATTGTCAATTATTCGGTATAGGCTCTTTGGTCTTGTAATAAAGGGTAGGTACATGTACGTGTGTCTACTGTACATGTAATCTATTTGATTGGCACGATATGCCGTTGCTCCCGGCTGGCATTCGTAGACAGTCGGTTCAGGGGAATCAGAAGCCAAAACGTTTGACAACCAGTCTTACCAAGGGGTATCGTGTTACCCAGCAACCAGGTCGTGGAGGTCAGATAGGCAATCCGTCCATGTAAAATACTGATATTCAGCTGCATCCGGTTAGACTGGAAGCCGACCCGACTGCAACATAGTTGGCTAGGCAGATTAATTTCTATTGATCTATAATCACCAGGGGAAAGCTATAAGCCCACAAGATTAGCCTGCTCTGAGGTAAAATGGTATTTTCCAAGCAATTGCCAAACGATTGATGTTGGGAAATTGTATCTATGCTAATTGCGCGGTAAACTCTGCTTGCGAGATGCAGGATTTCCGTGACGTCAGTATGACGCGTTGTTCGCATGTGGCGTTGTAGATACCGCTACGCAACTATTATCATCCATAAATATGTATAGTCTACCACATTACGAAGACTCACGAACATACCCGAATACGTCTCCCGATCAGGCGATAACAAGACGGCACCGTGTGGACGTATCACAACGAGCGCTTGATAAATCTACCCGATGGCATTCTTTCCCGCCTCCTGTACCCGACGCTTTCCTTCGGAAAACCTTCTTATGAAGACAGCTTTGTTTATGCCAACCAATGGAAGGGGAGGAATGTTTGGATAAGAATGATTTGATTCAGATAAACAAGGTTTTTGTAGTGTTTTTTTGAGAGAATTTATACAAAAAATATAAATGAACCAGTTCGCAAACTGTACCCATGAATTTAGCGTATCTAGGTTTCTAGATACCCTAGCGTAGAAATTAGCGATAAAAATGTACCTACTAGGCACTTTTGTAGCAAACAGCAGATTTTTCTTTATACCTGACGAAAAATTTGTACGCTAGGGGATCTAGAATCATATGCTGAATTCATGGTTGCAGTTTGCACACTGGTTTTTTTTTTCTTTTATAACATCTTCTGTAATTGCTTACACAAAAGTTGACATTTGGCTACCCGCTGCTGGTGGTGTACAACCATTGTGTTGTACCTACCGTGGTGTACAACAAGGTATAAACTCTCTTTTATTTTTTTTCTAATTAATTATTTTTCTTTTTACATTTTTCTTAATTTAAAATATTTTGCACCTTCTTTTGTTTTTTCTTCTATAAGTGGACATCTCATGTTTGCACAGAAGCTAAATAAATATTATATAATATTTCATCTTTGTTTGCTTATGTCTAAAAAAATTGGTGCCGAAACCAGATCGAGGGGCAATTCACGTAATTTTAAGAACGTTCACAGTCTGATCTCAGTCTCAATCTGTCAAATATACCTCTAATTTTCCTATATTTTTGACAAGTTTTTGACATTGGTTTGTCGCCGAGATGAGACTGCGACTAGGTTAAACGTTTTAAATTACGAGAATTGACCTTCAGGGATCTTTAGGTAATCTCTCAAGAATGTTTCAAAACTCCAAGCTCCATTATCTTATTGGCACACATGACTCAACAGTATTCAATCCTTCGTCAAGTTCAAGGCAAGTCACCCCACTTGAGTATTTACTTTACGCCCAGTTACGCCCCAATGGACCTAAAACGATGACGTCATCATACTGAAGAGTTTCACACACGTATCCACTAAACTGTTGCGTCTAGGTTTTGGTTTTATGGTAAGGGATAGTCTCATTTACCAGCTCGTCAATCTCCAGTACCTAATAATCATGAGTTAGTAACTGTCGTGGAGCAGTGGGAACGGTCCCGACATACGAGGTACGTAGGTCGCGGGTTCGAACCAAGAGTTGAAAAACCCTAATGTCTGGTTAACTAACCCGGTGTTACTTTTTAGTGGCGCAACGCGTCATAAGAGTTTTTGGGGGTATGAGGAACAGGGTGTAAAGTTCACTCATCCTCCATTGAAAAGAGAGGATCCTCCGACTAGACGGGTGTTGAGTCTGGCGGGCAATTGCCCAATGATTGATATTGGGAAATTGTATCTATGCTAACTGCACGGTAAACTCTGCTTGCGAGATGCAGGATTTGCGTGACGTCAGTATGACGCGTTGTTCGCATGTGGCGTTGTAGATACCGCTACAAGTTATATTAATTACTTAACTCCGAGTTTACAAACTCTATATTTATTCATTTAACCTGACTCAACTCGCAAGTGGGTCTTAACAGAGTATTTTTATAACGACTTATACAGTGCATTTAATCTGTAAGGACCACGTGGCTTACCACCAGCTTTTATAGCAAGGCAGAAGTTGAACTGATTACCTGACTAGATTCCCAACAACACTGCTTTTTTGTTCTATGACTAAGTACAAAAAAGGCAGTGCAGTTCAACTTCTGCCCTCCTATAAGAGCTGGTGGTAAGTCCCCAGATGAATTTCCAACATCATCTTTCTACAAATATTGTAAAGATTTGCACTCAAAAACGAACTGTATATTTTAGAATAGAAACCAATCCGATTCATTCTACTTGAATTGTACTAACAGAGTTAGGGGCGGAATAATTGAATATGAATCAATTACGGTATCGCTGGAGTTAAAATAAACATTTTGTGAAGTCTAGCGATTGTTTTAATCCCTTTTACGAATAGGATTTTAGTACGCCATATTTATTTTTCATTTCATCTCACACAGCACTTTATTACGATTTTGCGACACGTTCTCATAATCAGCCTGTTATGTTCCCACGGCTGGGACACAGGCCTCCTTTCTGTGAAAGGGAATGGGCCGTGATCCACCACGCGAGTCCAGTGCGGGTTTGTAGATGTCATTGACGGCACGGTTGGCGCAGTGGTTAAGCGATTGACTGCTGCGCTGCGTGTCGCGGGTTCGATTCCCGCACGGAACAAATATTTGTATGACCTACATGTATTTGTTCCGAGTCTGGGTGTTTTTCTACCTATAATATGTATGTATTTACAAAAAAAAAAATTTGTATATAAGTAGTTTATCAGCCATCTTGTTACCATAACACAAGCATTAGGTTGCTTAGCTTGGGACAAATGGTGCTGTGTGAAATGTCCAGGGATATTATTATTATTATTATGACTACGAACTTTTGGTTCTAGGACATTCCGGTTTCCTCACGATGTTTTTCTTCACTGTTTTGAGAGCGGTGGTGATGAAATATTTTACACAAAGTAATGTGCCTGTCTGGGTTCGAACCTACGCCCCACAAAAGTCGCGGCTGTTGCCACTGCTCACATATTCTCAAATATGTATATTCATCACCGTTTCTAGATTCGAGCGTCATTCTGCGACGCAGGCCTCGCGTATAAAAACATTTTGCAATAAATGTCCATTTTACGACGCAAAATAAAGTACACGTCGTGAATATTGTGCTGAATTATGATGGCAGGGCTTTAAACCCTTTGTGGGGGTGACTTTTCGGAGTTTGGAGCTGACACGGGAATAAAACGGGTTGTTTTCTTTTTAAATGAAATCCTCGTAATCCGAGAAGCAAGGCAATGAAATGCAAATTTTTTGTTAACTCAATTTCTTGCCTTGTTGATATTATTTAACATCCGGATTTTTAGTATAGGATTTTTATAGCCTTGAAATAGCATGAGGTTGGTTTCGACCTAGTTTAAGGATCATATCCCATTGACTTGTCAGACATGTTTTTTTTATGGGTCTGTCCTTCTGTTTTTTTGTGTCTTCCGGCTAATCTCCGAAACGGCTGGGCCGAATTGACAGGGCTTTCCTGGCGATATGAGGAGTAACTTAGGCTACTTTTTTTTTAGAAAAAGAATCAGGGACTGACGCAAAAAATTAAAAACCCCCTGAATCCAATATTTTTGCGACCACTAAACGGATTTCGATGAAGTTTGGCAAGGATTTAGATGTCATCTTGTGGAATGACATGGGCTTTTTATCCCGGTAGCATGTTCCCGTGGGATGTTTTCTGATATCCACGTGGACGAAGCCGCGGGCACAGCTAGTCAAGAATATAATCATTCCCTATCTTGCTGGCCTTGCCTATTACTTCTGCACATTATGACAAAAAAACTATGCCCTGCTTAAGACAGCCAATTTATTTTCAGTTCTAAAACACTTAACAGACCCAGATCAGCCGGTTGTTCCTAACGTACGAATACCAATTATTCCACTCACTCGAATCGCAAAAAAATAAATTGAGGAAAAATCTCGATGAGAATAAAATCTCGTACACACAAAAGTTATACACCTACTACGTCGGTACCTGTAAACCCAATACAAAGTGTAGTGCCCAATTCCCAGCAAAGTGAAACCGAGTCAATATTCTAAATCGAGCCGCCAAACACAGGTGCGGCGTCGAGCGCTCTCTGTTTATCGAGCCAACTCAGGGAAACTCGAGCCTCTGCGAGGATTCTCCATCGACCGGTTGAAAGGTCTGGTTTATAGAGATTTAAGCAATGTGTTGAATGGCAATTAACTTATTGACACTTTAAATGGTCTAATTGTTGTGTTGATTTGTTAAAAGTATCAATGGTGTTTTGTACAGGGAGCCTATTGATAATGTACCCTAATTACGTAACACACTATCAATCTCAATATGAATAATTTAGAAGGATATTGCTAATACATTGCTTCATATGTTCCAAAATTGTCTGCTCAACAACGTAAATAACGGAATGAATGTTGTTGAACTTTAAAATGAACGCCATTGTGTGTGACAGTGTGTTACGCAACTACCCCGCAGGGATCATTTCCAAAGAACTATGACTACTCAACTCGAATGTACAGTCAACAGCAAAAGTAGATGATCAAAATCAGAAATTCAATACTAATGAACGGAGTTCGCGTCAGAACTGTGTGGCGTCAGAAGTGATTCAAAAGTATGTGATTGTAAATTATACCACACTCAACCACTTCGACGCCACACAGTTCTGACAGTTCAGAACAGTGTTCAGTGTTCAGTTGTTCTGAGTTGTTTCTTTTTTTAAGATATTTTATAATTGAATTATGTATTCAGAGCATGTGTACTCGATAATGTGTAAGCTGTGGTTACCTGTAATTGAGTGTGCATTACAGGATAATGTATAATAATACAAGTTATATAATGGTTTAAAATAATTGTAATGTATCTCGTTGGTAATCCTTAAATAAAATTAAAATAAAATAAATAAACATACTAATACTTGTATTTTAGGCAGGTAAAATTTATGAGTTTGTATATGTATGTAGGCGGTAATCTGCAAAACTACTCATCCGATTTCAAAAATTCTTTCACTGAGATTCTTCAATAGTGTAGATATCTACACTATTGAAGAGTATCATAATATGTATTATTTATTTATGTTAGGTTATATTTGACTTCCAACTTCCAAGTAGACTACGTCGCGGGAAGAAGCTAATATACTATATAATTTATTTATTTATTAAAACTTTAGGCACAAGTAAAAAAAATACTGTACAAAGGCGGGCTTAATTCCTGAGGAATTTTCTACCAGTCGACCTTAGAGTGATGCAGAGACAAAATATGCTGATATACGGGTTAAGTAGGTAGGAAATTACTACAAAATACAATAATAATCACCCATACAATGATTTTTCATCCTCACCATAGTCACCATACACCAATAATTACAGCAGTAGAAACCTAAAGCTTTAGGAGATCCTACAACATAAAATTAATGTACAAATACTTACCTACCTACATTGAAATTCAATCATTGAAACCATATCTATCAAATTACTCATCACAAATGCACGTATTGTTAATCCTATTGACCTTTATATCGGTAATAAACAATACACAGAGGATATTGTTTATGGAAAATTTATACTAATAATAATGCTGAAGAGTTTGTTTGTTTGTACGCGCTAATCTGTGGAACCACCAGTCGGATTATATTTTTTTTTTTATCGTTGATATCCCACTTTCTAAGGAAGATTATAGGCTATGTAACATCACGCCAAGACCCTTAGGAACCGAGCAAAAAGAACTAAAGTCAGAAAGAACGCTACGCGAACACGAAGTAATAGTTCGGGCAGGCGATGCGAAGTGACTGGGTGGGTCAGGCGGAAATTTCACGCGGATAAAGTCGCAGACAGAAGCTAGTATAAACATAAAGTTGTGTGAATTAATAACGAGGCGTGCGCGGATTAGTTACCGGATTAACATTAAGCCGCTGGTAATTAAAATTTACTTCGTTAAACAAACGGACGCAATGAAAACTAGTTGCTACATAAGTTTCGGTGAAAATGGATGGGTTTTGATACGGATAATTTCATGCGGATTAAGTTTGGGTTAAATTACTTTGCATATTTTTTTTTTTTTTTGCGTGGACACCATATTGATCTCAAATTGATTTTGTAATGCAAAGAAATCTCCGCCTGTCTCCTTACAAGCATAACATCACGCCCGAAGGGTTTGGCAGAAGCGTACCTCTTTTTAGTACACCCATATATCTCTAGTTATGTTTAAGTGCCATGTAATAGGGAGTGAGGCTATAGCCATCACCGGGCGCAAATCCAGTAAAATTTCGCCCGACCTGGGAGTCAAACCTCATGCATAGCGGTAGCGCTTGCAACCACAAGTTTACGACAGCTAGGAGTTTGTAAGGTTCGTAGCAGCTGACGTTCAATAGTTACTGCCAACCCTCATGGGAAGACGGCGTGAGTTTATGTAGTTTATCTTAATTTATGATTATTTAAACATGATACACAAATGCTTATTTTAGAATTGTAGCATAACCTGCCTATAAGTTTTCTACTGCTGCGTTCCTCGCTGTGAGGGAGCGGGCCAAAATCCCCCACGGGGGTCCAGTTCTTGGTAGATGTCACATGTCTTCGAATTTTCGGTTCTAGGACATGCTGGTTCCTCACGATGTTTTCCATTACCAGAGAGTGCTAGTCTGGGTTCGAAGCCACGGCCTGCAACTCGTAACTACGACACGTACACTACAGAATTATTATGATTAGGTTTACCTATTATATCATAATAATCATAGAGGCCTAGAGTAATCCTCAAATAAAACTGTCAGGCGAGGTGTCAACCTGTCAAGTCTACTGTTAATTATTGCGGTTACAGTCAACAACACACGTTTGTATGTTCATATGTTAATAGATATTGCAACATAGCAGAATGAATGATATATTTATTTGCAAGAATATAGGTAGCTAACATAAGTTCTTAAGATCTCTGGGTTTCACTATATTCGGCATTTCTGCCGTGCAAATATTTAGATTTTACATCTTGGTTATACTTATCGCATGCAGTACACATTTAGTAATATAGATATACCGTTGGCATTTCGATTCTACTCGTTTAAGCCGTTAGCCGATATGTTCGATGTTCGGTTGATTTCAGGGAGAATCGGCTCAATTTGAATCATTCTATTGAAATGAAATTTATTTGCAAGAATTAGTACATTACAGACGGTCGGGTTTTTTAACAGTTCCTAAAACAAGTCTCTAAAACTAGCATGCAAAATTATTGATTACATACATAAAATAAATTAAATGAAGCGAATAAAATATTGAACTAAATGAACAAATATGCGCCGCACTGTACACATTAAAATCATTTTAAGTGTTACATCAATTTTAGTGGAAAAGTCAGTTATATTTTTTTTGGGAAATTCTACTAGCTGATGTCACTTGCAGAAGTCGTAACAAAGGTACCTGAGCCCTATCTCTAGCCCTAGTCCTAGGTAACTTTATTACCGCCATTTATTTCAAAGTTTTGTCTTTACTGGCATAGTATATTGAACATTAACAGACTTTTACCATTCATTTCATACAGCGTGGTAAGGACATCGATGCGCAAACTGTATCCATGAATTCAGCACACGATTTTAAGCCACTTTGCGTAAAATTTACTGTTTTTTTTTTCTATTGCTGTCAGTAATAAAAAAACAGCTATATCATTAAAAAGCGCGCCTACCTGCGCAGTCAAAATGTATGGAACAGCTGGTTTTTTTTTAATAATCGACGAAAAACGCAGGTGTGTTCAGAAAGTTTCGAATCCATGGTAAAAGGTTGCGCGTCGAGGTCCCTGCCACCCTGTATATGTTGAAATATATTTTTATGCATGTTTGGTTAACGAAGGAAAATGGAATGGCATGTCTAAGCACTATAGTTATCTACACACACACATTATGCCATAAAATGCAGGTATTTTACAAGCAATTTAAAGCATAATAACTTGAAACACTTTCACGTAACGTCGAGAATAGTGCTTGCTAATGCAATTCCATGAACACGTACACTTGAACATCACTAAATAAAATACTTCAATTTACATCTCGAGAATAATACGCGGAGTTACTTCAACACAAGAATTTGGTTTAAGAAATACCTAAATTTAGGAACAAGGAATTAAGCAATGCATGCCAAAAATTAAAAAGATTTTTTTTTCGTATCTACATATTCCTAAATAATATTTAAAGGCATTCTTATTTGGCTTAACGTGGGTGTACTTTAGATACGCCTCTACCTAACCCATCGGGGAAAACAGGCGAGAAGATATGTTTTTTGTTATGTACGTTTCAGAAAATAATGTAAATTGTAATATTTAAAAAAAAACTTTTTTTCTTTCTTAAGTGAATAGATCCCCGATATTTTGTTATGTTATTGGGAATGGGTGGAAAGGCAGCAGGGTTGGTACCCACCGAATCGTTAGTGGCAACCGCTGCATAAGGACATCTGCAATAGCTCAACAACGTAAATAACGCAATGAATGTTGCTGAACTGTCAAAAGGTATTGACATTGTGTGCTACGCAATTAAATCGTTGAAGTGTCTCAAGTGAAATTGAAATTGTTTGAAATTTTATATTGAAATAATTGATTTACATAAATATTTACAAAATAAGGCCTTAATATTAGGTGTAGGTAAAAATATTTGGATTCTACCTGACTAGCTAACTACCCTACCTAACTAGGAATAAACCTGTATCTCAGGTATCTCACTCAAGTGCTTATACATAAGTGTCTCAAGTAAATGTAGAAGGAATTTAATGAATGCAAAAGGTCTTTTACTTTATACAACTTTGCATAAATACAAGTAGAACGGAACAGCAAGACTATGTTTTAAGCTTCTTAGTAGATAGTAGTCCTTTCATCATGGGTAAAATTACTCCTAAAAACGTGGTAGGTACGAAATCTAGGGTTTCTTAAGACTACGCTAACCGCCACAAAGCGTCCGCAATTTACCGTAGTAACAGAATGTAAGTTGGTGTGCTTTCCTAGAGAGCGTTTAGTACGTAAAGTCAAGCAGTAGCGGCTCAGTGATAACAGCCACGAATTACGAGTTGTAGGTCGTATGTTCGAACCCTGACAGGCGCTTTACTTTGAATAAATTATTTAATCACCACTGCTCTCAAAACGGTGAAGGAAAACATCGTGAGGAAACCGGCATGTCTCATAACCAATAACTCGAAGACATATGACATCTACTAAATCGCATTGGCCCGCGTGGTAGATTACGGCCCAGTCCCTTTCACTCATAGGAGGCCTGTGTCCCAGCAGTGGGAACATTATAGGCTGATTATGAAAGTCAAACCCCGCTGCCATCATTTTCATGATGGCCGTCATTGCGGCCGTTATGTGGCGGTCATCCTTGTCGTAGGAGCTTAAGTGGAGTTTCCTAGTACATCTGGAGAATTCTCATCGTAAAAACTTAGGTAAAGTGAGGGCGAAGTGACCTGTCATTCTACCTGCCGATCTATTCTGTAAAAATCGCACCGTGAAAACTTAGGTGAAGTGAGCGTGGAGTGAGCTGTCATTCCAACTAATGCTAGGGATTGACACTACTGACAGCTCACTCTAAGCTCACTTCGCCTAAGTTTTCACGGTACGATTTTTACAGAATAGACCGGCTGATGCTAGCGCTAATGCTAAGTTTTCACGGTGAGATTTTTAGGGGATAGATCGGCAGGTGGAATAACAGCTCACTTCACCTTTGTTTTCACGATGAGATTTTTACAGAATAGACCAGCTAATCTAATTTCCAACAGCTCCTTACACAAAGTCAGATTCCCGCCAAGATGTCACTTCGCAAATGCGTTCTTGATGTGTACCTCGATTTTATCATAACATCTGCATGCACCGACACGTCCCCGTGATGTTGGCAGAATTCTAAGATATTATCTCTTGGTATGCTGTTATGTTGGTATACTGTACACGAAGATACGTAAACTTATGCAGGTTGTTTATAAAGGTAGGGAGCTACGTCAACATGCTAGTTTTGTGGCCTGTGAGCTTCAGAATATCGTCAACGATTGAGCCGATCCCACGAAACGGTCGTTCCGTCAAAAATTGGCGCCGATCCAACCCATGTGTTTGTAAACTTTTGTTGGATTTTTGTTGTTTTTAAAAGGTAGGGTTCTACCTGAATATTCTAGAGTAGTGGTCTATTGGTCAGCGGTGTTCGATATATCGGTGGTTCTGGAGTGGCGACCGCGTACCGGAAGTCGTGGCGTTGGAAGGCCTCCCATAAGGTGGACCGACGACCTTGTGAAGGCCGCAGGATCCCGCTGGATGCGGGAAGCACAGAACCGGTCGAAGTGGAGGTGCTTTGGGGAGGCCTATGTCCAGCAGTGGATGTTTTTCGGCTGAAATGATGATGATGTTCGCTATATCAGTCTGTAAAGATCTGCTGATAAAGGTCACCTAATTATTAACTTATCAAAGAAAGAAATAAAGCTTGTAAGAACATAGGTAGACTAAGTAAACAAATGAAAATAGTCTTAGGGGAAATCACCTTCACAGGTTGTTATTAGCTTACAAAAAGATATTGCAGCTCATTATCTAACGATATACCTAGTCGCAATGCCAAAAAAGGCCGACTATTGGTACAAAAATAAGTTTAAAAAAATTATGTCGCCCAATCAAAACGTTATTTGGTCGTTTTAGCGTTTTGATGCCAAAAATTACTCATAAAAAAAAAATTAAAAAAAAACACGTTGTTGTTGTTGTTTCTTGTTATGTTCGTCCCAAAATTCAGCAACCCGAATACCGTTTGCTGACGCAGCCATTAGCTCCTCACGAGTGCGTGTGACAGGGCAGGACCATTTCATCCTATTAGAGAAGATAGGGGTGTCTCATGTTAATCATCATGGGGTGTATGTAATAAACTAGCCTCCAGGAGCAATTGTATGTCCAGCACACGCCTGAGCAGTCAGAAGAATGAGGTATTGCCATAGTTTATAGAGAAGAATAGACATAAAGACCACAAATGAAGAAATAAAAGATTTATGTTCTCACAACGTTGCACCGCACATGTCGCCAACCCTATCTGCTGACACCGAGCTTAGAGTCGATACGGCCACGCTCGCTATATGTCGATGAGTCAGCACTTCCCATCCAATGGACGCAAGGATATACTGGATGAGCCAAACTGTTTATTTTACGACGACTTCGGCTCATTTCGGGTTTCGTCGACTTTATTCGTCAATCGGGTTCCTTGAATGGTAGATAAAGTGATCGGTTATGGGTTTGGGCTTCTTTGGTTTTTTTTTTGAGGTTTTGAGGAATTCTTGTCTTCGTCAGCTTTATAAAGCTGAGAGTACTGGATTGATAGAATACTTTCACTAGATCCATTGTTTTTTTCTATATATTTGATAGACTCGTGATTGACTAGTAGGTACCTGATGCTAAGCGATAATGTGGTCGACGATGGAACACTTTCGCAAGGACGTAAAAATATCGCAGCGGGATTTTATCGCGCACTGGATTTTCAACTCTCGGTGTTAAGCCGAACATTGAGAATCCAACAGAGCTCATCACAGCGCCTCAAAAAACCGATTTCCAACTCTCGATAGGCAGCGCGCGAAAAAAATCGCCGCGGGAATAAAAAAACGCCCGTTCGCAACTTTTCGCACGAGATTTGAAGAGAGAGAGAGAGAGGTTATGGCTATCGTTGTGGCATAAGTACAGTGGCTCCTAAACAAATTTTGTCATGCCAAACAAAGGACACTAAAGTGACAAAGAATCACACTGTCCTCTCTTCTCGACATGAATGGTACTTTAAAACATGGAGCTTGACATTTTTTATTTATAAATGGGCGAACTAAATTAAATGGCAAACCATTCTGACAAACAATAAAAATAAGGAAGATATTTTCATTTAAAACGACTCTACCATTTTATTCTGTTACTGACACAAAATTAATTATAATTTGTTTTATTATTTATGTTACGTCACACTGACATAACAAAGGTTTCCATATTTATTTGTGGAAAACCACAAATCAAATTTTACTAGCAACTTTAGTATGATGTTCTAATTATTTGATAATAAGTTATGATATACATATTCACAACAGCTTGTTAATTGTGTACGCAATTTTCGAAATGTTTTGTAAATGGTGCTGACACTAGCTAATTTATTCAATGTACCTATTATACGTTTCAGGATTAGTTCAAAATATTTCACAAAGTTTTTAAAGAATTGCATTTTTGAGACAACGAAACCAGTAGACACAGTCATAACTAAAAGTAGGTCGGTATTTCTCCTTCTTGAGTCGAGCCTTCAAAGCAAGAGTGAACAGACATCTTTTGGGCTTGCTCTTTTCATCATGACTGGCTCATCCATCGCTTTACACCAGGCGAGATCCAGGCCCCTAATTGCTTTACACACTATCAATCTCAATCTGATTCATTTTGAAGGATATCGCTAATACATTGCTTCTTATGTTAGAAAAATATGTCTGCTCAACAACGTAATAACGCAATGAATGTTGCTGACCTGTCAAAATGAAGCCCAGTGCTACTGATAGTGTGTTACGCAATTACCCCGCAGGTCAAGAGCAAGCCCATTGAGCAGCAATAAAAAAAAATTAAAAAAATGCAATACTATGTTATTAGATAAGTCGAGCCCAGTAGGTGCCCACGCCAATCGCGCCAGAGGTACTGATAGTAGTATTAGTAACTTCAGTCAAGTCGAGAACCGATCTATAAAGCTATTTGTCTAACACTTAGCTCGCCCTAACTTTCACACAACAATAGGGAAAGCCATTACATAAATCCGCGCGCCATTAAGTTGTTACGCCTAAAAGTAACTCCTCACAACAATACGCCTCTAATTCCTCGTAAAAGCATACTAATTGATATTTTCATGGGAACAACATTCTCGTAACTAAAACTGCGTAGGAGCCCATTATCGGGCGGCCGTCTGTAACTGCCGCCATTAGGCTGCCATAATACATGAGTTATGGGCAAAATTTAACATTTATGTCTTTCTGAGAGGAAACTTGTATCTGACATTTGTCTATGTGACAGCGCAGCCATCTTGTTTTTGAATTGTGGGCGGATTTCACGTGACAACAATTAAGTTGGTATCTCTAATTATCAAACAACATAACATCATGACTGTAATCCCCGGAGGGTTCGGCAAAGCTGTAACTATTAGTACACCCACATTTCTGCAGTTATGTTTACGTGCCATGTTATAGAGGGCGAGCCAATAACCATCAACCGGACATGAATCCAGACGAGCAGCAAGGAGCTGCTACTGAGAAATTCCTGATGGAAAAACCCATTAAAATGTTACCCAAACTGGGAACCGAACCCAGTTCCTCATTCCAGCAGTAGCGCTTGCGACCTATGGACCAACGAGGCAGTTAAAATTATCAAATAATTTGGAAATATATTTAGTCTAAAATATAATCGTTTTCTTGATATTGTTTTGGAAGATTTAGTAACATTGCTTGAAATAGCAAAAACATAGAACGGATTGAATATCATAAAAACTATTTGTCACTTCTAGTCACCCTTATTCACTGAGTATAGGAAGTGCTGCAGTCAGGAACGGGTCAGTTGTAGAGGAACATTCGGTGCTTAGATATGTCTCACGCCCGCTACACGATTCTTACGAGTAACTCCATCTATCTAGGTACACTTTTTTCTTTTCAATTACTCAAAATGAGGGTCCCTAACAAGGTTTTCTTGTAATTAATATGGTTTAGGTACCTACTGGCTCTCACTGCCCTGTCTCAGAAATTCACCCTGTAGATACCCCTGCACATAAAATTGTAACCTCACTTAGTAAAACAATCTAAAAATACTTAGCTTCTAAGCAGGTCACTTTGGTGAGAGATGTTTAATTTGTGAAAGCAGCGATCGTTATCCAAGGTCGTAAGAGATACGAGTATTTCCAATCTTTAATTAGATATCTTCTCTTCATTTCAAGTATGAAAGTGTCATCTATTGAATGAAGCTAATTTAATAAACGAAGTACTCAAAGCAATGCTCCTCAAATAGAAAGTTCAATCTTTGAAAATGTTTACTTTAAAAGCTTTCAAAGATCGTGAGATTTCATTGCTATTTAACTTGAATTCTTAGTTTCTGTACGTAAGTTCTCTAATGCTTAAACTAACTTATTTACCTCGAATCCGAAAGCAATATCCGTAAGTAATCCTAATGAGTGCGAGACCTGCACGATAACTTTCAGTTTTCTAAAATAACTCGACTCGAACTCGAAATGGGAAGGGTAACTATTTTATTCTACTTAATATATATCCTTCCGCTTTTAATCCATCCAAAGATTGTCTTTAAAAGACCGCCCATTGTCGGTAGTGAGTCGTTGAGCTCCTCAAGTTTTAAGTTGAGCTACACGATTACTGACAAATGCCTGGACTGGTCCAGTCAAATCTGTGTGGTAGGTACTTTCCTCAAAAGACCATTTCAGACCTCAATCTACATGGACTTCACATGATCTGACCAAGATTATGTCTGGACTTAAAAAGATACTCTGACTGAGTTTCTTTCTTCTCATCTAGCTTATTCTTTTTTTTATATAATATAACGTGTAAATGTGATTCTGATATCCTATTCTGTAAATAGGATATCAGAATCACTTTTACACGTTATATTATATTTTTTATTATATAAACAATTTCATTTTAATTCATTGTGTCACCCTTTGTTTTTACATTTATATCAGAAATTAATAATAAAGAATATTCTATTATATTCAGTTGTAGTCGACACCATCACGTAGTCGCAGAACACACGCAGTACACTGTGAAAAGTATCAGCAATTCACATCCTGTTGGTACATAATAATTTCTCTAATCTGGTGTGCATTGTGATAGATTTGACCTTTATTTGCAGTTGCAGCTACGACTACCTAGAGATCACGGAGGTGGGCGTGGACAACAGCAGCGGTGCGCAGGAGTGGCAGCTGCGCGACCATCATGAGGCGTTCAGCTCGGATACAGAGGTAGATGAAGTTTATTGTACCATACACGTTATCTTCGCCTATATTTGAATTAAGAATTTGAGATCATTTTCAGTTATGGAACAACTAACTGAATGTCATACTTAACAAAGTTCAAATTCCATTGCAACCAAAAACTTATTAGGATCTTTTTGTTACAAATGGTCACTCAAAAATCAACTTAGAATACATTTCACTAAAGTAGATAACTGATTAGGTGGTGTATAAGACTCTGGTTTTCGGAGCGGTTTTCTGGTTTTAGGAGTCTTTTAAAGAGATCAAGGAACTATAACCACTGGGTTGAAGATTTAATGAATCGAAATCGAAAAATAGAAATCCCGCATCCATGCCATCAGCGAAGTTGTACGCAGATAAGATAGACCATTTTTTTTCTTTTTTTTTTTCGAGGGGAACCTTCAAAAGGCTCCTGGCCTGGCCTTTGGGGATAAAACCAGCGAGTGTGGGATTTTTACCTCACTAAAACCACCCTGGTGGTCACCATCTGCACATGGAAGGGGCACCGTTACCTCTCAAAAGACCAATCCGGAGCCCCCTCTGTGCAACGCCTGTTAGGCCACATCTCTGGGGAAACTGTAAAGGGGAGATAAGATACACCTAAGTACATCTATTTTTTCCTAGATTTAAGTAACTTTTGACGTTTACTTTAAAAGCCAATTCCTGATTTAATGACTGATATAAAAGACACATGTAAGAAATTGCTGACTGAAGTGTTCCATAATATAATCAGCCTATAATGTTCCCACTGCTGGGACAAAGGCCTCCTCTCTTCGAGAGGGAGTGTGTGCTGATAATCTATCACGCGGGCCCAGTATGGGGTTGGTAGATGTCACATGTCTTAGATGTTTTTTTCTAGGACATGTCGGTTTCCTCACGATGTTTTCCTTCGCCGTTTTGAGAGCACTGGTGATGAAATTATTTATTCAAAGTAAAGCGCCTGCCTGAGTTCGAACCCACGACCTCAAACTCCTATGTCGGGGTCATTACCACTGCTCTCAAGCTTTGCTAAAAAACTCTTATTTATTTTTCTTCTCGTCTGTTACCAGATTTGGGAAGAAACCGAGACCCAACTCCCAGAATCGGACGCCATTAGCGCGGGCTGGATGCGGGACGCGCACGCGACTCGCGCTCGACGTCTGTGCGGTGATTGGAGCGGCAAGTTGAAGCTGTTGCGGTACCAGTCAAGAGGGAACGTGCTGCGGCTACGGTTCAGAGCAGACCATTCAAGGCACTACGCGGGGTTCAGGGCGAAAGTGACTGTTACTGATTGTAAGTACCTACAATATTTTAATAATACTGATTTGTTACTGCCTCTGTGGTGGCTGACGCAAGTTGAAACTCCTTTGGTACCCGTCGCTTTCCGTATACTGTACGTCCCGAAAAGAAAGACGAGCGCGTCCCGCGGCCATTGTGCTTTGGCTGTGGTTCAGGGCAGAACATTCACCATCCTATGCGGGGTTCAGGGTGAAATTCCTGAATATATGAGTAAGTGAGTATATGCTACAATCTTTGGCTTATTATTTGACCTACCTATAAGTAAAAAAGCGGTTCCTGTAGAAGTTCTCACATTCGATAAATCTAACACGAAGATGAGTAGGGTTTCTTTAATGTCTAAAAAACAGCGAACAAATTTTACATTTCTGGGCATTGTGATGTAACTAGGAAGCTCAAGTTCTCGCGGAGGGCACCATGTCTGCTATAGATACCAGAGACGCAGAGTAAAACGGAAACTCTAGAGAAGGACAGTACTAAAATATGCTACCCCGACAATTGCCGGCAAATAAAGGAGAGATAGAATTATTTAAAACTTGTCATTTTCGTGCTAATTCATTAAAATTAAACACGAAACTCTCGTCTCACCGGCATTGGCCAATGTTCAGCACTACCAACTTTCCACCAAGTTTTTGTAATACAAAACTTGGTATAAGGTATAAACTTTTAAAACTCAGCATCTCAGCGACAAAATACTCTTAGAATAGACAAGACGCAGTCCATCTGAAACTTTTAACTTTTAAATCAATTTATTGGACTAAGGAAGTAGCCATACTACCTACTTATATCATTGCCTCATCCCTACAAAAGATTTAAAGAATATTTCACCAGAAGTTCAGTGAATACAACTCCAGCCTTCATACTGAAAAAATCTCCTCGGCGTGTTTCGTTTTTCAATTTCAACTTTTCGCTCCGTTCCGTGCGGACACCAGCGGAACGGAACGGACCGTCTATACGACAAATAAAGTTGCCAACTTTCACCTATTGTGCCACCCCTACTACCTTTAGCACCTGAACATAAAGTTTAAATTCGCCTAACACCAACAACAAAGGCGACAAACTTAGTTATGCAGTTAACCTAACCTTATTAACGAGTGCATAGAGTTTATTATTAAATGTAGAAGTGGAAGTGTAAGTTCGTCAAGTAGAACGAGGCAAGTTGAATAAGCGGAGTCTAGTTTTAATTAACCACGGCTATGTAAGACTTTGCGTTCGTTTCTGTTCCGCTGTTTTTTGTTCCGACTTCCCGGATAGTTTCTGGGATCGATGTTGTAGTTGTGAAGCAGTCGCGTGCGCCTCGCCTTCAGCTAACTTGGTCCTGTTCACTGGCGCGAACAAACAATCTAAAAGATCGGAGATTTGCCAAATAATCGCCACTATCTCTTAAATGGTTAAAACAACTTGGTATTGCTTTACTGAGAGTAACTAGATGAATTTCATGAATCAACCTCACTTTACATTGTTGCCACCTTTTTAGGGTTCCGTACCTCGAAAGGAAAAAACAGAACTCTTATAGGATCACTTTGTTGTCCGTCCGTCCGTCCGTCTGTCTGTCAGTCAAGACCCTATTTCTCAGGAACGCGTGGAGGTATCAAGCTGGAATTTATATCAAATACTCAGGTCTACTGATCCTTGGAGCTGTGAAAAAGTCAAACTTCTAAGCCAACGCAATTAAAAGATACAGCCGTTTATGCCGCAAATTTCCGCAAATTTAAGACACTCGCAAGGGAATCAAAACCTACAGGGTACTTCCCGTGAACTCAGAATCTTGAAATTTGGTACGAAGCAACGTCTTAAGCACAAATAAAGGAAAAATTGCAAAAACCGTAAATTTTTAGTTACATCATATCGCACCCTCGGTGCGCGAGTCCGACTCGCAATTGGCCAGTTTTTTTTTTAATTAAAAATCCTTATGTAAATGCAGTTTTCTTAAAAATACGTAGCGTGTTGTTTATCATAGACTAACTAGTTTATTGGGCAACCAAGTTTTACAAAGATTGCGTTAGTAGTCACATTAGGAGTTTGATTATAGTAATAGTACTCATATACCTACGTAAGACAAATTCTAGACGGATTTATAACCAACATTTTCATTTTTCTAACGGTAAGCTAGCTACCATATCAATTCCGGATAGTTATGAAACTCACTCTGTATGGAACTCTATCAAAACTGTAGCTTAAAGCAAAATATATAAGATATTCTTCCCAAAGTATATCAAGCACTACGATCTATTGGATTTCGTGGAGGTACCTCTTCTACTTGTGCTGAGCTCGACGCTGCATGACACGCATAAATCTCATTTGACTTTTATATTACCGCTAGTACAGCAAACTTGACAACACACGAGATATAGCTCTCGCTAAGATCATTTGAATCTATATTTCTCTAGACTTGACGTCTGCCCTCGATCTTATTTTATTTAGGTATACAATAATTTAGGAACTAAAACCACATGATTGGAGTAAACCTGATATTCAACCTTAGTTTTTGTTTACCCTAAATCTTTTTGATGGGTCATTGTATTCATCGCTGCTCTCAAAACATCGTGAAGAAACTGGCATGTCTTAGAACCCAAAAAAAATCGAAGACGTGTGACATTCACCAACCCGCACTGGGCCCGCCTATATTCCACCGATTATCGCCCACTCCCTCTCACAGAGAGGACACAGGCCTGGGTCCCAACAATGGGAACATTATAAGCTGACTATGCTTATGCTATAATTATATTCGTCATTATGAACAACTTTGACCATGGGACCAAACCTGAATTTGCAAAAAAAGTCAGCTTCTTAGTACATTATTGTTCACATAAATCGCGTGTGTATTAGCTTTCCCTAATTTTGAAAACCACAAGTAATAACGGTAAAAACCGTACGTAAACATGCGTTTAATATTAAAAGATTTATTGTTTCATCTTTCCCACGCACACAACACCGTTTCGTGAAGGAGGTTTATTCTGAAAATCCATTTTATACGCTCCGTACATAATTTATAATACCAAGCAAATAACACACTCTCTATAAAGCCAGACCACCAAATATAATACGACAAAACAACGCAACACACGATCCACTGCCTCTCAAAACTAACTGGAAACATCGCTGTAATGAACTAACTGTTCAATGTATACCGCGCGCTATGTTTTGACAAATTATGTGGGCTTAATCAGTAGCGGTGCCGAAACCGCGTAATAAGCTCAGTTCGAAGCCAAAATCTTGAACAATAATGGTTTTAGCTGCAGGCAGAGCCGTATAATATGGACGAAGATAATATCTGGCATTAGAGCAAGTCTGCGTAACATTGGAAATTTAATAGGCCTCCGAATTTTATGATAATTTATTGTCTGGCCTCCAGACTCTGGGGGCTAACGTAGGCCGTGATTTTAGTAAAATTATTTCAGAACAGATTTTGTCAAAAGTTGTGTTACATATTTATGACTCATTAAAAGAGTATATGTACTTCGTCTTCTCAGCTTGTCGATGGCGTACTAAATGGACTCGCCCAGAATTCGGCTACGTGTTTCGCCATCACAGAGTATTAATAAAAATTATCTTTACCTATTTTAGCTTTGGTTTAAGTAGTTTTGTGATCATCTTTGTAGGTTTAAGATCATATTCCAATCCACTTTTAAGAAAAACAAAACAGTCATGTTATTTATTTGAAATAAGTGGAGGTATCTCGTATGTGTCATGCATGTTACTTCATTGTGTCTAAGGTAAAATGGGATCAGACAGGTTATTTAAGCGAAAGAACGAAGTGAAGTAGTAGCCGGCCATATTAGCCGTAGAACGGATGACCGTCGTGGTAGACGTGTTCTTGAGTGAAGACCGCGAATCGGCCAACGTAAGGTAGGACGCCCTCGGACTATGTAGATGGAGCGACGATCTTCGCAGGGTGGCTGCTAGCAGCTAGATGAGAGTGGCCGAAAATCAAGTTGAATGGCGTGCAATAGGAGAGGCCTATGTCCAGCAGTGGACTGCTGTAGGTGATGATGCTTTAATTAAAATGGTTTAAAACCAATTACAATAATTAAAGACACAGTTTAAAAGACCAAGTTAAAAGATACACGGCTGTGCCTTAGAATGTTGTCGATGCGACTGCCATCTGATCTTCATGACCAACTTATAAATCTGGTCCAAGGTCAAGGTAGATGATCCTGTAAAACATACATACCTACATTAACCCACGCCTTCTTCCCATAGGAGTAAGTAGAAACCACAGAACGTCACCGTTACGATTGCTTACATAGTCCTTTGCTTCGTTTACGTTCATACATCACAGGGGCAATTCTCGTAATTTGAAGAAAGTTCACAGTCTGATCTCAGTCTCAATCTGTCAAAAATACCTCTAATATCCCTACATTTTTGACATTGATGGTCGCTGAAATGAGATTGCGACTAGATTTTGAACGTTTTTAATAACGGAAATTGGTCATCTGGTCACACACGCACACCGGTTACTACGCACCTGACCTTTCTGAAGAACATCACCAGTAAGGTCACTATTACATCCTACGAAAATCCTCACAAATTCTATCTCCACCTATTTAGAGCTCTACATACAAAGGCCTATCTTCAATTTAGTATCACAACGTCGCCGAACATGTCACGGGGAACAAATTGCTTCCGCTGACAATGCAAACATTGACGTCGTGTCGAAACATGTCGTTAGCAATAACGCCTGTTCCCTGACAAGGCTTCTGACAAGTTTGTCACTATGAATGGGCCTGTCTTGTGACAAATATACTTAGCTTGTTGCTAACTATTCTGTTCAAGAATTACTTAGAAGTTAGTGAGCTTACTAACGCAGGTGGATTTCCTTTGAGTTGCCTCACTTGGCTTTTGAACTCTTAACTCATGTATGATAAATGATTTTATTCATGTAAAAGTGTTTGTTCAAACCTACTTAAGGTTTGAACAAACACTTTTACACGTCAATCATATTTTAAAAACTAGATGCGTTCGGCGTTTGCCATCTGACTACTCTGAGAAGAAAGGACGAAACAAACTCAGAGGTCACAGTCCCTTATCTCTGATGATGTATCATACCAAGATTATGTCTGGACTTTCTAGACATAATCTTGGTCAGATCATGTGAAGACCATGTAGACGGGCGTCTGAAATGGTCTTTTGAGGAAAGCACCACACAGATTGAGTGGACCTGTCCGGTCAGTGCACGTATTCGTCAGTAATCATGCAGCTCAACTCAGAACTAAAGGAGCTCAACGATTCGATGAACTATGTAAAGAACGACTCTTGATCATGAAGAAGCTATGTCCGCGGGATATCATCAGAAAATTCAAAAATATCTCCTATAACAATGACAGAATATTATTTTTGATCTGATAAAAAAGTATATAGCCAGATCGAAAGCGAATCGGAAGCAGCGCCGAATAATTGGCATTTTAATTGAAACCAGTCACCATATGACAGTTTTTTCATTGTATTGTCTGTCTACGAGTACCTTCAACTATCACCGCTCCGTTCATTACCGCTTCTTCATTCAGTACCCATTGTGTTTCGTACTGGCACAAAACAAAATCAATAAGCGCGAAGTTCTCGAAATTCAAAAGTCCGACATCCAACTCATTCTCTATTGAGTGAGCTAAATTCATAACATTTCCCGAACTTAAATTTGAATAACGATGCTGGCATTCCTTTCGTTTGCGAACGAGTGAATGGATGAATGAAACTAGTTAACGAGGAAGCGCATTTTTGCAAAAAAATTGTTAGAGCTGAGAGAACTGTTGAACATAATTTGATCTAACGAGCACCTTTGATACGTCAGGTTGGTAGAAGCATGTTGAAGTACATGTGTCGTATTTGAGAGCTCTCTGCATTAAAACAGTCCTTGTGAGGCTTTCGAGATGACAGTAGAAGAGTTACTGCTTCAGAGATTCAATTGTGAGGAAGTAGGTACCTACCATGTTTGATTCCAGAAGGCCAATCGCCGTAATCATAAACGTTTTAATCTAGTCTGTGACACTCAGTCTTAAAATCATGTATCATTTTAGATACATTAGTTTCAATTCAATTAATTAATTAAAGGTAATTTTGATAGCAATATATCAAAAACACCTCTAATTTACTATTTTTTTTAGCGATAGACAAAGATAAGAATGCGAACGATCTCAAACATACGAGAATCGCCCTTCAGGTCTGAGAGTCTTTTTTTCTGGTTAAAAATATGTTCACCTATAACCACCCTTTAATGGATCTTTAAGAGTCGTAAGTAGATGTTTAATTAATTAGGTTTAGTCAGTTAGTACCCTACCCTACCATATTTAACAAAACTAAAAAAAATATTTTCAAACCATTATCATCACAGCTCACAGTGTTAAGATAACGCCCATCACAATTCCTAGAACCAACACGTCCAAGATAATAGCGATTCCAAAATTAATCAACACTGTCCCACCACGAATCGCAATTAATTATTTAAACATCAGGAAACTTAAACATAACAAAGCCTCCCGAGATTAGACCCCTCCCTCTTTACCGTCCATTTAATATTTAGAGGGGGCGCGTCCCAATTAAAACTCAAAAATGTATACAGCGTGGGTGGCACAGAGTCAGAGTAATATGGAGTCTAGTCTGGAAGATCGGTCTATGTTTGTTTGTGTAGTGTTTTATGGTGAAGCTAACGCAGAAGGTAAATTAAAAAAAAAATATATTTTGTCGCTAGTTTTAATTTAATGGCAGCGGCCAATTGAGAAGTCCTAGTCGATAATCATAACCCGTAACCTTTTTTTGTGTCAATTTAAAGAAATTTAATTTTAGTGTCTAGTCAGTTTTAATGTTTTTATCTTTATTTTAATGACATTGTTTTTTTTTTGTTACCCTGTACTGTCCCACTGTATTCTTATCTAGCCTATACTGTCCCACTGGTGGGCAAAGACCTCCCCCAAGTCCTTCCAGGAACTCTTTTCCCGCGCCACATCGAACCAGCCCTCGCGTTACAAGTCCAGGTCATCTCGCTACCGTTTTCTGGGCCATTGAATATTAATGTATTTTATCCTATTGATGTAATAAACTGAATGAATTTTATGTATTTGTGATTTGTAAATGCGACTTGGTGCCAATCTTGGTGGTAATCAATAAATACAGTTTCGCTTAATACAAAATTTTCATTTTGAATGAGAATTCAATTTCTGGTATCTCTTTCAATAAATTGTTATTGGAATATTCTCAATAGCGTCCCCGTATTCCCCCGCTTTGTCGCTTCCTTTACCTACTCTAAATACCTATCTTCGAAATAAACAACACGGTAGCCATTGAATACAAACACAATACCTACCAGTGAGCGGATAACAGGCGAAATATTACGCCAATAATATGTAACATCAATTATGCTTTTATACGGTTATAAAAGTCAAATGAATGGCTATTCATTGGGCACTTACGTAGACGCTGGTATGGCAGGCTGTAAATAGTTAATTTCAGATATTTAAAATACGGTAGGTAGCCTATTAATTTTGTCCCCATGTGTATCAAGGTCGCTCAGCGAGCTATGGAACGAGCTATGCTTAGAATCTGTCTGGGGGATAGAATCCGGAATGAGGTGATCCGGCAGAGAACCAAAGTTGTCGAATAGTATTAATCCTTGAAATTCTCATCAAGCACAAAGGAGCTTTAATAAATTCGTCACTGACCGTATAATTCTACCTGAAGAACTGGGTGAATAGAAATTAGGTACTAAGGTAAATCAAAGGGAGAAAATTTAGAATGTCAGTGAGAGCTAGACTACTGTCCGACCCTGCAAGGTGCGGAGTTTATTAAAATTCGTCGTTGACAACGTGTCGTGTTGTCGCACCCTCTGTTGCGGCCTTTGTGACCACTTTGCCATTCAGCTAATGAATATATCCGAAAGGTTTTGTTCCCACGTGGGGACGAAAGAATTGCGCGCGCATGTTTTAATTAAAACACTTTTTAGCGCTCTTGGAATACTAATTAACTGCCGTCAGTTTATACTAGGTCTTGCTTCTTTTCGTAATGAGATAGAATGCCATCGTTTTGTGCCAGTGCTGTTTAAACGGTGGAGAATAAATACTTAAGAAGAACGTATTTTTATTTTCTTCTCTCAAGAGCGGAATTTAAAAAAAAACTTTTACCTACTTCATTTTGTTGAGAAGTTTTTAAACTAACTTGCTTATAACTACTCCACTTCTTCAACACGTGCGCTGCTCGTACGTGTGTATATTTTGTAGGTTTTCTGGTTTCACCGAGTGCCGGTGACGTGTAGCTATTGTGAGGACGAAATGAAACCGTTGCACACGCGGGAAATCTACCACTTTATACCCTTCATTTTTGCTGGCTGAAGCGAACGTGTATTTTGCCACACAATATTCGACTTTGGCTCCTCATAATTACGGCAACAAATATCCCCAAAATTGCGAACATTACACCTGCCAACAAGATTACTCGGTCCATTTCGCACCAACTGCCGGTGAGCTCCGATCACTGAACTTATAAATATTTCATGTTCTCCTGGTACCGGCGCGACACGAAAACATGCCAGTAACGCCGTCATTCTTCGTGTTAGGTTTTATTGCATTATTAGAGGTTTAGTTCTACGAGAAACTACGCTAACTAGAGCAACAAGTATGGAATCATTGTGTTGTTGCCAAAATGAGCACACGATAATTTAATAGTCCTCAACTAGATTCTACGAGCAATTGTAGTACTAGTCCAAACGAAGAGAATAATAGAGGAAGCATCATTTATTTATTTTCATAATAAACGTAAGAACAATGGAAACAAAACAAAACACACAGAGTTGTAATGAAATTATTAAATTCAGAGTGAAAACTTTCTCGCGAACACCTTGTTCTGTTAAGTAACATGGAGAGCGCTCCTGTTTTTTTAAAAGGTAAATGAATGACTATAGAGCGTATTGTTTTTGTTCACAGCACAATCGTGTATGGATTCAAAGCAGGAGCTGTTCAATGGACATTGCTACCTCTTCTCTGGTTACCCGAAAGCATCTTGGGCTACTTCCAAACAGGTAAGTTTATGAATGTTGTGTTTTTTCATTAGGAATTTCTAAGTAACATCCCGGAGTTTGGAAGTTGGCGGTGTGATACCCCCGTGTCTCGGAAAGCAAGTTAAGCCGTTGGTCCTGCGTCTGATCTCTCTCCGGTCGTGTTGGATTGCCGTCCCATCGTACTATTGGAGTTAGGGAAGAGAGAGATGCACCTGTGCCTGCACACACGCTTGTGTACCTACTATAATCTCGCGCGCCGAAGGCCAGTCTCCGCTAAGATTGGCCCCGATGGCCGAAATACGGTCTGGAGGACTATATGTAAATACAGCATCAAATCTAAGCGCTGAAAATGTAGTGAAGGACAACTAAAGGATAGACAGGATAAGCGACTATACAGTAAAGTTTGATCACGTACCAACACCACTTTAATGGTGGTGCCATCACATTCTTGTATCAAAAGACATTTCCAAGATTGCAATTACCAAAATAACACTGAGGATAAAGCCAACTGGACCCTCAGTCGTGTAATCCTCAATTATTTATATTCCTTATCCCTTGTCCTTCAGCCGATGCTGCCGCGTTAAATAAAAGTGTATCACTGTCTGTCTGTAGCGTATTTTTTTTTTTGTGGAACAGTTTCATTGGCTTAATAGGGCATTAAAATGGTTTATAATATAGATTAAGGCCTAAAATACCAATAACAAGTATTTTTATGTAGCCGACGTTTGCACAGACGTAAAAATATCGCGGCAGGATTTTATCGCGCACTGGAATTTCAACTTTCGGTGTTGAGCTGAGCATTGAGAATCCAACAGAGCGCATGCCAGCGAGTCAAAAAATCACTGTTGGATTTTCAAATCTCGGCGCTAAACAGTGCGCTGAAAATCCAGTGCGGAAAACAAAATCACCACTGAGAAAACGGGCCCGTGTGTACCTGGGCTCACAGTTAAGAATATCGAGAAGGAGGTTATGAAACACATTATTTTCCGGAGAAGAAAAACTATCGTGGCATAAATTTCCATAATCTGCGTCCGTCTTTCTCACAACTGACAATTTGTAATTTAAATGGAGTAGACTTTGGAATCCATGACGCTTCACTAGTCCTACAAAGATTGATTACACTTTACAAGTAATAAGAACAACAAAGTTGCAAAACTTTTGTTTCAGTTCTGTTGCTTGTTAAATTATAATTTTCTAAGGAATAATGATAGGGTTTAACCGAAATCCTTTTTGGCGAACGTTTCTTTTCGACCTCGACGCTTTACTATGCCATTACGTCTGTTGTGCTTAGCGACCGGTCCCTCTGATCGCCTTTGTTATCATCGTGACAGCCCTGTCCTTTATCTGGGTTAAAATAATGTGACGGACTGTGTTTAGTTATTAAAATTTTTCCAGTATCTAAGTTGACAATTTTTTTGTGTCTTAAAATTACATGGTCATTGGAAAAGGCCCCTCAAAAATCAATATTTTATAAAAAATCATCTTAATTTTCTTCTCAGGTGTGTGAAGGCCTGAACATGCATCTTTCATCAGTCCATTCTGCGGACGAAGAGCGATTCATTGTCTCAGGGATCCGACAAAGCAGCGATTACAGCGCTGGTTCCATATACTGGCTAGGAGCGCGCCAAGGAGGAGTAGATGGGGACAGCTTGAACTGGATAGATGGAAGCGCTGTAGGGTTTCAAGGATGGCCGCCGTATAATGACACTGAGGAAATTGAAGATGCCTGCTTAGGTATTCAGGTAAGTTGCCAGTGTCGTAAACTTTGCAACCTACAGAGATGCAAGTTTTCTAAAGCCTGGCCGCCACGTCCGCGCTGGGTCTTTCTTTTAGCTTAAGAACTTGTTTATAAGTGTTGACCAAACAAACCGTTGTCTCTGCATAAAACTAGGTTAAGATTGCTATAAGAATAACTTTTTATGCTAATAACATCCTCTACCAAGGTATTAAGAAGCTATAAATAATAATATGTCTATATATATAAAACTTCTTCGTGAAGAAAAAACCCTGCATAATAAATCTATATGTTTTTAGTGGAAGTCATCACCAGTTCCGTCTCTACCAAGCGGTTTGTTTTGGACCTTATACAAATGTGGTATGACAGGCGGGTACGTGTGCAAGCGACGGCTGAACCCAGAACATACCCTCAAGAACAGGACCGTTGAAGGGATTTCAGGTATTTACATAAGACACATAAAGATAAATTTATTAAAGTACACACGACGACATATCAAGCTATACATTTCCAGTTTTAGCTGACCTCGCACTGTATAGGCTTTTCGTACAATGAGAAGTCAGCTTATACGGAAAGTGTTTTTTTTATTTTTTTAAATCGTTGCCCCACACTAGGAATTACCCCTGTATCGTGGGTGCGTTTACAACAAACATTTAAACTCACATACACAAACAGCCAGACCCAAAACAACTACCTGTAGGCAATACAACTATTTGTTCCGTGCGGGATTCGAACCCACGACACGCAGCACAGCAGTCGATCGCTCAGCCACTGCGCCAACCGTGTCGTCTGAAATGAATAGCTTGATTTGTCGCCGTGCCTACATCAATATTATAATTAAATAGTTCTAAATAAAACTGCAATGGTAGCTGAGTAATGGTATGCTTGAGGTTTCTGGTATACGAAGCAAAGCGGTACCACACCTGGGCGCCATTACAAATAAAGTGGCGAACAGCACGGGAACAAAAAACTTGCTGATCATGAATACCCAACTATAGAAAACTTACATGTATTGGAACTTAATCATCTATCTACTTAAGCTTTATGTAGTCTTGGGTTGATTTTGATTAACTACTTGTAATATTAAAGGCTTAAATAAATTTTGCTTACAATGAAATTTTAACCTGGTCATAGTATGACATTGAGTTTGTGTTTCCAAAAACATAATGGTTGTCGGATATTCTGAATTTAAATATATTTCATTTTCTGGTCCCATGCTTGGCGCCAAACTACACAATAACAACATTAAACATTCTAATGCATTTGTTTGTTCGTCTAGGAGTACTGACAAGTCCCAATCACCCTGGCATCTATGACAATGATCTGGACTTCTGGGTGCACGTAGTGGGGCCTACGGACACGCGACTGGTCTTTGTTTTTCAAAACGTGGATTTAGAATACCAGAAGGACTGCCTTTATGATTTCGTTGAGGTGAGCTGTTATTTCTTAAACACGGTACATATAAATATATTTAAAAAACATATAGCTCATTTACCATTGATCCCTCATCAGCATAGAAATTTAAATTACAGTACGCGCCGCAGTTTGAAATAAGCGTAATATGTATTCAAATTGCCAAAACATTTCTAAACGTCGTAACATATTTTATGTAATTTAAATATTCAGAGTAAGGGTAAAATATCCAATAAAAATTCCATTAGGAATTGCTATTCCGCGTCTTTTGCTGTAAGCTGTAGCGTTGGGAGAAATTAATAATTCCCAAAACATCGCTCAAAATATAATTTTATTTTAATGCCAGTAGATTGTTCGCATTGAAGCCTTCCAGGAAATAACAGGGATCGTACTATAGTTATAATTAAAGATAAGTAGGCAGAAATAGGCAATTTCGAGTGAAGCTTAATTTTTAACACATGTTTTCACATAGCCGTTAACCCTGAAAGTAACTGATATAATTTCGCTGGCTTGGTGGTGAGTTGTACTGAGGTTTTTCTTACCAATGCTACAGCCTTAAGTCAGTTACAACGCGCGTTGTAAAGGTAATTTAATAAATCATATCACTCAGTAAGAATCAACTTCAAATGCTGACGATATATTTAATATTTGTTACAATCTTTCAGCTTCGTGACTCGTGGAGTTTGAAGTCGTCGAGATATTGCGGCTCAGTCGGTGAAGCCCACTGGGTTGCATCCACCAACAGGGCCGTGCTGTACTTCCACTCTGACTACAAGTGAGTCCTACGTTATTACAATATCATCATGTGTTATAATTAACGCACACGTGTGTCGGAAATAACCAGAAACCCGTAGCGTTGGCTGAATGCTTTAAAGGCCAGTGGGATAGCAATCGAACGTTTAAGGATAACAAAATCAAAAGAAACCAAATTATGTAGCCGACAAAACCATACCAATATCAAGCCAATTCATTTCTCGTCAGTTTTAACCGTCCACTTATGTGCCTTAAAAATCTCTTTAAGCTTCTAAATAATTATTCATACCACAAATAAAATTAAGAGTACAAATTTTCCTCTTTACAGCACCCAAGGTTCTGGATTCTCAGTGTCATGGAGAGCAGTTGAACTAATTGGCTGCCCGTCACAGACGATAACATCGAAGGAAGGTGTCTTACGAAGTCCAAACTATCCTCACTTTCTGCTGCCAAACTTGGATTGCACCATCGACATTCTGGCTCCTACAGGTAAGACATGCAGCTCAAAAGTTTTGTTAAATTATAGATGAAATATGCTTTGAACTTGCTGGAATGGTCATTAAGGTACTCTTAGGGCCGTATAACAGAACCTCACTCAAAAATCAAACATTACTTAAAGCTCATTTAAAGCCATTAGATTGGTTGAAACTAGTTTTAACTAACGCAGCGTCAACGCGACTTTACTTTTGGTAAATTTCTGTCTACGTGACGTTAACGCACTTCTTCCCGATGTTAACTAATGCTGGATACATCTATATATATAAAATTCAAAGTCCTGACTGACTGACTGAGACATCAACGCACAGCCTAAACCGCTGGTCCTAGAGACATGAAATTTGGAGGGTGTATTCTTCGTGAAGAGTAGGTATCCACTAAGAAAGGGTTTTTCGAAATTCCACCCCTAAGAGGGTGAAATGGGGGGATTTCGTTTGTATGAAAAATCTTATTCCTTGAGTTAATGAACTTGAAACTTGGCACGAATACTTATCTAAGTAAATTATGAAGTTGGCCAATTTTGGTTTTCATAAAGTACCCCCTAAAAGGGGATTGGGGGGTTACAAAGTTTGTATGGAAGAATTTTAACGCGCGGTCCGATTTACTCGAAACTCAGTATTTATACCTAAAATTGAAAGTAAAGAATATTGTGTATCAGGGTTTTTTGAAAATCTACCCCTGACGGGCTGAAAAGGGGTAGTCAATTTTACAGGGGAGGATTTTACAGCGTGGCTTGATTAACTCGAAAATTGGTATAAATAATCTTTCAGTCAAGTTATGAACACATCCTAAAAGATTTTTCAAAAATCCACCCCTGTGGGGGTGAAAAGCGGAGATACAGTTTATATGAAAAATCTTATTCGTTAGGGTAATAAACTTGAAAATTGGCATGAATACTCGCCTAAGTAACCAAAGGGGGATATAGGGGTGTTGAAGTTTTCATGGAAGAATTCGAATGCGCGGTCCGATTTACTCGAAATTCAGTGTTTATATTAGACCTAAAATAAAGAATAATATGTATCAGGGTTTTTCGAAAATCTGCCCCTAATGGGTTAAAAAGGGGTAGTAAATTTTACAGGGGAGGATTTTATTGCATGGCTTGATTAACTCGAAAATTAGTATAAATAATCTTTGAGACAAGTTATGAATACATCCCTAACGATTTTTTTAAACTCCACCTCTGTGGGGATGAAAAGCGGGGATACGGTTCATATGAAAAATCTTATTCATTTAGTTAATAAACTTGAAACTTGGCAAGAATGCTCGCCTAAGTAAATAATAAAGTTTATTATTATAAGTTTTTCAAAACTACTCCTCAAAGGGGGATATAGGGGTGTTAAAGTTTGTGTGGAAGTAATTGAATGCGCGGTCGAATTAACTCGAAACTCAATATTAATACTTTTGACAGAAAATGGGGAAGTACAAACTTTTTATCCTGGTAGCACGTTCCCGTGGGATAACTACCGACTTCCACGCGGGCGAAGCCGCGGGCAGAAGCTAGTAAATCATATGGGCCGTCAAGGTTAATAAGTGAAAAGTACCTACTTTATAATGAATCTGTATACTTTGTTACCATTTTTATTAAATGCCGCCCAACATGAGTCTCTATTAACAAAAATAGCGCCCAACATGAGTCTCTATTAACAAAAATAGCGCCCAACATGAGTCTCTATTAATTAAAATGGCGCCCAACACGAGTCTCTATTAACAAAAATAGCGCCCAACATGAGTCTCTATTAAATAAAAATGGCACCCAGCATGAGTCTCTATTAACAAAAATTGCGCCCAACATGAGTCTCTATTAATAAAAATAGCACCCAACATGAGTGTCTATTAACAAAAATGGCGCCCAACATGAGTCTCTATTAAAAAAAATGGCGCCCAACATGAGTCTCTAATAACAAAAAAGGCGCCCAAATTCAACAAGTGAGTTACCTAGAGCTGGAGACGAAAAACCCTTGATAAAGGTTTTCCAAAGAAATCAAAGGGCCATCAAAGACATGATTTACCACCAACTGATACACACAATTATGTAATTTGCAAAAGAATATACAATATACTTAGCAGATTCATTAAACCAGAGCAGATGCATCTTTCAACAATACTTACCAACCAACTCTCCTTTTCATTTCAGGCAAACGCGTATTCCTGAACATCAGCCATTTCGACTTTGGTTACGGAGTATTTGCAAAAGGCGTCCCCATCAACGTCTCTGACGCTATACCTGAAGACTCCTATATAGACGTACAGATAGATCTACAGAACCCACCGATCAGGCCATTCTTGAACCCCAACCTACTGACCAACGGCCTCTTTGTGTCCCAGTTTGAAATACTCCGGCTTAGAATCAAGACTGGCGAGAATGTTACTGGACAAGGTTTTTTGGCGTATTATAAAACTAGTGAGTATTTTTTCTTTTAATAAGTTAACTTTGTATCTTATTAAAATCTATTTATAGCTCACAATCACCATATCAATATCCCACCCAATCCGTGTTGTCCATTTTTTATTACATTCCTTCCTTTTTTATTCTTTAGAGCACAATTTCAGTTCGACCTAATTTTTATCTTTATTTTTTCTAGTAAGCTACCTGAACGCGTCACATGTGGTGGAAGTAGCATCAGGTGTAGGCGGTCGCCTGGCCGCTCCCAACTGGCCACAGTTAGCTCCAGCACGCGCTGCCTTACGGACGCGACTCATAGCTCCGCATCAACATACACTGACGTTGGCCTTTACTGGTACTACGCTGGTCGCCTCTGGAGATGAACCGTGGCCTTGTGGAGCGGACAGTGGGTGGATACAGGTCTGTAGAATATTGATCCAAATGTTATATTTCTCCGTTCAGAATAATACACCCTTAATTAAGTAGGTGGCTTTAAAAAGAAAAACAAACAATTTGTTTCTTTCAGACTAATATAATTATTTGTCCATAACTGTTAGTAACGGTCTTAAAACAGCCCGAATCCGGCTTATCAGAGAAGCTGTTTTCTTACGCATAATAGCATAAAAGTCATCGACTCTTGCGTCAGCAAACATGCCTGACGCGCTGTATTTGTCGCCACTTATTAAGTTATTGCTCTGCCGAATACATGGATTTTGCAGAAATAGCTCATTCCAGATAGGCTTTTCAGGTTAGCCAAACCCCGGAAAAATCAAATAAACCATATGCCATTCTAAAATCCATCCACAGGTGAAAGACAGCTACACAGACAACAACGGCACTGAGTGGACTCTCTGCGAGGTCGACAGAAGCAAGAGGAAGTTAGAACCGCGCGCGCCTCTAGTCATTAACTCGTACCTCCACTCGCTGAGCGTGACGCAGCACGCGGGCGAGCGCGGTGTCAACATGGACGTATCACTTATGGTCAACAAAGGTAAGAAGAAACGGCCAATATCAAGAACATTACAAAATTATCGATTTATCTAGATTAATATTTTAAATAATCAATTTTCGAGTCAGGCAAAGTGTTATTGGGTTTGTTCGTCATGGAGGTTTCTCAGTAGCAGCCTGAAGTCTGAATTTTTGGCCGGTTGATGGCAATATGCTTGCCCCCTATTACTTAGGGCTTTAATAATATAACTGGTGAAGGTGTACTATAGGTACACCTCTGCCTAACTCTTCGGGGATAACAGGCGTGATGTTACCCCTCGTAGACAGAACCCTCGTTTCCAAAAAGTCTGATGACTGACTGCTCAGTGAATGTGCTGTCAAATATCAAATTACCTAGATTTTGCGAAGCAGCAAATCAAAAACTTATCCAACCATAGAAGCCATTCTTGAAAGGTATTATGAACAACTTATAAAGCGTGGTTATCTTTCAGATCCGGAGTACCACAGCAAGGTACTGCTAATATCTGAGGAGACCAGCTTGGAGTCTTGCTACCCGAACCCATGTCTACACGATGGGAGATGTGTCACAGAGGATTCGAAGAGTTTCTGTCAGTGCGCTGGATATTTCGCTGGTAAGATTTAGGAACACCTCAGGTTTCGACATCTAGTTGTTTTAGAAACCACTTATTTGCATCAGCACCACGCTGACTGATTTTATGAAAGAAAAAAAGTTCTTTAAATCTAATTTGAATGACATAAAATCTGCGGCCAGGAAATAACATCTTGCCTGACTTTTCCAAAACTTTCCAGGACTATTCTGCCTAGTGACAGCATGCGAGAAGACCCCCTGCATGTACGGGAACTGTTCCTTAGTCGTCGGTGGTGCCAACGAAGCAGGCGAAGCTTTTACATGTACGTGCGCACGCGGCTGGAAAGGACGGCGCTGTGCAGAGCGCATTCGACCCTGCGCGTCCAAGCCATGTAACAACAGAGGAGCTTGTACTGAGAGGGATGGAGGCTTTCTGTGTCAATGTAACCCCTCATGGAAGGGGAAAAGGTATGAACTTAAAGTAGGCAGACTTACTATTAATGTAGTTGTAGAGACAAAGAAAAGTGAATGTAAAAGACGACAGATGCGTGGACTTTTATCGTCAAGAGTGCCCTGTATTTTCCAGATGTGAAACCCCAAACCCGACCCCCAACATCATCAGTTTGGGTCAGCGCATGCTCCAAGAGCCGTTCTGGCTCGGCCTCATCACCGTGTTCGTGGTGCTCGGCATGATCGGGCTCATTTGGTGCGCCAAGAGGCACTTCCCCGAAAAGATCGAGAAACTCCTCGCCGAAGAGGCCGACAGATGCGCTAGACGTAAGTACCCCCCTCAATCATCACGGAGGACAAATCTTTAGGCCCAATATTTGACTCAAAAATATAACCCCAAAAGAACTTTTCTCTCATAAGCACACTTTCAATATACGTTCAGTTCGGCTTGCCACTCTCACTTTAATAATACACGGTAACCTAGTTTGACCGTCCAATGAGAGGTATATTTGTGACTCACAGTACAATAATGCTTTGTTCCAACATTTTGTCAGATTGTTTCCGCTATACTCATGTATTTTCTCAATAAACGCACTGTCTCTGGGATGGTAAGGACACGTTTTGCGTAATTTTACTTTTCTTTCTTCTTTGACTTTCTTCTTTTCTATGTTTTACTGTTGCGGGTCCAGAAACTGAATGTGATATAGTTTGTACATATTGCTGCATTGATGCATGTATTGACTTAGATGACTGTCCATTGATAGATGCATTTCTCAGGTTTCTGGAGTCCGTTGAATCACGGTTCTTTTAACTTGATCCACGCACTGCAAACAGTAAGTAGCATCTGTCTGTTTAGAATGTTTATATGTATTTGTCCTGGAAAAGCCTCCCTTCGGATCGGCAAGTTAAAATAATCGTGCCAATAGTTATGTCAAAAAGGATTGCCAGAAGTAATAATCTGACCGGATACAATTGGCTTAACGACACAAAATAAAAAATTACAATATTAAATCCCAGCGAGACACTGTGAACTGTAATCAAAACCTTCATTGTTACTGGACCGACAGAACTGACTTGGACATGTCTTTCACGCTCATCAAAATTCAATGTTTACTCGTGTGTTGCGTATCTGGCAATCCTGTGTGTGTGGGGCTAGCGTCCGCGGGCGGCGCGCGGGGGCGGCGCTACGCGGCCGTGCCCACGCAGGAGCCCTAGTGACGTCACGGCGCGGCGGGCTCACGTGACGTCACGGCGCGGCGGGCTCGCGTGACGTCACGGCGCGGCGCGGGTGTCAGTGACGCGGGTTTGTCCACAGCGGGCGTGCTGCACGACGCTCCGCCGCACCGCACGCTGCTGACGCGGCTGGGTATCCGCAAGCCGTCGGTGTCGGGGCTCGCGCCTCACCCGCGAGCCGCGCGCACCTTTAGCTTGGACGATCTGTTAAAGCCGCCGCCCGGACGTAAGGACTGGAGCGTTGTGTTCCTAGGACCCGCGACCCGCGCGCTCCGCACCACCCGCGAATACATACTCTAATCATAGATCATGTAGACTGCAACAGCATTCAAATTGTAACGATTTATCATCTATATGTTAGTCCAAAACTTATTAGAGGTTATTTTAGTACCTACTTAAATCTATTCCTTCTGATATACCAACTAGATGTTTTGTCTGGATAGAATGCAACCAACTAAAATATCTGTTAGATGTGATGTACTAGAGTAGAGACCCAAATTGTATGTATTCCTACATCAATGGATCACACTTTCACAAAGAATCAAACTCTAATGCTTAAAGCCTTTTGTCTCAATCTGTGACAATCAACTTGCCTAATCATACTTCATGCTGCCTTTACTGAGAGTCACAAAACGTAAAATCTACATGAATACTGTTCCAACTTCTTGCTATCAGACACAGGGCTTTATGAACACATTTTGTTTGAGTATCATTTGCAAAATCATGTCTTATCGCAAACATTTCAAACATTCGGCGGAGCGCGCGGCGGCCGGTACGGTTAGCACTGGATGTGACCCTGCTGTGAATGAAATTTCTATGTGGAATGCAAAGACCAATGTAACATGGCCCGCTACCCTCGTTATTACTTCTTTCGATGTCGATGTGTGCACCCCTGACAGCACAAACACAGCATCTCTAATGTAGCCGCTCCTTCCTTCGTTGACACCTTTCTAGATCGTCCAACTAACTTCGGCCTCTGTTTTGTCAATAATATTGATTACTTTGTCTTCATCATCATCCGTCTCAGATTCAGTATCTTCTTTTCCTTCTCCACAAACTATATCAATATTATTGACAATCCAAAGGCTTCTTTCTGTATGTGAATGTCGCTAGCATGCTACTTTACTCAGACACTGTTTTGTCTCATTACAAACAACGAACTAAACAATAATAGAATTTCTAATTTAATGCATTTTATTGCAAATATACAAGTTACCGTAACATCCTAGATGATTTAAAACAAAACACTGTCTCACTTGTGTTGTATAGCTATTTAAACAAAAATGTTGTAATACTATTTCTGTCTGTGGCTTTGTATGTCGCTTGAACCGTTCCAATAACTATACAACATGACTGATCAACATCTCCATTACTCATTCTGATGTCATGAACACAACACAAAACACTTCTATTGAAAATACAATTGGCACTTCCTAAATTTTTGATTATTGGCACTTACCCTAAAGAATTGGCTTCCTTAGTATGCACAGAGATCGAAGGCATGATTATGATCTCTCAGTCAATAACTGTTGTTGTTCAATCCCCTGTTTTAAATTTCTTAATATTGTGTTGCTTTTGTCATGAACATTCGATGTCGTCGCTTCTCATGAAACTTTGTACACTCAATAATTTAGTATATGTGAGTTTTTTGATACAGGAACACCGTCACCGCGTAAAAAACGTAATAATTCCACTCCGACTAAGAAAAATGCTGCTGAGAAAAAGCAAATTTTGCAACAACTTATAAGTCCCGCAACAGCGAATGATCATTCAAAGAAGATAACAATGGGAGATTTGATACAGATGTCTGAGAAGCGGACTTTGAGCACGGTAGAGAGTGCACCGGCGTTTATGGATTATGGAAATGAGAATAAGGAGACATCATTTGCAAGTGAAGCTTCTACGCCTTCTACGTCGCCGTCCATGCGGCACATATCAGACCCTAAACTAGAAAAGAAAGTGACATTTGCAAGACTGCTGAACAAAGTGTCAGCTGAAATGAGTTCGAGTTCTGACGTGGATATGGTGAATACTATAACGATCCCTATGGCGGTGATAGCGGACAGGGGGATGCGAGCGAAGGCATCCAGCACCCCGCCCTCACCAGGGGTAGAAGTGAGGTCACCTCATAGTACCTCCAGCAATCAAGGAAGTGATTCAATGTCGAGCCTCGACTTGACGTTGACACATGCTGCGTTGAAGAAATATTCCAGGTAGATTTTATTAATAGAATACAAAATTAAATCTACTAAATAAAATTAAACTCCCAATTTTAACTGACCTGAAACAATATGGGTGTTTTCTTCAGACAACCGAAAATCTCTAGCGCCGATTCTATCCTCGCGATGTTTCGGAACTTCTCGTCATCGTCAGCAGCGATAGTGTCACGAGCATCTTCAGGAGGAGTCTCCTTGTCCAGTACACCTTCAGCTTCATCACCACAAGACGATACGGTGGACGCTGATGACTTATCTATTGCTTCCTCGCACATACCCTCGTTAGCACCAGACTCGCCAGTCACCAGGCCTCATAACACTATTGAGATTCAGGTAAATACGAAGAAAATTTACTATTGGAGCACGCTAATCTTATGGGATACTCATTTCTGTTTTGTGAGCATTATGTGTATATCCATCATAGCCTACATAATCACTCCTTAAGAGAATTTAGACGTTTAAAACCCTGAGCACCAAGATGGACCTATTTTCTCTACATTTGCAGGTCCTGGACCCTCTAAGCGCTCACAAATCTTCATCATCAGGTAGCAACCTACTCTATCCGCCGTCCATACTTCTAGAAGTACCAAGCGGGATCAACAAGTGCTTGTCCCCAATAAGAGAGCTTCCTACCCCGTTGCCTACCCCTCTTCCTACGCCCCTACCCACTCCACTACCATCCCCCAGGCTGCCTAGAGCTAATATGGAGATGGATGCTAAGAGTCCGTCCACGGCGACCGTCATGTCACCCAGTGAAGACGAACTTGATGAAATTAAGTGTGAAACGAAGATAGAGAGACCCACTTCTGGTTTGCGGTTGAAGGTACGTTCGATTTGTCAATTGTACCATGCCGTGGTGGTTTTCGGAATATTTATTTGTATCTGAATATTAAATATTTACTTTATTGATTTCCAGCTGCGCCAGCCCCTGCTGAGCACGGACACGGCGACGACGACACCGACAGCGTCGACGCACGTAACCTCGTCCCCCAGCCCCAGCCTGTCGCAGCCCTCGCCCCCTTCCCCCCCGCGCGTGCCGCTGCTACAGCTGCAGCGCGCGTCGCCTGGCTCCCCCCCACCACGCCGCACGCCGCCACACCTAGATTTCCAGCCACCCCCCCTCATCACCGTCACGTACAACGCTAGTGAAGAGTCCGACGAGCCCATGTCCCCTAGACCGCCCCCGCCCTCAGGCAACATGTGCTACCTTAGCCCCTTCTCAATGTCCGCGCGAGGAGAGCGAGCACCCTCAGAATCCAACCTATCCTCGTCAGGGTACAGCTCTATGGCGAGTCCTGGACCTTCGCGCTGCGGTTCGAGCAATCCTCTGTGCCCCTCGGAGATGGAGGATCCTGGCTCCGGCGGGGGACCGTCGTGCTTTCAGTCCCGGAGGCGGCCACTCATGAAGACCAACTCCAGCCCGGCGGCGTCCAACGAAGACAGTAAGGAACGTAGGCGAGGACGATCTGACTCCGAAACGCTCTCCGATGACCCCCTGTTAGAATCCAACGACGAAGGCATAGGGACAGACGAAAGAGTAGATGACGTTCCGACGAGTGCGAAAGAGATGGAACTAGTCTCAATGAAAGAGACTTTAGAAGTTCCACAGGCGGCGCTGTGCTCCCCTAGCGGAGTGACCAAGTGTTCTATAGTTAAGTGTGTTAGTGTCGAGAGAGGACTAGACGAGAAGGCTAGTTTAAGGCCGCCCACTTTGATATCAGAAGGTAGTAGACCTCTGAGCCCGGTCAGTTCGAGGAGCGAGAGTCCGTTGAGCGACAAAACTGGTTTGGGGAGATTTTCGCCGCAGTTTTACGGTAGACAGCTGCCGTTTACAGATTCTGACGGATTGTACGACTTTCCGAGTTCGGAATGCGTGAAGGGCGCGAACAACAAGTTGGGCAGTAACTGTCAGAAGAAGAGTGGGAGGAAGCGAGACAGGAGGAACACGCGGACCGCCTCGCACGAGGTCACCGGCACCACCAAGTCCACGCTCCCGCACATGCCGCATTCTATGCACAACTTGTTGGAGGTGAGACTCTATAACTCGGTTGCACTGCGTGCTATTACTAATATAACTAACGCAGCGAGTAACTAAATATTATATATTAAATCAACGAAATGTAATTATTTTTATACTGGAAAGTACCTTACCAATTTTTTTTTTAAATGAGTTAGAATGTCATTACTGTTGTACAAATGTCCGGGTCGAAAAAGTGTATGAAAATCCATTTTTAACGTGCTGTGCTAACCTAATTAAATTATAGTATAATGTCGAAAGACAAAAAGATTTTATCACCAAGCGGCCCTCGGCTGAACCTCGGGTCTCAAACTACATACTCGTTAGTAAACTTTCTTTCCTCGGTGAACAATGTACTATTATGAGCCCTTTGCACTATTGCCAACTATATAACCAAGATTCAAAATGGCTAGAATTATTATAAAATGAAATGTCCTGCAGGTTCCCGGCTGTCGCGCAGACGGCGCGCGTGGCGGCGGCCGTAAGGGCGGCCGGCGACGCTCGCGCTCGCAGGCGCCGGCGCCGGCGTCGTCATCGTCCTCGGAAGACTCGGTGTCCAATGCCAGCGTCGCTTCCGTCGCCTCGGCCCGAGAACTGAGGCTACCCGATATAGAAATGCAGGTATGAAAACCTTTTTTTAGTTTTCTTTTTTTTCTTGTCAACCCGTGTTTTGCTTGGATGTCCAGTGTAGTTTTTCTCTGTATTTAAATCTTTATTAGAATAATTAATAAGAAAACGTTTGTAAATAAAACCAGTTTTGAAAAGTTATGTCGCAGTCACTTTACGAAAACAGGATTACCAAATTGTCTAGTTCTGTTGAGTTTTTGTGTTTTGGTAACCGGAGACAAAAAAGAATTACAATTGTCATTTTTAAATATGAACGTCATTTATTATTTTATTTATTCATTTTTTTTTTTAATTAATATGTAAATAGTTTAAAACGAACGCAACAAAGCGTTGCTTAACAAATTTTAGACTAGATGTATGTGTTATTCAATGTCGTCTTTTTGTGTACATGTTTCTTTTCTTAAATACTGCACTGAAACCAAATAAAGCACTAAATCCTAAAAATAACTTAAATACATATAGTAAAAATTCTTTACTGTGCACTTCCTTAAATCAATCACGCTGTTATTTTCAACAAGATATAATTTCTCAATGTTTTGATAATTTTAGCTTCTTATGATTATTTGACGGTAGGTTGTAGCTGTGTGTTGGATTATTTTCAGCCTTGTGAGCCGATGCGCTTGCGGAAACCGCTCAGGAGACAAAAGTGCCGTAGTTCAGAGGTGATTGTATTATGGCAGCAATGACCTTCATTCGTTCATTTTTTAGTACAGGGCTTCAGTCGCCAAATACATATATCCATTCTTTAAGATTCCATACTGTTTGAAATGTTATTTGCGGATCTTCTTCGAGTCGCTTATGATTTATCTCCGTTTTCTATGTGTTTATTTTACTATTTTGGTTTTGTAAGATTCATAGTGTTTTCCTGTACAAAATACGTAGGTACTTACATAAAATAAGATAGTATATCATTGTTATTTTGAATGTTTTATAAGTTTCATCTCTCAAATGTATCAAGTAGCCTATATCAATCATTTCAGAATGTGTAGAGACTCTCATGCAACATCTTCACTGTTACTAAATAACATAGAGGCATGGTACTTAAAAATAGTAAGTTACATGTGTAGTGCAAGTGCATGTGCATCTTTTTTATATTATTTTAAACTTACAGGACACGTCGTCTAAAATATCATCGAGTTTGGATCTAACGGAGGACTCCAGAAAACCGCCGAAAGTCAACAAGTTGCGGACAATAAGCAACCAGATAAGGTATGTATCAATACTAGTCAACGGAGAAAGCCGTTTGTTCTTTCTTATTGCTCATATCATTTGCAATATCAATCCTTTTCATTTTCCTCTCAAGTACGTTAAGTACAATCAAGCCAGTATAAGATATGTTTCTGTTTTTGTTAATCAAATAGGTCATTCCAGATTTCTCCGACGGCTAGAGCGCAGCTTGAAAATGAAAGAAAGTTACCCAGCTCTTTCCGACGACGAAGGAGACGAGTCCTCGAGCGTCACTTCGCCTCTGCTCCAAGGGCGGAAGGACCTAAGTCGGCTTCCCAGCCACGCGATATCAGCTCCTCTACTTAGTGCAGTTAGGCCCAAAATTACCAGACAAAGACGTTACGATAGGTCGTTAATAAGTGAAGACACAAGAACTTTAAACACTGCCGCGGGTCAAGAAAATTCTGACTGAAATTAAGCTATTTGTGTTAAAAATACAGTGCCATTTCATTTAACACGCAATAATATAACATTTTTCAAAGCGTGTATTTCAAAATTGTTTTTTTTTGGAAAAGCATTCGTCACTGAGAAAATGATTAAAGTTAAGGTTGAAGTAAATAAAACCCTTTTGGTCTTTACAAATAATCTCCATGTTCAACAACTATCAAATCGACATGTATACAAGATTCTAATCTAATGTGATATATTAAACTAAGCGACAAGGATACTAGGAATGATATTGTTTTTTAATTAGGAATAATGTTTAAGGAATCGAACGTTTTAATTTCCTTCTGTTCACTTTTGATGTCTCAAACTACTTGTAACTTAGCTTCATGTTGTAAATAATTTCTCGATAGCAATAACTTATTTGTAGAAGATTTTGTAGGAGGAAATAATTTACTGTAAGTAATTGTAGAGACGTACTGTAACGTAGGACACAGCAAGTCATCGCTATCATTTTTACAACCTTAAACTAAATAGGGGTTTCCTTTTAATATGTAGGATGTTTTGTAAAAAAAAAAATCGCTTTTTTTGTAGTTTCTGTTAAATATACTATGTATAAAATGCTTTTTGTAAATATATTAAACGTATTGCTCAAATGCATATTTTGTGAAATCGTTTTTTGCGCACTTTTTGCTGTTTTGTAAATATAATATGTAACTTATTTATTATTGTAAATATCGGATTCGAGAGAAATCTTTTCATTTTTCTTGACAAAAAACTACATGTAAAATGTTTTAGATTGTAAGTATAAAACAAAATGAAAGGCCCAAAAAAATCTGTATACCAATTGCACAATTACTACTTATATACAACTATATATATGAATATAAGCACTCATAATATAATAAGATATATATTGATATCTTGAAGTAAGTATGTACTTGACGCACCAATAGAATAGTTCACTGCATCGTTGTCTAAATAAACCCACTAATACGAGTCGGTAGAGACTCCCTTCATAGACATCCTATTGAATAGCTCCCTATTCTGTTGTTACTTCTTATTGCATATTTATTTTAAGCCAGAATAGAAAAGTTACCTGTAATCAATAGATACCTAGTTTAGTTAGCCTTAACGTAATATAAAAACCTTAAAAAAACGTTCCATATAAGATAGATCTCTAGTTTCTTTATTTTTTCCTAGTGTTAATCCAAGTATTCCTGTCCTCATTCCCTTAACCGTTAGATACATTAACCGTTCCTTTGTATTGTCCTTTTAATTTAACTCTAGATTAGTATAAACAAACTTTAGATGCTTAGATACCAACAGTTTCAGCAATAATTTTATGTGATTTGACTGTACAAAGACTGACATTGTTTGTGCACTAACAAAACTTAGACATCTGTGTTATGTTTCAATGTGTATCGTAATAATTAGATACAGTTATCTTTACCTAAGTAAGTCACTGTCTATGTGTTCGATGTTTATAATTTTTATTTAAATGTTATTTCGTAAGAAAAACAAGAAGCGAGACATTTATGAAAATGTCTCGACTTCGTATAACTCTAACTGCAACATCAGTTTCATAAATTAAGTGGCCATAGATAGAAACTAATTTGAACAGTTTCATTCAATCAATAGTTAACTAGTAAAGCATTTATGCGTCCTTTGTACAACATTTCTAATATAAACCTTTTGAACGTAAGCTATAACTAATTATATATGAATCAGAATAAAGTTTGCTTGATTTTGACTTCATGTCATTTGTTTTAGCCACAAATCCACAATGGACTTACTTGGCAACAGTATGGGTATGAAAAGTTGAGAGGTACGTTCAAAAGGTTTCGGTCAGTAGATCATTTTCCTGCCCAAGTCTAACTAATATCTATTCAATGCCTAGAACGCATCTAAATGTAAAATAGTATAACTAAAAATTATGAAAAATAATGGCCTGTTCATTGAGACTGATTTTCTAAAACTTAACTCTTAAAATGTCGCTTATTCGTTTCTCGCTCGATCGATGTGTGGATGTGTTTCATTTACTCTGTCTATAGTTTCATTACTTGAGATCCTGAGATCTTTATGAGATCTACGTTTCCGTGCCTTCGAGTCTGTGTAAATTATGTAGATATGAACATTTGGCCGTGTTATTTACTACGTGTTAGTCGATACGTTCACAGTTTATCTCGTTGTTAAGAAAAATCATTGCGATGACCATTCGCTGATTTTTACTAACAATTGAACATTAAAAATATTGGACTTATTTAAATTTAATTCAATGTATTTTATCAAGACAGTTTATTTATTTCCCATTTTCAAATGAATTTCATTACTTTTTCATAAAATAAGTATTTCGGAACAACTGACTAACAGGCAAAAGCTTCTCCTTAAATTAATAATAAAACAATACCTAAAAGATTTAACATTATAAAAATTATGAAGATTAGAAATTTGCCTGTTGTTTATTTGAACTACATAATAGTAAATATTATTAGTATTTAATCAACATAGAAAAGTCAAGATTAGTATCATCGTGAGAGCACCCAATTATTGTAAGCAATACGTTATTATAAAATTAGTAAATAAAATAATTGTATGATAAAATAAATAAATTCTGTGATTGAAAGCGTGAAGCTCAAATGCGGTTTAGGTGTCGTCGAAAAGTTGTTTTAAATGTTTATTCTAATTTATACCGTAAAACAACCCCAAGTAATGCCGTTGTTTAAAATAAATTTCATTGCAAAAAAAACCCGTTAATAATTGCAATAAAAATGTTTTTTCTATGATCATTTTACAACTTACTACTACAACAAAAACAGATATTTTATTCACTCCGACATTATCTGTTACAGTCAGACAGTTTCCACAACTTTACTGCGACATATTTTAAAGTAAATTAAAAAAAATACAATATTTCCAGACAACCACCAATACCAATTGTGACAGTCTTTTCAATTTACCGCAACATACTTTGAAATGCGATAGACATGTAATATTCCAAATATAATGCGTTAATTAATTACGGTTTCTACCATGATTTCGGTTTAAAACGATGTTCAAATAATACGTATTGCAACCGCAATGTTGGATAAACGAGGTATAACTTTAGCAAGCAACATTTTTTGAAGTGAAACTAAGCGGCTATTCGATGGGATGATGACAATGTTTTGTTTTTAAACTCAAAAAATCTTTGATTGCAAATAGTGTTAACAATACTACACCCATAAAAAGGTCTAAAAGCTTAAAAAATTGCCAAGTTAAAAACGTTTTAAAATGAGTGCTAGACAAGGACGGCACTATTACAGAAGTGACGTCACGACTATGTAACTTCCATACAAGCGCCATACATTGTCGGTCCCCTCCAAAAACTTTTAAAGCATGTAGCTTCTCCATATTTCCATCGATTCTACTGATTTTTTCGACTATCTTATTGTACGGACGCCAGCAGCTGCACATCAAGCTACCCGAAACTGTCAAATTTTCCCAATCAACCTTGAACCTTAACACTTTAGCGATAAAGTTGAAAATCTATTAAAGAAATTTGACAGATTGTAGTAACTTGATGTGCACACAATCCGCAATCTTTATTTTTTAAGAAGTTTCACTTCTATCATTTTGTTGATTCGACAACAAAATGGCGGAAACCGCAAGGTTTACCTAAAAACCAGTGTTTTGATGTGTCTTGTTTATTATAATAATTATTAAAATTCTTTCACTTATTTGTATCGTTGTTATTGATTGAGGTGTTTGTAGCACTAAGCGAGTCATGTACATATGTTTTACACCATACGCATAATAATTTAAGGTGTATATTCAATATATTAAAGTCTTATTCACAATGTAAAATATAAAGGTAAATAAAATTTTGCTTGTTAAATGTTGGCGTTTTTATTTTTTTCCCTTTTAAATAACATAAAATCATGCCTGTTTCCCCAAAGGGGTCGGCAGAGGTGATCTTTAATACACCCACATTTCGCCTTATAGGGGCGAACCAAATTGCCATCAACGCAACTGAGAAATTCCTAATTGAAAAACCCGGAATCGAACCCATCGGGGTAAATTGCGTAACACACTAAGAGGAGCAATGGCTTTCATTTTGACAGTGCAACACATTCATTGCGTTATTTACGTTGTTAAGCACACAAATTTTCGAACATATGAAGCAATGGATTAGCAATATCCTTCAAAATAATTGAGATTGTGATTGATCGT